>VYXH01004068.1:743574-802308 GCA_013397275.1 Burhinus bistriatus
AAAAAAAAGAATAAAGATTCCAGATCTCTTTACGTGTGCTAGATCTGAGGCTTTAAATCAAGAAGACTAAACTTTATGAAGTCTCTGAAAATTCTGAGAAATGACAGAAATGTATATAGCTAGAGATTATAAATATATAAGCCAGAACACAGGATAAACACTAAACAAAGATTCTCTGCCAAGAGGACACCAGAAAAAATAAATAAATCTACTTGCATATGCAGAAGCCATAATGTGATAGTAATTACACTTCCAGGAGTAAATATAAGCATTGCCACTTCTAGACCATTGCTTCTAAAGATTATGTCTAGTCTGTAATATAGAAGCATGATCAGAACTTCTGTTCATGTGCGTAGACTAGCTTTAAACTAGCTAATTTATAGGGATTATAATATCAGAATAATACCAGTTGTTCCTGCCTGGGACCTGAGGTCTGTATTCTGTAATGAAAGTCCATGCCACAGCATCTGCAGTGTTATCAGTAACCAGATTACACTGTAAAGGTCCATACAAGGTGCAGTCAAATCTTTGGACTAAAAGGGAGACATTATCTCAGCCTAGCTTCAGATCCTTTCAGATTTAAAATAATAATTTGCATTTACCCAGCAGAGGTTAATTTCTGGTACCCATAAAACATCATGAATGCTATTCTGCACCACGAATAAATCCACTGAAATCAAAGGGATTCCTCAAGAACAAGGTACAGGAAAGTATACCATGTTTAATTCTAGGCCATACAAAGGAATTCCATTCCTTTACTCAGATAAACAGAGACACAAGGTAAGTCTGTTATCGCGGTGTTGCTTCACACAGCACCATCACCTGCCACTTACGTCAAGATGTAAGCTTGAAAAAGGAAAAATCTTTGTCAGTGAAGTTGCTGACCAATGGGGCAGTCAAATGAAAGCTCACACTCTCGTGTTATTCTACTAAATTGCAGTTGTTTGCAATTGCTTGCCTGTCTCAAAATCTCAGAATGTATGAAGAGATAGAAAGTTTCAAGACAGTTTATTTGAGAAGGCTATTGAATATTTAAAAAACAATAATCTGTAATCAGCAACTTAAATCTTTCTAAATATAAGTTGCTACTCATAAAATTCCTGACCATGAAACCTATTGTGTTTTTTGCTGTATAAAGAGAGCAAAAAGAAGCAGTCTTCATTTAGGACACTCACTTTGTCCTGCACTAACGTGTTGTCTCCTATCTTCCATATAGTTTTTAACAGGGGAGCAGAACGAGCTGTTTGCGGAACTTGCTTCACATACAAATTCCAAAAAAATATTTTTGTGCCATCTGGACGTTGCCTACAGGTTGGTAGCTATCCAGACTGGTGGGAGGAAGTCAAGTACTGGTGCTGTACTAGTGGTGGTATGAGACAAGCAATAAACGCTTTCTGCACAGAGAACAGATATATCTATTATGCCTGAAATCTGCTGCTTTTAGAGAATGGGTTTCCCAAGCTGCACTGCAGGCTCTGAGAACACTCATAGGCCAATAATCTTCCAGCCATAAGGACACAGGAATATTTCCTGCTCACAAGGGACATATGCCTTCATCCTAGGGTATTGAAAAGCAATCGGTTCACAGAACGTACCAGGAAAGTTTGTAACAGCAGAGAGCAAAGAGGCTTTGCAGCTGTACCTGAAGAAAGGAAGAATTTTACTTGTCTTATTCAACAGAGTATTTGTGTTCATGACAATGGTTGTTTCAAACTCAATTCAGGCACAGTTGGCCCGGATTTGAGATTAAGTAGAAGAAAGGAGTTAAAGCAGTCAGCCCAAGGTCTATTACCATAATTGGTTTTAACATAATTTCAGGCTGGGGAATGCCCGCAGGATGTTAATCTGCAAGAGATGCCAGAGTGGGCTAGTACTTCTGCTATGCAAGGGAAATTTTTCATTGCTTGATGATTGAACAGGGCTGGAGAGAAACTGTAAACTGCATGGACAGCCTTTGGATGTGTGCCTTACCCCAAAATCTCAATGATTGCCTTGAGTTTCTCCCGTATGGAAAATGTCTCACCATCCAGATGTGGCAGTAGACACAAGTAAAAACTAAAAAAAGGATTCTCTTTGCTTGGCTCCTGTAAGGCTTTGAGGTATGGGAGGGAAAATCTGAAGACCATTGATTCCAATTTTTACTCTCTTAAGTGATTTTTAAAAGGAAATAGATTTCAAAAGTCAGTATATTTACTACTGTGATGAATAAACAAAGTCCTTTTTTTTTTTTTCCGCTAAAGCACAGAAATGTTTTCATCAAAAGATACTTTGAGTATGAAGGTCAGGCCGTGGTGACAGATTCAGTGCATCAGATGGATACATATTGATTAAATCCATTGCCTAATGTGAAAAGACAATTTAGGAAAAACAGAAATGCAAACTTTTAATGAGCAATCACATCCCTAAAGAAAAAGTGCCAGATGGTTACACTTGTTTTGGAATACTGAAGCAGAATAAAGAAATAAAAATTGCTCCTTTTTTGTAACAAGAACCAAAATTAACTTTTAAAGACACCACCCCCACCCCCAACAAAATATCAAGTTAAATGAATGCATATTGTATGACTATTCACTACATTACTTGCAATTTTATCACGAGTTGGAACACGTCTATTACATGATGATGCTGGGGAAGGTTTTTCCTCCCTTTTTAGATGTGAGTTCAGTGGAGGTGTGAACTGCATACAGCCAAGGAAATGTAGCCTAGCATGATTTCTGGTTTATTAGCCATTGCTTCATTTCACCCCTGGAAATTTTTCAGATTGCATGATTTTCCATTTCACAATGCCGCAATACTGTCTTTTAACGGGTCACTCTTTCATTCCCAAAATGTTTTGCTCTTGGGGTTTTAAGTCACAAATTGATGAGCTGGCTTATTTGTTTTACAGGTGCTTGCAATAGCAAACTACAGACTCCATATAGCATAGTTTAATTGTGCTAGACAGATAATCCAGGAGTGGCTGCTAACCCTCTAGAGAAGAGAGCGACTGTGTTCTTGGGGAGCTGCAGGATAAGGAGTCCATCAGCCTGGAGAAGATGACGTGCGGAGCAAGAGGAGGGAGCTGCCGTTCGCTGCCGGTGGCAGCACCAGGCAGACAAAGGATCAGATAAACGGAGCTTTTTTGAGGCTTCCTGCCTGTGTTCATCTCACCACCTCCCAGAACAAGGAACAAAACACCAGAAAGAGTATAGAACAATTTCTCGGCAAATCTGGAGTCATTTTAACTGAAGACAACAGAAATATATTAGATGAAAAATAAATAAGTTAGGATCCAGTCCAATTCATTTAATTGCAAAGACACGTAGGGATCCATTTGTATCCCCCTACCAGCATGCTAAGAGATGCAGAATCTAGAAACATCCAGGCAAAAAGAGACAGTAACACGAACTACAAAACCTAAAAAGAATATTAAAGCACAAAACCAAGCCCTCAAAAGTTTGGAGTAGCCAGAGCTTAATGCTAACCAAAGAATTATTGCTTCTTCCTTCTCTCCCTCTCCCTTTTCCCACTCCACTCAGGAAGAGCAGATTTTTTGCTGGAACTTTTCAAAAGTGTTCATCCTGGGACAGACATCCAGCAGGAACAGTTAAAATTTGTTAAAGTTCAAAACACTTGAGATCATTTTTTAAAATGGGAAGTGTAAGACAAGTGTTAGTTATAAAGAGCAATACAAGGACTGCTTATTAACTCACATTTCTGGATAAAAGAATGCAATTATCAATCTGACACAAAAAACAGGGCACATAGTTCAGACTGGTATTGATTTGACAAAATATTTCACATAATTTCAAAATAAGGGAGTATGGTCTGGGACTAGCGTGAGAAAGGAAGGCTGAAGGATTTTCTCTCTTGCTCTGCCAAATGACACAATGTTTGATTTAGATCGAGTATTTTTGACCCTTTCATTGGATTATTCACTTTTTGGGTTTCAGAAAACTTCATCCAGGTCCAAACTTCGTGATTCAAGACCATCTATAACTGGCCAGTCCATAACTTCCGATCCAGACAGCCGCCTTTTTTTCAGGAAATTTGGATTTAGACCTGGACTTTTACACTGGGAACCCTCTCATGCTCATGAAAGGCTTTGAGAACCCCAGTGAAAAGTATTAATAACAAAAGTCCTGTAAGAACCTGCAAAATGTTCCGCATAGCCGTGCTGGGATTTCACATCTGTAGTTGAGACAGCTATGACAGCCGACTTTCATTTCGCTGCTTTCCTAGTTTAATTATAGATTCTGGCTCCTTCACCCACATGGGCTGGTGTTTTCCTCCTCTACTGACTTGAGTACATCCACCAGGCAGCCCTGCTCAGCTTCAGCAAGTGGAGCTGCAAGGAAGGCTCCAATGGGTAAGCAGAGAGGGTAGCAATTTTTGTAAGCCTTGTCCTGTAAGCATACAAGCCCTTCACCAGAACATTTTGTTCTGATGGATATCTAAGACTCGCAGATATAAAACCTACAGGGAATACTCTGAACACATTTATCTTCTCTGCCCTTTTGGTCCACTCCCTTCTTCCCCCTCATTCTTCCCCCCCCATCTCAATTTCTCAACTTCCATGATAGTATTTTTATCTTTGCTTTCTCTGATTTATGCTTGTTATAAATTCCATGAATTAATTTATGCTGTGCTTATCATGGGCATTTCATGTGACAGATCTCATTTGTTTATTTCTGTGTTTATAGTTTGTTGAACTTCTCTACTTTGGTTTTCCACAGTCCTGTTTCTCAGATCTTTGTCTCTCCCTTTTGAACCCCATTCAACAATACAGTATGACTACCATTATCAGTCTCTGAAAATATTTTCAACTACTTTATTCAAAAGTTATTAGACCTTTTCACCAACTGAAATACAGCTTGTTTGCTAACTTTTTCTTTCCCTTTGTGAATTATTCATTAAATCTTCCATTTTAAAAAATATATCTCGTGGGAAACTATTAGCTGAATCTTCTAACATGTATTTTAGACAATTAATTCATCATTAAAGATTCCTGTTGAGATTTGTTTCATATATTCAACAAATACCTACGTGCTGAAATGTAAGTCAGTCGATCACAGAAGTGACATTTATTTTCAATGACACGATGATGATCATGTTCCTAAACCAAGTTCCCTGCAATTTCATATTCAAAAATCCAAATCCCATATCCTGCAATATTCTCTTAAGGTTTCCTGTGTTAGTGAAGAGTTATTGCATTAAATTAGTTTCCTACAACAATTACAGAAAATGAGAGCAGAAGATCAGTCTAATAAGATGCGTTGATTTTGATAGCTGAAATAATAGTTTCTGTTGCTTGCATTTGGCTAAGTAAAAGCATTTCTTCCCTAAGCTATGAATAACACTTGTGTCCTTAGCAAACAAACAAACAAACAAAAGCAATGTGCATTAGAAATATGACGTAGTAACTTATGTATACATGATAACTTGCATGATAAGTGTGACTTGGACTTGTTCAGGAAAAAACAAAAAGTGAACAGAGTTCAGGATGTCACCAAAAGTCCTCTTTGAAACCTAAACAAAACTATATTACTGTCATTCTAAAAATGAAGTATCTAAAAGCAAGGCCTTAATCATAGGTTAAAATACAACTAATAACTAACTGTAAGAAGGAGAAGTTGTAATAAATTCTAACTGGTCTTCCAAATTCAAAATGTAATATATATTAATCAAAGCCTTAGAGGATAAACCCACCTTGGTTTTGTGCTGTGTAGCTACTTGGAAATTGTCAGAACTAAATGCAGACCATGTTTTCATAACATTCTAAATAGTTTTACACATAAATGTTTGCAAACAGCGGTGAAGATTCTCCCCACAAACAGTAATTATCCTTGTAAATTACACCACTATACCAACCAATTAGTACATATATACTTTGTTACCGCAAACTAAATAGAAAAACAATGCAACTAAAAGATTTGAAAGGTATAACTTCAAAGTTCTAAAATCAAAGAATTTAAAACAGTTCCTATTTTGCACCAGTGGTCTATTCATATTTTATCACAACACCATGAATTGATTACCATCGATATTACAGGATCAAGACAATAAAATATTCTGGAAGTAACATATCTATGTGTGCTACAGCCAATTTTCAAACAGCAACATATTAGCAGTTTCAAGGCTTTAAAGACTATCTTCTGAGACGTGTGCTGCTTGCAAAAATCTAAGGTTTCTTTAACAGGCAAGTAGATTTTGGCAAAAAAGCCGAACAGGACTGTCTTTAAGTTACCTTTCTGCACTGCGCCATAACTAGAACATAGCTTAAGATATTAAAAACCATTTGGGGCGTTAAAAAATGCCTTCATGATGAAAAATTGACTAGTAAAATTTTAACCTCATACAATCTGAAGCAGCTGGGGCAAGAACCTCACAAAATCAGGTTTTGTAATGAGAGAAGCATCCCGGTTCCCATTATGACCTGTATTTCCAGAGAAACAATTGTTTTTCAAGGTGTCAGTGGTCTGATCACATAAGTGACTTTTCAGAAAGTCCTAGACAGTCTTTGAAAGACTTGGTTGAACTTGTTTTGTGCACACAGGCACACCTCCCAGCTCTCATGCTACTAAACAAAAGCCCTTGCTCAATATTTTCAAGAAAAACGCTGCTCCTAGACCTGTCAGTCACATACAATAGTCCCTTAATGTTTTCTAATATGTCTTTCTGAGATCTCCTTAGATTCAGAGTTCTGCTACTGGACTAAGCTTGAGGGTTGGGAAAAACAGCTTTTTCCACACTTCTGCAGGACAAGATGTGCTACGTGTCTGGATCACAGTGGAAGAGCGTAATCTGGAAAAGAAAGGTTCACTAGCTTACACTAGTACTAAGTTATGCTGTACTTCCACTATTCTGAATGATCAGGAAACCGTAAAACTGTCAAGAAATGTTATGTTCCCCCCCAGTCCCAAGGATCTGCTCTATGGTGGGTGGGAAGCTGGGAACAAGCCCATGTCAGCTCCAAGTGCGGAGGCTGCTCAGTGTCACAGAGATACGCTTCTCCCTGCTAGGAAGCACCCGTTGCAAAGCAGAACAAAACTCCGCTGCCCGTTGATTCACACCCAAGAGATTTCTACAATGACAGCAACATTTTTGTCAGTCAACAAGTGGTCACAGAAGTCATCAGAAAACAGCAGCGAGTGGAGGAATAGCATCCAGATATGCTGTGAGTACAGACCATCAAGGAGCTGGTCGTTATCCTGGACTTGTCCTCTAAGCAGGCATTACACACAGGTCTGAGGAAGCCTCCCTTCATCCATAATCAACGTAGGCATGTCCCGGTATACAGCAATAGTGCTCACAGCAGCTCCTGTGCCAATGACAACCAGTACAGGGAGACCATGGCTATTCCCTTACCTTTTATTTCACCCCCTCCCCGCGCTTAGAACAGCAGCAGTGCTGTGCTCAGCAGTTGCACTTTACCTTCCTACCTGCCACCGCACAGCAGAAGAGACAGAGTCAGAGAAATTCAAAAGGTCCTAAGGCAGACGTGGTCCCACTACATTATAAGAATATATTGTGATAAAAGAACTGTACCAAGACAGCACCAACACAACATTACCTAGAGTCCCAGCACAGAAGTGTTGCAACGGTGATTTCAGATCCCCACCTCAAGGAATCATTGAGATTTAAAATTTTACCAAAATGTAGTAGCAAAAGTGCAATTAGCAGAAGGCAAGTTTATTTCTTAAGTGGTAACAATAAACTAGTGAACCGGCTCAAATCACAATGCAGAATCGTTAGTGAGCCTAAAACAGATGGTATCTCATTTTTAGCTATAGGCAAAATGCCAAATGACATGACTAAATAGAAAAAAATCCCTATAGTATTGCATTTTTGTGCCTATTGAGCATGGAGACTGAAAGGCAGGAACATTTTTAATAACCTTTCTTTGACAAGCTTAAAGCCACTTAATGTTGAAGCCTGTCCTCGACATAAAGCCAAGAGAATAGGCCTCTAGAGAAAGCTCACTGCTGCACAGCCTCACCTCCCAGCAAAACACATTATGCAGCAAAGCCACATAATACTTACTTTCCATTAAAAAAACCAGACCCTCACCGGCTATCACAGTAGTGACCTTTCAATCCAGGCTTCTATAGTATTTATTGGCTGAAAAGTTGTTTCTATGAATAGCAATTGTCTGGTTTAAAAACTGAAAATCTCTTTTCTGTTTTGGGGAATAGCATTTGTAAAGGCAACGGAGTTCAATGAAAAAGCAAAGGTACCTAAAAGTAATCAAGCGTTATGTACTCAATGGCTTCTACAAACAAGTACTCGTACTTGCAGTGGTTTTGCCAATACAGCAATTTTCAACGGAGGACCTTAAAGTAATTCCAAACACAACGGCCCTCCATATGAAAGCATTCCAGACATGAAGGCTTCACAACACCTTTGAGAAATACTTATATGACAGATGGGTAAATTAATTAAATAGCAGGTCAGGCTCTGGACTTCATTCTGGTCCATTTTTTGCTCCTTTGACAGCAGGAAGAGGCCAAAAAGCAGCTCGATCTTTCCATCTCAGGATTCACCTGGCACTGCATTAACAGTCTCCAGTTGGCTAACTGGCACCTACTTCACACTCACCTGGAGCAGGACGCCGAGAGCTGTAGGGACACTGGAGCAGTACTACCCTACAGCAGCAATTTCCCGGCTGGCGGATGGCCCATTCCAGGCTGGAAGGAGGAAGGCTGCACAAGAACAGCACCAACGCTACAATGATTTATGCTGGTACTCAGAACAGGATACTATTTGCTCCGGAACCTGAGAAATCCCATTTTTGTGACTTTCTGCTCTTACAAGATCAGTCTAGCAGATACAGGGATCAATTTAGAGATTTAGGCCAAAAAGACAACGTTTTGTCCAAGTATTATGCAGTGATTCTTTGGTAGAGCTAAAAGAGCTCAGCACTCCACAGTCCTGTAAAAAACCTGACTCCTAAAAATGTATGTAGTAAAATATAGAACAGAATCAACTGTATTTGAGTGCTAAAAAGCTAAGAATGCCACAAATGCAATTTTGTAGACCAAAGTTCAGAATTAAATTTTATCTAGCACGTTAGGTCTTTTTCTAGTGTCATTTAAAGAAGTGGTGCTCAATTCTGGCCTAATGGTATCCCCACTGATTTCACTGGAAAGCAGTGTTGCCAAATCTTCTGATTTTAATCCCAAGTCTTGAATTAGCGATTTGTTGTTTATTTGTTTTTTAAAAAATAGAAGCTCATATAGTCATTCTATTAAATGAGAATCTTCTTTCTTTTTTTTTAAGGCATCTCAACCCTCTGGGTGTAGGGGGGGGGAAAAAATGTAAATCTAAAGAACAGAAGCCTTAAAGCTCTAGCACAGAAGGAAAGTTGAAAAAAGAAAAGGTATCAGTTTAAAATACTTAGATGTTTAAGCCAAATATGATTATAACTTGTAAATACCAAAGCTGCAACTATTGAGCATTGTAATAAACAGGATTTTGTTAATGCTGTGCATTTTATGTATTATTAATCATTCTACAAACGTGAAAGAAGGAATTCTCAAAAATAACCTGTTAAAATTGGTTTTCCCCAGTACAGGGTCTAGTGTCACTCAGAACTAAATTAGTATTTTAGCAATCGCTTTACTCCTTTGAGCTCCAGTTATTGGCATGTATTTTGCTAATAGACTGTATTTGTTTTTCAAAGCTTCTAGTAAGAAAGAATATTTGTATAAACATCGGGCATTTCCCCCTTGCATTAAGGGTTTCATCTTGTCTCAGCTGTTTCATTTTCTTTTATGCAGCCCACAGTGTTCCTGCTATAATAACGATGAGCTCCTGGTTCCTTCTGTTTCTTTTCATAAGGACATGAGGGCATTGAGGCTACTTTCATTCAGAGCTTACTGATCTCAGCGAGTGTTTCATTTAACCCTTACTCTGTAAGTTAATAGGAAACCCAAACACCCCCATCCACCCACCCCCAAGAACGGAAAATCCTGTGGAAAAGTTATTAATCAATTTATTTTGCAGTGTTGTTCCTGCCGTATATGATAAGCCTTCTCAGTTCTGCCACACTGGATCAGAAAGGGCAACATCTTTTACTTTTCAATACGAATGAAAGACATTAGACATAAATAGAGGCAGCAGAGTCTGATGGAGCCCCATTAATGTGAGCATACATTCAAAAAGTATGTTGTAATCAAATCGGTTTTGCACTTCAGTATATGTTATTGATCACTTTTCTTTACCTTCTGTAGCGGAAAATGTACTAGAATATTATTAGAGACAAAT
Organism: Burhinus bistriatus; assembly: GCA_013397275.1. Classification (NCBI taxonomy): domain Eukaryota; kingdom Metazoa; phylum Chordata; class Aves; order Charadriiformes; family Burhinidae; genus Burhinus; species Burhinus bistriatus. The sequence continues at coordinate 753,820 of VYXH01004068.1, forward strand.
GACTGTGCTTTGTTCTGTTGCTATTAAGTTACCTTTTGATTCATTAAATTAAATATGCAGACTGCATTGCACAGGGTCATTTTCAGAAGAGCTCTTTAAAGTTACAATTTGTCATTAAAAGTATCCTATAAAACAAGGGTTAATAATAAACAACACTTCTTTTTTCCAAAAATATGTATTATGTCATGCATGTTTATGATGTATTTCAATTTCTTAATATTATTCACTGTGTCAATTAACTACTGCATTAATAGCTACATTGCCTTGTGTTTGAGATACTGCTGTACCAATAGAATCACAGAATGGTTTGGGTTGCAAGGGACTTCAAAGATCACCTAGTCCGAGCACTCTGCCATGGGCAGGGACATCTTTCAGTAGGCCAGGTTGCTCAATAAACATAATAAAACTGGAAATCAATGACAAAACGTATCCTCCTTAGCCTGATTTTGGATAAGGTAGACGTCATAGGACACAGAATAAGAAATTTTCTTATTCAAGCTGTGGAACGTCTGAACGAGTTGTGGCAGTAGACTGGAAACTTCATCAGACAGTACACCCATGGCTGCACGTGCTATTCCACCATGAAGCAAACTGGCTGTCAGAAATGCCTAGTAGCAGATCAGTTCTTCTCCTTAACCCAGCACGTGCCTTGCCCCAAAGAATATTCATTTTAAGCTATGAATGGTGCTCCAGAAAGCTGGGCCTTTATATAACCCTTTTTTGGAGACAGCAGTTCAACTAGTCCGTATTTATATGCAATGGGAAGTTTTATTACAGGGAACTTGCATAACAACAGGTGTCCCAATGGGCATGGCAGCTCCCTTACTACACTTAAAATCATGGAATTGTTTAGGTTGGAAAAGACCTTTAAGATCATCTAGGCCAATCATTGACCCTACTCTACCAGGTCNAGTACTTATTGTGTCACTGGCTGTCATGGTGAGAACATCGGCCCTTCCACATCCTTAGAGGTTCCAGACAAAGAGTCAACTGGTTCTGAAGGCTCTGCTCTTCTGTGGCTTTCCATTTAAAGCATGATTCCCAACCTCCACCAGCATTACAGCAGAGTAGGGAAACTTATCACTGCCTCCTTTATAATTGTAAACAGGTTATTGTTCTCCAGTGTTACCAGGCTCTAAAATCCTCTAACATGCAGTTGCAGCATATTCTCCATCACATTAGGAAAACTTAAGAAAACTCATGTACCCGAAAGCCTTAAGAAAAAAAAGAAACCTAAAAATTCTTGTACCTAGTAGAACTGGCAAGAACATGAAGGGGAACATAAGTGTTGCCAGTGACCTCATGAACAGTAGCTTTTAGAGAAATTGCTAGAAGGAATGGGATGAAAGATGGGCCAGGCTTGCATGCACCCCAGAAGCTGATGAAATGACTTGGCACGTAAGAGGAAGCATGACACAAACTGCAAACACTTTAATGCTTGCATACAGGAACTATAAGGAAGAGACTTGGCTCACGGGGACTCTCATTTCTGCGCGACCCTTTCATCCTTGCTTCTAACAGGAAAGAGGATAACAGGGACACAATCCTGCCTCTAATGACATTAAAATTACAACAAAGAGATTAGCCTAGTATTTTACCTATTTTTCTACATCTCAGGCATTCAGAGAACAATCTTAAAATATTAAAGGTATTGCAATTATCTATTTTTTCTTGTGTAATATTATAGCCAATTTATTTTTTTCCTGTTATTTAAAAGTCTCCACTCTGATATACTGAACTTCTGAAGTTACAAATGAAGCTTTTGCAGTAATTTTTTTTTTTTTTCCCTCTTCAAAATGTAAAGGATTGTCAAATTCTTTTACTCCTTTGGGGTATTTTGTGGGTTTTTTTTCCAAATATAAATATCTGTTGGTTCTGTATTGCATGGATAATGCTACAATGGCAAAGGCTGGCAAATAAAGTTTTTTAAGCAGGTGCTTCACTTACCCTATTATTTTGGAGGCTCCAAAAATTCCCACCAAAGAATTTAACAATATTGAAGTGCCTTCTGGAATAAGGATTCAAGATAAATATCTTTGTATTGCTGAGTGATGACAAACCTTTTCTATCTGCTGGATTTCTGCCTTGTTTTTTTTTTCTTTCAAAACCAGAGGCAGCATGAGTGTATGCTGTCTCAGATAATTCTCAAAGGAAAAGAGCTAAAGTGACATGAATTCTGTTCTCTACCTCCTGGAATATAAATCTGCATTATAAGTTCATTCAGTCTGTTCACTTAAAGTATAAGGTATATGACAAAGTATTCAGCAATCTATCTGGTAACTGTATTAGATATCTTGTATTCCCTCAAAATGGCCTATTTACCGATGTAGCCGGTTATGAATCTTAGAGTGATAAAACACAGAGCTAGATTCAAACCAAGTCTGAACATCATATTTATTCATCATGTTTGATCATATATGGTACTAAAAAAGTTAAAAGGTTAAGAATCTTGAATCAAAATTTTAACTTGTTTTTCTTTACCAAAAAGTACATGAATTAGTTCAGACATACCCATCCTTTTCCCATATTGAGCTGTTTCTTCCCTGAAGTTCTGACTTACAGTTCCATTCTTAACATAAACTTGCTATTCTTTCCCCTGAAAAAGCTGAATTATTGAGTTCTTAGTCACCTGTCTACTTTTCTATTGTCAATCAATTATGCCTTTATTTTATTGACCAACACAAGATAAATCAGAATGTAAGAATGGAGGTAGATTTTTTTTTTTATTGCTAAACAGACTTTAGCTGGTAAGTTAGAAAGATTTAAATAAAAATGTTAGAATGTTTTTAACTGGTGCGTGATCTCACAGAAATCCTGCAACAGCAGAAAAAACAAACACTCTTCATCTGTATTTAAGACTCTTTTACATGAATATAGTTTCAACACTCTCAGAAACGGGCTAGTGGCTACTATACACGCTCCTGTCAACCTTTGCTTAGCAGCTCTGCTGGTCACTGAACGGGATTGTCACACAAAGTTATTTTTTGCCGTGAATCCTTACACAGCTATGGAAGGCCAAGGTCCCACACCAAGAAAGAGCTGTTTGTTTGAAAGGTCCCTGAACAATCACAGTTAATAAATTGCCCCGAAACCATGAGGGCACAGCATGAACAAAAAATTTACAGGTGTGGAACAGATTCTAGCACAGGGGGAGAATCAAACAAGTGGTGAGTGGAATTTTCTTTACATTTGACAGAATGTTTATAGAGAAAACACCACGGAAAGTGAGAAAAATTCAGAATAGCAAATGTATGTTCCAAGTACCTGTGCCAAGAGTAGTAAAAATTTTGATTATTTACAGCATAAATGGTTGTCATATGTACAAGACCTAGGGAGGCCTAATGTGATCGTATTAGTTTTAAGGATTATTATGCCTCAGTCGTGAACCATTATTCTTTCCTGTTTTTTTCAATCTAATAAATAGATCATCTTATTAATATAATAAATAGAATCAATTACATTTATTGGCAAATCAGTACATCTATGAATGAACTATGATCTATGAATGTGGTGAAATTAATGAAATTAATGAATGCATCAATAAATCTCTAGTTACTTATACATATACGGATATACATACAAATCAACTCAAATTTATTTTTAATAAATAAACATTACACATTTTTTAACCTGAAAACTAAAAATAAAAGCTAACTATGAATGAATTTTTAAATTTGGTTTTCCTTACTTTTGTTTCCAAAATGAAAATAAAACCAAATTATGAGAACTGCTGATTTGCATTGTCCTTAGTCAAAAGGTACCATATGAAGAAGAGAGACATGCCTGGTGAAGAAGCCAGAAGAGAGCAACGACTGTTTGCAAAAACGCTGGATGTCTATTAGTCAAAAGTGACGTTAGTCTATCCTTGGGTTTCCATGGGAAAACAAGACCAATACAGTACAAACTAAATCCAATTCTGCCTGAGTCAGAAGACTGACTGGCTGATAGAAGAAGGTTTTTCATATCTATATTGCCTACAATTCATTTCTGTAATTCTGTGGATCAGCATATTATCAATATCAAGAGTTATGAAGTAGTGTTCAACCCAGAGATCAACATTATGTGAAAGAATGCCATTTGAGGGAGACAGGGAAGTGTAGTTTGCTAGCAGATATCTCGAGTCTCCCAGATGTCTGAAAAGAAAGAATACATCATCAGTCAAAACAAAAGCTGGTTCATGAACTGCTAAACCAGAAACTGAATGCTCTTGACTTCATGCCAGAGAGGATGCAGTTCATCACAGTTCCACATACTTAATCTCTATCATTGCGCTCAATACTGTGAAACTTTAGAACAACTCTTCTGCCCCAAGGAGTTGATCATTAAAATTAACAAAAAGCAAGCCATGTAGACAATGTAGTTCAAAAATAACACACCATATATTACAACATAGATGCATTAAAAAAATTGTAATTTGATATCCAAACTAAGCACTAAATTATAAGAGACCTTAAATCTGCAAAAGATGAAGAAATCTGCAAAAGATGAAGATGCTAAATATTCTCTGATGCAGAAACATGCCAGCAGGCAACTCCAAGGGAGTGATAATATGCAACTGCTATTGATTTCAGCTATACAAGGATAACTCACAGCTCCTTTCAAGGTATCCATCCTTAATGCACTTTTGCTCTTCCAAGTGTATAAGTATTGTGCAAGAAGTCATGATCTTGGTGCGTACAGACCCTCTAGAAAACAAGACTTTGTGTTTCCCAGTTAGGGTGTCACCACAGAAAAGTCGACCGGACTATCCAGTAAAACAGGCACACCATTTATTATGGCATACTCCGTAACAGGTACCTATCCTAAAAATCTCAGTGAACGAGCACTGGGAAGTACTCTGTGCTATAATCTAGCCTACAGCTAGCATTTCCTTGTTCCTTCATCACCTCTTGCTATAAACCAACAGCAAAAGTATACATTTTATATACTTGCTCTGTACAAAGCAGAGTAGAGGATGACAAGATAGTTTCACAGATCTCAGTTCACCAGCAATGAAAGGACAAATACGCTAGCAACGGTGAAAAAAAAGGAATAGAACTGCAGGCCCTGCTTCCCTAATGTAACATTACTTCAACCAACAAAAAGTTCTGATGTTATTCACATATTTTCCTTGGGTATAAACCATTTGTAACTGTGCAATCACCCAGCTGCATGCCAGTGAGCTCATAATTTTAAGATGTTTGTACAAGCACAGTACAGCTGGGAATCTTAAAGTATTTATAATGCAGCTGAGAGATTAGGAGTTTTGAACAGTTATTTGTAAAGCTGCAGCCTATCCAGAGAGATGCCAGACAAACATCCCTTGGTGGCTGTGTCCTAGCCTAGCAGCAAAAGGAGCGAGTGCTGGATTTCTGGAAGATATAAGAGATTATTCATCTCTTTCAAAACAACTCAAACTTGAAAAATGCTGTACAGTCATACCCAAAAGCTTAAAAACATTTAAGACATTTTTGCTCTTTAAATTAATGTTTACTTATTATTCTATTCAAATAGAAACCTCAAAAAGTCGGCTGAAATTTTCCTTTTCTGTAACTTCATTGACCCGTATCAGGCCCAAGTTTGGTCCTCAAACTTTGGAGGGGTAGTAAAACAAACATGACATCAGTCCACACAAAGAACTTCCCAATATGCACGGCCACACTGGTTTCTAATACAATAGCATAGGAATTGAATTGTGAACGGGACGCATTTATGACAGATAGATACTGACCAGGTACATACTCAATGTCTGGTACTTCAGTAAACAATTTCATGTTACGAGTTAGTAAAAAAGAGCATTAAAACCTGAATTACACTGAATATTCTCCACAGTACATCTTAATATTTATTTCTAACAGCCTACTTGTGTGATACCTGATTTCTTACATAAATTACTATAAGCTTTTTGTTCCATTCTTTAACAAATGTCCTGAAAGCCTGAGCTAGAAAGATACATAATGATTTCCCGGAAACGGAGAAATCTACAGCAGGTAAAAACGCAAGACGATCGGGCTTGACAGGGACGGCATCACAATATGATGTGCTCCAGTAACCCCCCCACAGTGATTTAGCTCAGCAAGCCCCTTCATTTTTCACTTCCAAATGCCAATATCTACTACAGAATAAGTGCTACAGGGATTTTCAATTAGGCAAGTTTTGTGAAACAGGGAAAGGCTTACCGTGAAGCGCGTAAAGGCCAGAACTTCAAAATAAAATCTCCGAATATGTATTGCCACAAAATCAGACCGACAGGTTTCAGTTCACACCCCTTTTAAAAACTGAGGCACCCAAAACACATGGTTACTCTCCAAAGCTTTTCCCACAGTTGTTCATGAATTGTAACACCTATCATAATCTAGTAACAAATTCACGTTACAGTAAAAAAAATACACATATAGACAGTAACATATCCCAGTTCTAAAAATTTATTTCCTGCTGTTGAAAAGTTTGGGACTATGACTTTATCTGCATAGCGGTACCTGAGATTTGCAAAATAAAGAGATGAGTGTACAGCATTTTCTTTTATTATTGGTGCCTGCAATTATCTACTATTGATACCTAACAATGACTTTACCAAAGAGGCTAATAATCTGTCTGTCTGGCCTGATAAATTGTCATCTCTAAAGACATCTTGTTTTTCTGCTGAAAACTGCTGTGGACTTTCTGTGAGGTAGAATCTCTGGAAGAAGTACACGGATGCTTGCGACCTATCTCTTTCCTCCTTCGTTCATGCTATTTTTATACAAATAGCATAGGTAGCTTGTCCCACCTTCACTCGTCTCAGAATTTCTAGGGGGTTATTCTGTACTTTATTTTCAGTAGGTATTGAGCTTTCTTCCATTTATTAAATCACTCTTCACAGGCCAGAGAACTCACTTTTCTGATGTTCACTAAGTATCTCAATGCATGCCAGCTATAGGACACCCACATTGGCTTTACACCTGCTGCGAATGGTCTAGTAAAGTCTCTCTCCCCAAAATGATGTTTTGGAAGAGACAATAGGACACAGATTTTGGCGCAATGTCTAAACAACATAAAACCCAGTCGGATGGACTGTATTTGAAAGTGTCCTATAAAGATAAGAGGTACCTCAGCAAACTAGCATTAAACAAAAAATATACCAAAGCAGCTTCAAATATTAAAGGCCTAACAATCTATTGGCATGCCTTGATATGTAAAAATGAGGGTTTTTTCACAGATTGTGTTAGCTCTATCAGGTTACCATAATACAATTCAATCATCCTATTAAAAGGCAGGCTAGCATCATTGAACCATACTGCTTGGCTAAATGTGGCAGGCTAAAACAGTTTAAAAGTGCCAGTCGACCTTGTAAACACACATTTCAATCCTGTTAAATTTCATTAGAACAGACGATTGAAAGAGAAAACCTACTGCTAGAAGTAACGTATCTAAGTGCTTGTCTGTAGAGGAGATTTTTAGAGCTGTACTCATATAGAAGTATAGCTAAACTGCTAAAATCATAACAGTACAACTACAATTTTGATTACAGAGTAAGACTAGATTTATATTATTTAAAATATTTTTTAAAACATTCAACATGAATTAGAAAAAAATAGAAACAGAAGTTAAAGGAAATAAAAAAGTCCCTGAAAAAAGATTGTACATACCTTTAATTACACCAATACAACTACAGAACTGAACATTCACATCCATGCTTAGACTGGTAGCACAGAGACCAAATCCCAGATAAGGTACTAGGATGTAAGATGTGCCCATAAGGTACTCCAGGATAGTTGTCAACACATCCTCTCACCCTATAGTAAATATGATGTAGCTTATCCCTTAACGAAAGCGAGCCTGTCTGCCTTGCAGCCAAGAACAAGGCCGGCGAATAAGCAGTTGCCACAGGATACTTGCCATGCTCTAGCGTCGTAGTGACTTACTCAAGTCCCCATATTCCAACATCTGTTTATTGATGAGCCCTTAGACACTGACTGAACAAGTGGCATGATGTTTGAAAGTACAATTATGATAGCTAAGAGCAACCCGCCTTTGTGGTGAAGATGATGCCTTCTTTGTTCTCAGGAGGAGCGTTTATAATGTAGTATATACTCTACAAACAAGTTCCTTCTGATCCGTCCCAATCAATGGTGTAAGCTGAAGATCTTAATTTAAATATATTTTAATGATCGTCTGTTCCATAAAGTAAGATTTGTTCTTATGACCAACGTCACTTATGCAAACAAAAGGCATATAAAGAGTACCTATGATTTCTTCTGCATTGCAGTATCTGTCCATGGCGCAATGAACTTTAGTTGTATTCCTTTATTCAGTGAGTAGAGAATATTACAGAATTAGTTCACCACTCACTAAAACCAATTCAGACAAAATACTCAATTAAAAGCGCTATTTTTTTACCATTCAATGGAAGAGAAAGATACTACCTTAAACCTTCCCTGGGCCAGATCATTAGCCAATATAGCTGTAGCCTAGCCATGTTTGTTGCAGCAGGGGTTGTTTGTCAACAGGTGAAGACCTTTTCCTGTGTCTGTAATACCTGTCCATACTGGGTTTGCGGAGCCGACTTAAGTTCCTGCTAAGCTTAATTCATCTGCACTGAAGTAAACTACATCTGCACAGCACAGCTCTTTGTGACAATGTGCATTCTATTATCAATATGAAAGCATATAAAGTTCAATGCTCATTAGGTCTTTGTTTATAACATTCTTATGGACACATCTCTACTCCATATTAGCTTGGAAGTTCTCCAGTCATCTCACACTGGTTTGTGTCCCAGCAGGACAGACCCTTCTGAAGTCCTCCAAAATTCTGATCTCAATCCGATTTAAAACAGCTGCAAGCTGCCAGAGCCTTCTCATCAAGGCTGCCCATAAACTGAACAGAGAAAACACTCCGGGAGTACCCAAAAGGCTTATTACATTACGGCACCCGGATAAAAAGGAAGTAATGTGGGGGGAAAAAAAAAAAAAAAAGAAAAAGAAAAAAACCTTGCAATCTGCCAGTATCAGGAGGAAGTCGAAAGTTGCAATCAGAATTGAGCAGAGGTACTTTATTTCAATATTATAGACTTGAAATAAATAACCATGAGTACTACGCACAAGTCCAACAACTCAATGGACATAATCCACAAGAACAGAATCCATAATGATCCAGCACTTAACAAACCTGTGAGGAATTCCAGAAAAAAACCAACAAAATGTGCATTTAGAGATCTCTTAGAACATGAAAAGCAAACACAGATGGCTCAAAAATGCAGAGGATTCCTCTGGTCTGAGTAAGAGGAATTAGCCACTCTGAACTGGTTCTCACTTTGCTCAGGAATTGGCTCAAAGAACAATACTATAAAATTATGAAAAAGTGCAGAGGCAATTTCTGAAGATCACCAACAGGCATGCTGGCTTCCTTAAAATCACAGCAAAGCTACGCTCTTCCAGCACAGCAAAACAGCTTCCCTGAAACACCGCCCGGACCACAGCGCCGAAGGTACTAAATCTCTGCTCAGCACAGGCTGCTGCTTTCCTCCCCCTGCCCAGCAAACCTCGGCCCCTGGCAGTAAGATCAGCTGCTCTGGCACCCACCTTTCCGGCATCAAAACTAAGCAGCATTCCAGCCTGCCGGTTACCTGTGACAGCCACCCAGCAACTATAAAAGGCTTAATGAGTTTCAACTTGTACATTAAGAAACTGTTTGCTCCTAAATTTCTGTCAACTGTATTTCAAAATGTGATTTCATTATATTTGCACTTCTAATAGTTAAATATCCTTTGGGTTCACATTTGAAAAATGTTTTTCGAGTATTGAATGCTTAATAAAAGTTTAATATAAAAATTATATATACTTCACTATCTCTATGTAAATATGTGCAAAAATATTCTCTGAAATGTTATAGAATTAATAAGGAAAATATTATGAGTTTAATATAAAGTGCATTTAAAATTGCATAACTATATCCCTGTAGGCAAGTGGGAATATAAGGCACTGACTGCATGGTCCCTCCATTCTGCTCGAGGGAATCTCATGTTACATACAGCATTCCAAGAGCCTTGGCCCTTCTGCCTTTTAACCGCTGCTGAATACCTCTTTGCTTTCCAGAGCCAGGGGAAGGAGTTTCTTGTTAGAGAAACTAAACTCTCTAAACTAGGAGATGCATCTTCAGGAGCTCAAAGAACTGTAAGAATTTTCACATTACTGTTTTAAAAAGAAACATGCAGGTGTTTCAAATATATATTTTAAAGACAAATAACATTTTCACTCATCCACACAGGGACATAATTGCAAAGATCTCTCATATTCATGTGGGCACCCCAGCAAAGCAGCAGGGAGCAGTGCTCCCCACTGCTACTCCGTCTCTTCTGCAGAGCACCCAACTATTACCCAGCTTCATCCTTCTTCATCTGTTACTCATGACAGCAAAGCTTGGAAACACAAACTTTTTTTCTGACTCCCCCTCTTGTTACATTACAGAGGCTGGCAATCTAGCACACAGTCTTTGTTTTTTAATCCATATCTTATTATGATTTAAATAGCATGATACCTAAGGAACAAGGCCTTGCCACTGAAATAATTTCAGAGAACATCGTTATAAAAGCTCTAACTTAGCAACGCTGAACCATCAGTCTTCCAAAACATACTCAGGCAAAAGGTAATCAACTCTATGCGTCATGTTAAAATAAGCAGAGAAGGAAACATTTTAATTAATGAACTTGAATGTTTGAATTCATCATGGGGCTTACAGAAAGAAAGAAAAAAAAAAAAGACAAATTACTGTTCTTGGTAAGGACCCCAAGGAAATAGAACAAACAACATTTAACAGACCTCAATTTTCATTTGTCACTGAAATAATGAATACTAAAATAATAATTAAATGCCCTAAAGATTTCTATGGTAGCTGGTAATAACCATATCATGAACCACCTAGTAAATTTTTGCTTTAAGATTCCTTAGCTGTAGGTATGTTGCTTTAGTGGCCTGAAATAACTATGGTACAAACCCTCAACTATTTTCCTGCTTGTATATCCACCGTACACAGCTGCCTAGGGGTCTGATTAGCAGGCCAGCAGTTCTGACTCGAGGATGTGCTGCAGCTCTGCTACCGCAATATCCTTTGACATTACCTTAAGCTGCACAGTTTTACTCCACTCTGCAGGTCAGGCCAGGTGACCCAAGGTATCGCTGGAATTAGCCTGGTACCCAGACCAAGCTAATAAGCCCTACCAACAGCTGGCTAAAGCTCAGCCTGTCCTAACGTGGACTTTTTTTTTTTTTTTTTTTGCATTTAGGAGCACACAAAGATCAAGTCTGTAAAAGACCGTGAACAACATCCATAGATGTGTAAGCGCTCTGACACAGGGTGCTCCTTTCGTCTCTCGTGTTGTCTCTCGCTCCATGACACAACTGGGACCTTGAGGCTAGCTTAGCACCAACAGCACTGTTGCAATACAAGCAGAAGCAATGAAAACATTCTCGCCAAATACTGTGCCAATTACTGCTTTCTACGTAAAGAGCAGAGCAGCAGGAAGAGAAAGCATTTGAAGATGGATTTATATGTTGATTTACTGTTCATTTAAATAGACAGAGATCCACCCTGGGAAGAAACAAAAAGGCAAAGAAAGAAACTAGAGATAGCATTGAATACCGTAATTTAAGGAGTGACAAAAAGTCAGCATAATAAAATAGAAGAAAGCTCGGTTATAGCAGGATAGATTCAAATATACGAAATAGCCTAAGTAATCTAAGTGTGAAATGCTAAGAACATATACAAAAAAGTCTGTGCATTTGTTAAATAATTAAGCCTTTCATAAAAGGCCAAATCAATACTGAGCTGCCACATAGGATCTTATTTTAATTCTAATTTAAATGCTTTAAGTGAGAATAAGGTGTGAATAAACCTTATGTTGCCTTTTGCACAAGATTAATTTCAGCCTTACAGCAAAACGTAGAGAGAAATTGGCATTCTTTAAAATGTCATCCTGCTCATCCCATTAGAGCCAGCCACCAGCTTCTGTTAAGAAAAAATAAAAATCTACATCCAATCTTTGCAGATTTTTATTCATGAGAGGAAAGGGAAAGTGTAAATCGGTAGAATAATGAAATGGGTTAGAAGGAGAGAAAGTATAATGGGAATGAGAGAAAAAGATAGCCTGAAACTAAAAAAGGAAAAAAAGAAAAAATAGAAAAAGTAAATTAAACGTGTTAGCTGCAGCAGCAGCACCCAGTGTTCCCGCACAGAGCCGGGCCATGCCCGCTTGCGCTCAGCCCCCAGCACCCATTTCCTCTGTTCCTACCAGCACCAGCCTCTCACCCACTGCCAGCATGCCTTACTGGTCCACCCCCCCTTTCTTTTTTTCTTCCTTCCAATAAAGATTCCCGATGCATTCATCCAAACAGATGCTGAGTTGGACTGTCTTGGAAATCCCTTTCTCCAGCCTGTGCGGTGTCGGGTCACCTGCTCTCACCTGGCTCAGCTTCCTAATTCCCCAGCAGACTCCATTCCCTTTTCTAACCTTCTGCCCAGTAGCAGGGTAAAAACTGACCTGAGAAAGGAGAGACCACTCATATACAAAGTTTCTGCCATGTACAAATAGCATCCACCTGAAATGCAATGAAGTTTAATTCTGATAAAAACTCTGTATCTAAAAACAAGTGTTCTCATGGACTCATTCTACGTACCAGAACTGTTACCAATTACTTTCATCAGGCGGACTGCAGAATTAGTAATCTAATTTTCCAGATCATAAAAACCTCCCTGGATTGTACCAAAAGAAATATTTGATTTACTCTCTCCTTGGAATCCTTTAGTACTTGCGCCTGCGCATTCAGAGAGAACATTGCAGGTTCAATCAAGATTTTAGAACAGAATTTGAGGCAGAAATGCAAATTGGCTCCCAATAATCCGGTTTTACTGAGATATTCTGACCTGCAAAGTTCCTTATCTGATGTGGCAGAAAGAGCATGGTAATGTCCCAAAATACAGAGCCTGGGAAAAAAGCCCTTTGCAAAAGAGCTCATATATTTTGATGACCACCGGGGCAGTCCTACTTGTGAAGTCTGTACCTTTCTTCATGTCCAAAGAACACGGATGAGGAAATTTTGACCCTAAGTCAACAGATACATTACGGTGACTCAAGAGAGTCAGGATTTTGCTTATAATTTAGGTCTACATATGTTTGTTTCCTGACATACAATAACAAAATACAGGAAACCTAATGAAAGCAGTTGCTTGCTGTTACTGGGGCCAGGGGAAGAGGTGGTGGTGGGGGAAACTTTAAGCTATTAAATCCTTCCCATACTGATCTATATCAGTGACAGCAGAAGAAACAGGGTTCACGCTTAATATTGCTTTTCTTTGAAGTATCGGTTATTTTACAAATGACAATTTCAGAACAGATTTTATTAGATATTTCCTATAAATAAAGATCTACAGCACGAGAGGAACCGATGACCCTACCTGCTGATTTACAAAGCATTCAGGGTAGCAAACAAGCAGGCAGCACTAAAACATAATGAAAAACCTCAGGCCATTTTTGTGAAGGAACACAGGAGAAATCAAGGCACAGAAATCAATGAAAAGACCACTAAGTTTCCATGGGGATTTTCACACACATCAGTGAAATGGCATTAAATTCCTACAGCTATTTTTCTCCTTACATCTCTATCACCAAAAATTCTGTGTTAAGAATACTGATGACAGGATGGCAAAACATGTGTCTGTACAGTTACATACAACGCTAGCAAAGCAAATTATCTAACAAGTCCATAAATTAATGTTCAAATATTTCAGATAATCAGGTAGTATGGCTTATGGAAATCACCATCATTTTAACATGTCCTAGATATTTAATATCATTAAAAAAAAAAATCAAACCTGCCTTTTTCCCATTTTATTTGTGTAGAATTGAATGCTTTTCTCAGAATAATTTTCCAGACCTAGAGTTATTGCAGAAAAATATAAAAGAAATATGCTGTTGCTGACAGCAACCACCTACTGATTTTACAGCATGGAAGAGTTTCAGATTACAGTTACTTAAGAACCCCGTGTGTGGGTGTGTTTGTTTAGGTGTGAGAGAAAGCTTAATTAATCAGCTGAAAGTTTATCAGCAAACGCACCTAGTACTATTAAATTCTGCTACAAACTTAAAATAGTAGTGAAGGCAGGAAGACTTCTTTTTCATCAAGTTACACCTATTTCAGTTGTTATAGTACAATAATGGTCAGAAGTCAAATTTTAGAATATAACTGTTGAACATTAATTTTAACAAGCGTCAATCTCAAAAGTCCTGAACAGATCTTAGATCAATTCCTTGTGTCCCAAGCGGTTCCACTGCTCGGAAGGTGTGAAATAGAAGCAGACCTACTTTCTTTTTTTATTTATTATATCTATATCCTTCTCAAGTCATCTTGTACAGTAAGAAGTATTTCTTCTAAGTGGAAAATAAACAACTGTTTTCAAATGATGAAACAGTTTTAAAAAAGGAAAAGGACTCAACTGAAGTGAGCGCAATAATGTACTTTTTAGAATAAATCTAAGCTGATTGAGCAAAATATACTAAAAGTTACTTTCAGCCTATTGCATATGAAATTACTACAGGAATAATTCTTTAAGACAGGTCAGCTTGTGCAGCCTTGCAGTGCAGTAACATGAAAGAAGACACCCCGTTCCTTTCCAATGCTTTTCACCCAATCACAATGTCTACCCATTTTCTAAACCGTTGGTTAGGAATAAAGAAAATACACACCAAAGAAGAAAGCATAAAATACTAATGCTGCCAGAAGAAACTGTTGCGCATATCCCCTACCCCAGCCATATGTTCCCACATATGTATCTTCCACCTTTGCTCTAGCACGCACACTCTCGAGCTACAAGGTGAAGCAGAATGGGAAACGATTCAAGTGAAACCTAGTGTGCCGTGCTAGCGGGGCCTCTCACCCACGTAACAACGCGACCACACAAGCATTTGGCCTCCCCTTAAGAGCGAGCGGGAGAGCCAGGCCATCTCCAGCAGCAGTAAGGTTCGTAGGTCTGCAGAAGCACAGCGTTACTGGGCTGGAAGCGGAGCCAACAGAAAGAACCACCTTCCGGGGTAGGAGAGAAGCCGGGCTGCTCCTCACGAGGACACAGGCTGCATGGAAAAGATACCAAAGTTGCCACTGAGCCGGCACAACTCGGCCCCCAGTGGCAGTTCCAAGGTGGACGAACAAGCTGTGCATCGCTGGCCTCTTCACTGTCGCATCTTGGCTCCAGCTCCTTAGGCTCAGAAGCAGACAACCCCAATACGACAAACGATCAAATCCTCTTGTCCTTTCATAGACCCTTGGATAGATTTATAGGTCTTGGTAATGTATTTCCAAGAAGTCAAGTAGTGCCAGTGGTTTTGTACCAGGGAGACACTCTCAAAAAATACAGCAACCCTCCCCCCCAAACAAAGAAACAAAGCCCTAATGGAATGAAATGGTCCGGTAATTGTTTTGGAAGTGAACCAGTGAAAGTATTTGGAAAAATAGTACAGGCTGCTCATACAGAAATAAAAAGTGATGGAACAGTAAAATGCCATCTAAGTATATCTGAAATTATCATCTATTTTCTCTCTCAAGAAGCCCGAGTCTAAGCAGGTACGACTTGTCATAGCTCTGCAGCAATTCTAAATTAGATCAGCTGGAAATATGGCCCTGGAACCCTAGAAATTCACATCTGAGAACAAGAGATAGGAGAAAGGAATTCCATATATGCCTGAGAACACCGGCATTTTGGCTAGAGTTGGTTTCTAATGCTGCATTTCATTAGTAAAGCTAAGGGAAAAAAATAAAAACCAATGACTGCTCCATGAAAAATTAGGAGAGAAGTATTTTATAAACCTTTGTTAGTTTAGCTGTTATGAGGCTATTGCATAAGTACCCCATACTAATTTTATTGGCTCATAGCACATATAATTTGAAAGTATTATGTTACCTGCATAAACCATGCATATGGCTCAGTATGTCAGCATAATCTGTCTGTGGGAACGGTAATGTATGGTTCTGGAATAGAGATGGTGTACATAAATTATGCAAGGTATTTTCTAATCCCCACAATATTTCAAGGAATGGGACAGCCATTATGTAACAAGAAATGTCTCCTACACCTTTCTGACAGATGGGACACGAACATTATTGCTTTTCCCTGTTCCTTCAGGGCAGGTCACTCTCTCAGTTCACTACAGTAATGTGCCACTAATTCTAAAGGCTTCATCATTCATTCAGGTTTCAGCATTTCATTGTGGTGGAAAAGCTACCATTTTCCATTTGCTTCATATGAACTTAATTACTTTTTACCATAGGAGTGCCAAAGGAATAAGAAAGTCGCCTAGATGAAGTCTACAACAGTGCATTTGATGAACAATTTTGTTGGTAATGTCAAATGGCTATTTGCTTTTTCTTAAAAGTTGCCTTTGAACTGCTGTGAAACATTCAAAACATTAAACAAGGACAGATTTGCAATGAGACCCAGGAATACAAATAGCTGCACCAAGTGGCCAACTGCCACAAACTCCCAGTATCGCTCTGTATAAGTCATTCGATTTCTCTGTACTTCACCTTCTCCCTTCACTTGACAGACTGACGACGCCAGTATGTCATTGGTATGTCCGGAAGTACAGGCAGGTCTATAGATTGAGATTTTGTAAAAGTGTATTGAAAATAAGAATATCAAACAGCATGGCGATTCATATAAGAATATAAAAATCCTGGTTTTACCATTACGTGTCAAGAACTCTCTAGAGACCTTTTGCTTTAGTTGGACCAAACCATTTTAGTTATGCTGTGCTACTGCATATGACAGGCTCAAAAGGAGTGACTAAAAGAAGCAACATTTCCAACCTTTGCGGTGACAATTCACACTATAAAATAAGAAGCTAAATACAAAGAGAAATGAAAACCAAAGGTCTCTTCTAATCTTATTGGAAAAAAGTTCCCTCCAGACCTTAATCAGTGGCTGAACTTTTTACCTCGAGTACACGTGCAATGTTCACCAAACACTGAAGTCACGATCTTCAGCATAAACAGCAAAATGCCACTGCGCCTGAAGCTTTTGTAGTGACAAGGATTCATCAGGTGTGTTACGATTGTGTGTCACAGCTGCCAAGATGATGAAAAACCTTTGCATTTTAAGAGGCTCTGTATTTTAGGTTTATTTGGATACGCCTTCACGAAGACTGAAGGAGGAAAAGCTTAATCCAACATCTGGGTTATTTTTCTGTAACTAGAAGACAGCAAAAATCTTTCTTTTAACTTTTATGGTTTTTTAATCTATTATTTTTAATTGCTCTTGGAAGAAAATGAAAAGATTAACATAAGGACATCGTCCTCACCAACACACGCTAATTCTAATTGGCTTCTGAGAATCAGAATACTTTTAAAGCAGCCTCTTTTGCTAACCCGTACACTGTTTTAACATAATGATTTCTGGTCCAGCTAACCCATTTCTTGGGCCAACTGCATGGGATAAAGGTTTTTTCCCCCCCCCGCTTCAGATATCTTCTAAAGGGAGTAATAATTTGTTGCCTTGTGCTCATCATACTCAGTGACAGAGAGATTACACTCATGCTGTCATGTCTTCCAATTTATAATGCAAAAGTCAAAATATGCATTCTGTAAATCATGGCCTTGATTTGCCATTGCTTGTAATTTGTTGAGTCTTCTCAATCACTGCAAACTAGCAATAACCATGGTAACACAGTTATGCCATGTATTTCTGGTATTATACCTTTGCAAAGCAAATGTAAAAAGGACTAAACAAAGCACATGGCAAAAGGCGATTGGATTCCATGAGCTCAAAGAGTTTAGAAGATCATCGTTATCAGTTAAATCGTGTAGAACAAAACCACATGCAAGTGTTTAGAGACTGCGCTCTATTACAATGCACACATCCACAGAGAAGAGGTCCAGTTCACTGCAGCATTACAAATCAAAATGCAATCACTTTCTTGTGCTCAAAGTGCTCTGTGAGGAACTGAAAGGTTAATGAGCAAGGTGGCTTTAATTGCTTTTTTCTAAATACCTGGCCCATAAACTAAACACAACTGCCCTTAAAAGCTCCATATTCCAAAATTTCTACAGTAAACGTTCTTCTGTTGGAATTTTCTATTCGTGGAACTGGACTATAAATAGGGATATAATATCTTTAATAGGTTGCAGACACCATACTCTTTTCAAATATCCTGACTTTGCTAGAGGCTATAATGACAACAGTGAAATAGCTTAGATACCACTGGGAGCAATTTGTCAGTGCAGTGCACAGGGTTCAGGGTTTTCCTGTTGTAATTAGGGGCTAGTGCATGCTCACTATTACCTGAAGTTACTGTAGTAACTCCAGAGTCAACCATATGTCCACTGACTAGTGGAGTGTGCATGTGTCTATGTTTGGATAATGTACCTTTTGTAAATTGTTCCTGTCAGTCCTTTGCAATTTATTTCATGTTTCCAACAACAGCCTTGAACTGACAGTGTCAGCGACACGTGTTTTTGACATTACCGAGAACACAGACAAGAATGATTTATGCCATTTTTCCCCTTCTCAGATTGAACAGGTATTAAAATTGTCATATGTAAAAAGTCACAGGACAAAGAAAGTTTTAGAAAACTTGGCTTAGATGGAAGGTGTGAAGATAAGAGTTTTGTGTTACCAGAGTTAACACCTTAGGAGTCATTCCTCAGTTCCTTAAAAGAAACAATTATTTTTTCACATAGTAACTCCTGCCCTACACTTTTGTACAGTCTTTCAAAAATAAGTGCAGCATTTCTTCCTGCTTTGGTCGCAGTATTGCCCGTTACATTTCACACCAAAATTTGTGCTCTATCTTGCTCAATTATAGTCAGTGACAAAAATCCAATTACATTCAAAGGGAAGCTGTATTAAGCCTGATCCAGATAAAACTTATTTCTCACTTTTACTGGACGAACTCCAATAGTCTTAAACAATGATTGCTTCAAAAACATTACAACTGCAGCTTTTGTTATGAGCCACATGCTCTGCTGTGCTCACCGCTTACAGAGGATCAGGCTCACGAGGTGTGAGAGACAGCAAGATGCAGAATTTCACCGTGGGAAAGGGCATGCACTGGCACAGCACCCAACCACTATTTGGGTGAGATGTTCTCCTGTGCAGATAAACCGCTGTTTTTCATCAAATCAGAAAGAGCAAGAGTGGGACAAGAATGGGAGGAAGCACATGACGGCGGCTCATATTCAATGGTACCATTGCAGCACTGTGACCTCAATGCAAAACTCACACAGTTAATTCATGCTTCACAAGCCAGTATCCCCTCCTGGCCCGTGTTGTGCTACTGCACGCTTCAACGTTTCCGTTGACTCTGAAATAAAGAACAATACGTTGGTTCTAGTAATAGTGGCAGAAGCCTTCTGACAATATAAACCATTTGTCTAGCTGTATCTGTCGGCTTGGGCCTTGAACTGTAACCATGCATTTACTGTAAATATGATTTTGCAAGATGAACGACGACACATACCCAGTTTAAACCTGCCCACCGTGCCCCCCTGAAGATAGTAGTCTCACGTGCCTGCTATCTGTACCAGAGCCAGGCTCTTTGCCGCACACAGCAAGAGCTTGTACTTGAAAAAAAAAAAAATTAAAAAAAAAAAATCAACCAACCAAACAAGAACTGCTGCAACGCTTTGGTACTAACAGCAGGATGGTACTCATGCTCATCTTATGTCATGGTCTTGAAAACAGCCACACATCTTTGCAAACCTTACATCAGGAAGATCCAGAGTCCCCAGATTCTTACCAATAACCAATGTAATACATTGTTGCTTCTTTGCTTATTTTTCTTTTTTATTTTTACTCTTCACTTTTTCCCCTAACAAACCATAGGATTTCACTTGCTTGGTCCTACTTTCAGCCAAGTAACTTTTGCTTGAAATAAAAAAGCGTATCTTTAGGAAGACATCAAGTCTCCGCAAAGACTTCTGCAAGCAAGTAGTGAAAAATCACAAAAAGCATTGATAAATTACCCATTAAGTTGATCATCTTACCATTACAGAAAACAGAATCTTCCTTTTAACTGTTTCAAGCTTTCACTTCCTGCCGCTGGATCTCGTCTGTGCTTTTTTGAGTTCAATGATGGTTTGGCATATCATTTGAAGGTGTGGGTATTTTTGTCGCCTTTTGAATTTTGGCTAATGCAGTAACTAACTTACTATAAAAATAATTTTAAAATAGTGGAAAATATTTACTTGACTACTGTAGTAGTAAGAAATTCTAGTTTCACATTACAGAAATTATTTTCTACACTATGGTCATCCTGGCATTCCCTTAACGTATATTACCTTTCAACGTAAACAAGTTTTTAGGCACATTTATGAGGAATAAAAGGGAAAGTGCTTGTTGCATTTGGGGAAAAGCAAACCTGTAGACAAAAAAGCAAGACTTAGGCAAATTGGAGGTGAATTCGGTGCTCAAACTAACTTGAAGCAAATAAACAAATGATGGGTCAGATTTTTTCATTGGTAGAATCCAGCAAAAAGCATCTTCTTACTCAAGAATGAGTCAAAAAAGATCTAGACATAAATGATGACATTTTCTTCCTCATCACTTCCAATGCCTAAAGATCCCCGTGTAGCTGTCGAGACCCTTAGTTTGAGGTAGAAAGTGTTCCTCCAACGCAACAAAAATTTCCAACTCGGCACATCCTCAAGAGCGCCATCAACTAGGATACAAACACAACTGCTTTGGTAGGACACAAACACTGGTGGTGTTTCTCTAGGTAGGAAAAGAACTCCATGTGTTTTCTCAAACATTTGGGCCAGATCAAGCAGCCGACCGCCACTCAATATATTGTTACATTTAGCTTTCCTTACACACTATATTTTTACTAGGTAAAAGAAATCTAAGCTTGAAAAGAGATACCATTTACAAGGCAAATTGTAAAACACCCAAACTCAGCAACTTTCACCTCAACACTAAGAATGATGAGGCTGTAAGAGACACAATTTTTTGCCAATAGCATAACAATTTGAAAGCCTTTTCCCCAGGGCATGGCATCTTCTCCTAGCTGAAAGGGCAAGCTCAGGCTATTGCAACATTAAGCAGCTGATGAATGACCTTGTTGTCACACTTGTTTTAGGGATTGATCACGTCCAATTAATTCCTTGTAGAAATCAATTGGTTTTACCTAGCTCATTTACATTAATAAGAAAAATATTAATGACTTCACTGCCTATAAGTATTGGAAACTGAGGTTGCATTTACATTTCGGCCTTCTGGTATTTCAAGAGGAATCATTATCTCCTCCTATGAGAGTAAAACAAATAAACCCACAAAATTTTTCCCAGTTATTCAGCATTAAAATCAAGTATTTGTCTATGCATTTAACTGACAACTGGATCATATAACAATTAGTCTTGTATTGCTGGCTTATTTTTATGGGTGTAATTTTTATCATACACAATAAAAAGCACATAATAATTTTCTTCCATTGTTAACTTGATGTTGAGAGAAGCACTACGTACAGAAACTCACGACCACAATTACAATTTCCTGTTCAGATAGTCATAAAGTCTAACACGCCGTAAGAGGAACAGAGATACAAATGTGCAGGTAAATTCAGTTCATATAATTCCATTCCTGGAAACGATCCTTAGGAAAACATTCAAACTGAATCTTTGTGGTGGGATTTAAAACTCACAATGACTGCCAAAAACTTAAATAACGCTTTATCAGATGCTGGGATTAGCCTCTTTGTGAGCTACACACTATGAATAGCCCATGTCTGAGCATTCACCCTGGACTTTCTTCCCAGAGGGAGAAATGTAATAGGAAGGTGCATTTCAAGGCAAAACTCAGAATTTGATTGCTGTACTCTCTGTTCAGTGCATACTGCTATCATTTCTGGTAAAATGTCCTAGTTAAGGGTTACAGTAAATTGATCACATAATACTACAGGAATTTATCATGTAATAGAAAAGGAATTTAAGAGCTGAATACCTAATATTATTAATAAAACAGGTCTGTGGATAGAGACAGTTAGGGGATACAGTTTATATCATTACCTGATCCTACATTAAATGAGATAGCTGGTAAAATCAGCACTGTAAGGAGAAAATAGACTCTCGATGGGATTTTTCAATTGGAAACTTCTGAGTGGGTAGCACAACAGTGGGTGTTTTTCTCCGTGCATCTCTTCTGCCTCTAGAAACAGCCCATGAGCTTTGCTTCTCCCTTTGGATCAGAAGTCCAAGCCCATCTGTGCAGAGAGACTCTGCTGCCACCCTCTGTGGTATCTGAGATGATTCAAAACACTAACTGTAAGTAAAATGCCAACCGCTCTAATTAAAGAATTAGGGACAAAGATCTCTAGTTGTGAAAGAACAGACACAATGAAAAAACTATTAGAATATAATTCAATATGGAAAGCCATATCAGTAACTCTAAGGTATCGGGCACACAAGGAATTAAAATGTTGTTGGTACACGAATGACTTCAATATTGAAGTAGTAGCTACATTAACTAGCTTAACATCTTTTGAGGCTACATGTGAAAAATTATAAGAGAATGCATCTTAACTATGTGTTTACCTCTAGTCTAGTTCACTGCTACAGACATCTTTTTTTCTGAGATTTTTAAAAAAGTATATAGGTAAGGGAGAACAAGCACATAACTGTTTCCAGGTCATCTATCATCTCTTAATCGGAAATTCAATACAGGCACATAACTGATTAATAGAGAATGATGTGTTTGGTCAAAATAACATTTAATCCCTCATGAGACAGATACAATACTGAGAGCAAACAGCTTGTGAGAAGGATTTATATTATTAACTGATAAAACACTATTTTTCCTGACCATACTGGTGATTATTCAAGTCTATTTTATACCAGGGCAGATAGGATATTCTTCTTTTGCTCTCACCTCTGTGAGAGCAATCCCTATTTAAGTAAGCACAGTTTCCTACCTGCACACAGAGCTACATTTCTCATTCACTACCTTAATATTCTTGCCTGTTAAATCATTGATCCAAGTGGTCACTAGGGAAGGCAGAGGCTGAGTGCTTTAGCAGAGCAGCCAACATCAAATCAAAAGTCTTTTGATTTATTTATTTTTTTTTAATCACAACATTCACAGACCCAATGCTGTCCCCAGCAGTAGCAAAGCCACTCAGTTTTGGTGAAGGGGAAATCTACTCTCTCTCCAAGGCCTCCAGAAGGGAGCAGTTTTCTGCCTTTTCTTCTCACCATCTCCACTTGCATTTTATTTATTTTTCTGTAACTCTACCCATCAAACTAAATAAGCTTCTCAAGTGGATGGTTCCCATGCTAGTGGTGCCTCTTTGCTGTATTCTGCATGGCAATGGTGTCAGGACTTCACTTGCACTCTGCAACAGGTCATTCTTCCAGACTCTTAATGAGGAATGGAATTTAGCTTTAAATCTTCCATTTTTCAGAAACAGCAGAACTAAAATGAGCCATATAACTTTAACTTAGCTTTCTAGTTAAACCAGACCTGAAAATACCACTGCATTATGATCAAAATATTAGCCTGTCTCCATGACCTAAAAAGAATATTCTTACACACAAGAAAAAAAAAAAAAAAATCACTCATCATTGTCAAACAAGAACATTAGACCCTTATTCACCTAGTTGAGGATTGTGGGAAAGAAACCTTGTGTGTAAGACAAGAACTCATTTTAATGCGTTATTGGACTTGACTTTTCAACTGGACACTGAATTTAACACATTTTCAGTCACAATCGGGCTCATATATTCATCTGAATGGTACCAATCTGCGTATATTTTTTCCTAAATGAACAATATATCCTACACCATCATTTTTATTCTATACCATTATTTATTCTACACCATACTTTTTCTAGTATCTAGATACATACTGCAAATTACTAGAAAAAAATATATAATTTGTTTTCTTCTACATTTTGCTCAGTAGGGTTATTACAAGGTAACAGACGCCTCACAGGCAAAATAGGAAAAAAGCAACTTAGTATCCAGACACCTCCTACTATGTCACTTGTGGAGAGTTACATTTCTGTTTGACAAAAGGTAAAATGTTTTCATAGAACTATAGAATTGTTTAGGTTGGAAGGGACCTTAAAGATCATGTAGTTTCAACCCCCCTGCCATGGGCAAGGACACCTCCTGCTAGACCAAACTGCTCAAAGCCCCATCCAACCTAGCCTTCAACACTTCCAGGGATGGGGCAGCCACAGCTTCCCTGGGCAACCTGGGCCAGTGCCTCACTACCCTCACAGTAAAGAATTTCTTCCTGATATCTAATCTAAATCTCCCCTCTTCCAGTTTGAAGCCGTTACCCCTTGTCCTATCACTGCATGCCCTTGTAAAAAGTCGCTCTCCAGCTTTCTTGTAGGCCCCTTTCAGACACTGGAAGGCTGTTACAAGGTCTCCCTGGAGCCTTCTCTTCTCCAGGCTGAACAACCCCAACTCTCTCAGCCTGTCCTCATAGCAGAGGCGCTCTAATCCTCTGATCATCTCTGCGGCCCTCCTCTGGACAGGCTCCCACAGGTCCATGTCCTTCTTATGCTGGAGGTTCCAGAGCAGGCCACAGTATTCCCTTTACTACCTTAAAAACAAACAAACATAAAACCCCAAACAGTAGTAGCAAAAAATATCCGTCTTAGCTATTTATTGGGCAAATAAAATCCTCCTGATTCACTATGTGAAATAAGGTGCCTCAATACTTAACAATCTTCTGAAACAAGAATATAACAGTTTCTTCAATCATCATTTTAATAGCGAAAATAGCAAGAGATCTGTTTATTAGTAAAAAGGGGAAGAAGGTGATGGGGGAAGAGATGGTCTGTCATGTCTAATATCTTATTTCTCATGACAGTAGAGATTGTTTAGGTCAAGAGTTTGCAAAATTTGGGGCTGCAAACCTGTAAAGGACTGTTACTGAAAGTGGTTTGTCTTGACATTGCCATCACACCGCCACTTCCTAGCGTCAGCATCCTGCTCTGGAAAGCACCATCCTTGTGGTCCGCAGACGGACATCACCACGTGCTTGTGCAAGGACCAAAGCATGGGAAAAGCAGAAGGAGGCTTCCTGAGGAGGCAACATGTACAGCACGAACTGCACATGAGCATGAGACCCCCATAAAAAGGGAGCATGCGCTCCGGTGAGGGGGCTTTTTCCTTCTTCTTCTCCTCCTCGTGTATCTCCTGGAACCTGCTTTGACAAAGCCTGCGACGCCTGGAAGCCGTAGACAGAGCTAACAGCTGGACTCAGAGCGGTGGTAGCCAGGTTCCCCCTCCGACTTGAAACCTTTATCTCTCTCTCTCTCTCCTTCCCCTCTCTTCCCTTTGCTCTTCCCCGCTCCCCTAGTTGTCTGTTTAGATAGTTCCTTCCTCTCTGTTCATTGAAAATAAAGCTGAAATTGTTGTGCGACATTTAACTCATTCCAGTGTCTTACTCTTGTCCCTGGGATTGTAACAAAACCTTCCCGAAATTGGATCGGGACAAAACCTCAGCTGCAAATACATACAAGGGAGGAGGTTACAGACATCATGCTTTTTCCTTTCCTGTTTACACTTTTACTAAAAACAGAATTCCAAAATATTTTACTTTAATGTCATTTGCACAGCTACCTGGCAAACTTGACAAGTATGCTGAAATAATAGGGGATGTGGATTGGGGTATTCATTCAATAAATGCCATATGGATTTTGGAATTGAGTTATCATGGATCTGGCACCTCTTTATAATGTATTTGGGACAGATTGGAAAATTTTTGCAAAATTGCTATAACCAGGTGCTTCTGCCTCAATGAGGCTAAACTACCTTTTACTCTTCAGTTTTCCTATAAGGAGGACAGAATTGGAAGTCAAGTATGTATGGTCTACACTGGCCCATTTCTTGCCTTCTCTTCCCCGATTATTTCTTTACTTTCTTACTAATGTTACACTGAAGGGCCTCTTACTTCCTAGCTACTGCAGTAGGAGACTCTGTAGTTGCACTTAGCTAGTAAAAGGTGTAACGCTAAATGCTACTTGGAAAGAAGACACGTGTCTTCGTGAACTGAATTTTATAAGAGAAACCTTGAGTTTATCAAAAAGCAAGACTTGAAGTAGTGCAAGTACAAACTCCCTACAAGCATCAGATTTATCCTAGAAGTAGTTAAAAGCTGCTAAGAGACTTAACTCACAGTCAACATGCTGAGTACATCAGGAAACATATCTACCTTGACAAGGAAAAACAAGACTTAACTCTCATTGAAATTTGTCAGAGACTCAGGAACATGGGAACAGTCAGTTTTTAAATAGTTGCGGTCAATTATCCCTCACTAAGAGAGGCAATGCCAGCAACTTCTACCCATCTTTTCCCGTTGGATTTCCATGAAGAAGAAGGAGCACTGATAAGGGTTTTTTTCCCCCCTCACTATAATGTTACAAATGTTACTGCAACATTTGATACTCACCCTTAGCCTATAGCCGGGGAGAAGGGAATGACTTTGACTAGTATCTTTGGGTGTATCATTCATCAGGAACCTCTGATAGCAAAAAGTATTCTAACAGAAAAAAAAAAAAAAATCTTGTGCCTGTTAAAAGCATTAAGCGCAAGCTCAAGTGAAGTTTCCACACCAAATGCCAAAACTACAGAACGCAGGGAATTGTGGCTAGACAACGTAAGTTCAAACTTCATACTTTCTATTTCTAAGCAGTTTTAAATACTTATAGACAGTGCTCATATTCCTTTCGATACCACAGAAATACTGACTCAGTCCTGAGGTTCACTGACATGGTGCTCTTTTAAGACTGACCACCACCACAAGTTCCAGAAGGGGGGACAACCCCCTTAACCAAAGAGCAAGATGACTGCCTCAGCTGTAGCTTTTAGAATATGTTCATCTGCAGACCTCCATAACTTCATTGCCTCACTGACATGATGTAGCAAGGAATCCAAAGAAAACAGTCATATTTTTGATAGGAGATTAGCAGCATGTCCTTCTAACTATTTAAAGTGTGCTACCCTTGGAGTATCTCTTTTGTTTTAGAAGAAGAGGGGGAAGAATAAGAACTTTCGTATGTCTTTAATTATTTCCATCCAAGTTGGAAGAGGCATTATTTCTCTTCCCAGATAAACAATATTCATCCCCTTTGTACTAATTATTTCCATTTTAAAATCACAAGATTCCTCCCTTTCTAGTGTTGTGGTACAGAAATATCTACCATAGTTGTATATGCTATTTTATGTTGTAATACAGGCTACTACTCTAATTAGCTTCAAATCCAGTTTACACTTTTTCATGTCTTGTTTGCTTTTTTAAGCTTATAAGCAGAAGCAAAGCACCGCCTAACCCTTCCTAAAGGGATTTCAGCAACAGAAGAGAGCGAGCGCTGTCTCAACTCACCTTGAATCTGTAAGAATATGGGCTACAGGAACTCTTTGACAGGTAATCCCCACAAAAGATTAATGAAGACCTCTTTTTGCAGCATTTGCATACATTTCCCCCATCTTCCTCGACTATTCTCTCTAATCACACTGCTCGCTCTGGTAATACTAGCTTACAGAGCTAAATATATATTAACACATTACCTCTGCATTACAACACTCATTTTAAATGACAGTGATAAGGTAAGATAGAAACTACCCTGATCAAGTTTTGTTCACAGAAATTGATTAAACATAAAAGAAAGAAGAAAAAAAAATTGTCATCCAATAAAAAAGTTTGTTGTCCACTCACTTTTCCGTCCCACAAAACGGAAATAAAAATCATGTAGCAGACTATGGAAAAGGGAAGAAAACCACACAGAGCACCCTACATTTTACTGCAGTTTTCTTAGGAAATACTTGCATATTACCATATAATATAGCAACTAATAAAGCCTTCTAATTTTAGAACTTTTCAATAAGCTTTCCAGTTGGCTTTCTCGCACCTTCATGTAGACCCAGGGGCTGTCACATGCAAGAGCGACAGAAGCATGAAAGTAGCCACCAGAGCACACAGCCTAATGAAGAAAACCACTACTAAATTAACCATGAATTTGGGGTTTTCGCATTTGAAACTCCACCTTCCCTTTGAGCTTTTGGTCAGCCTCCAACAGTTAGAGACACGACTACCATGACCATATCTGAACTGTAATATTTTCTAAACAAAAAACTATTCTATACTTGAAACACAAAGAATTTTCTTCATTTTATTAGGTAAGCAGCAAGTATTGAAAAGGAAGACCTTTCCTGCAGTGACCAGAATTGACAGCGCAATTGTAATCGTAAGAAAGTACCAGGCCTCCCTGAAAGGATTCACATGCAGGCAGAAACAGTACGATCAGCAGTCATAAGAATGATTGGTTTTCAACTCAAAGCAAGGTACAGTTTTCTTGCCTTTCGTATCAAATCGAGTCAAGCATATTTGCTGAATCTCAGAATTTTTCATGTTGCTTTTGCATTCACCCATTAGCGCTCTGCTTCTTTCCTCAGATATTCCTCTACTTCCATCAGTAAATCAGTCCACACACTTAGGCCACGGACTTTAAAGTCTCCATCCCGTGCTTTCAGGAGTTTCAGAGCAGCTTGGGTCTGTCCCCTGAGCAGTGCAGATCCCCGACAGAGGCAGCTGAAGCGCTCCCTCAGCTCTTCCCAGGACAATTCAGTCTTGTCAGGACAACTTTTAACCCACTGTCCCTGGAAGGGGTCATAGACCAAGTTGCTTCCCCAGCTGGTTAAGAGGTCCAAATAAGGCCTGCCGAACTGGGAATAGTGGCCAGCTAGGGAGGCGAGAAGGGAGCCTGGGAGGAAAAGACAGAAGGCAGAAAATCGCTCCGGGTTCCCCAGCAGCCAGGAAAGCGGGGGCCCGGCAACACACTCGTCTCCTGTTCCACTCGCTTGGTTTCCGCACAGGCTGTCCCCACCCTGACCCCTGTCTCCGGCCTGCTCAGCGTCACTCCCCTGCCTCACCAGCAGCAGCGCCGCCGCCACCACCTCGAAGGCCCGGGGCTGGGGGAGCTGCTCCAGGACACCCGACAGCCAGCGCAGCCGCCCCGCCGCCTCCTCAACCGGCTGGGCCTCCTGCCCCTCCTCCCGCAGCCGGCTCAGCAGCAGCTGCGCCTCCGCTTGCACCTGCGGCTCCAGCCCCTCCGGGGGCCGCGGCGGGCCCCGGGGCAGCGCCAGCAGGCGGGAGGCGGCCTTCCGGCGGGCGAGGAGCGCCAGGCTGCAGGGCTGGGAGTCGGCCTCCGCGCCGGGAGGCTGCAGCAGACTGTGGAACAGGCGGCGGCAGGCGGCGGGCGGCAGAGCGCGGTTCTCCAGCAGCGCCAGGCCCAGCAGCTGAGGGCAGCGGCCCAGGTGGGGGAAACCGAGCAGAGGGCTCGGCTGACCCCGCCGCAGGCGCCGCCCCAGGGCCTCCCGGAGCCGAGGCCGAGTGCGGAAGCGGTCATGGAGATGTTGGAAATACCGAGCCCACTCTAGAGCCCTCTCCAGGGTCAGGGAGTCCCAGTCCCGCACTAGCGCCGAGCGGGAGACAGCCAGGAGCGCGGGCAGCTGCCCCACCTGCTCCAGCACGGCCTCCATTACAGCCGGCTCCGGCCTTGCCGCCACCGGTTTGAGCAGAAGGCCCACCTTCCTCCGGGAACAGCAGCCAATCCGAAGCGGGGAGGGAGGAGATTTGTAACTTTATTGGCTGACTCTGACGTCAATCCGAGGCGGATTGATCTTCCCTTAAAGGAGACTTTAATGGGCTTCCTGCGTCAGTCATTTGTGTCTAATGTCTCAGGGAAGGGCGGGAAGAGGGGGAAACAGAGCCAAAGGAAAGCCTTATAAACCAAGCAGAATTAAGAAGTTAAACCAAAACAAACCACAACACACCAGCTAAGAGGTTTAGAATAAGCCTTAGAATAATATTCCTAAATTCCCCTTAAAAAAATAAACCTCTTCAAGAGCAAACAGCCCCTGCCCCACATGTGGGGGTGTTTCCCCATTTCTGTGGTACCTCTGTCCCTGGAGGGCGGCCATGGCCGAGCTCAGCGTGGAGCCGGGCTGGCTCCCCAGCACTGCCCGCAGCTCGGCACCCTGCTAGGGCCGGACCCTGCTCAGCCCACACGGCTGGGCTCGCCCTGGTGGCCTGCCGACTAATGGCTTTGTAGCTCATTAGCGATCCCTCAGGGTACCTACTGTCTGCGGGCAGCCAGAAGCCTGGCGCTTCTGGTAGCAGTAATGGCTGGCGCCTGCCCTGGCTTTCTGGGCAGGGTTTCCCACACGGACACCCCCCAGACAGCGTGGTGGAATCGTGCTACAACCGCTCCCCTCTGTCGTGAGGAAAGGCGACCCCTTCTCCCTTTCCCGCCTCCGCCGGCTGAAGGACAGTTTTACATGGCAGACTAGAGGTATTCGGTGTAGTTTGACAGATGCAGCCTACCCTTTGGAGCAGCCGTTCCCAGGTGCTTTCCTCTCATCTGCTGCCTCGAGGGCTTCTGCTAAAACGGGAGCCGGGTCCTTTCCCTCCATCCTTGTCCCGGTGAGAGACCTGCCACGCTCAGTGTTCCCTCACACTGTGGAAGGAAGCAGGCCGGCCCAGCTTCCAGCAGCTTCCGCAGGTGCCCCCTGCTCCCCTGCTCCTGAGGGGGTGAAGTAATGGCGGGAAGGCGGTGGGGCGCTGGAGCTGGTAGGTTTGGGCGCTCCTCAGGGAGTTCAGGAGCCCCGTGGCATAATCCTGGCGGCTGAGCGGGTACGGAGGCAGCGGAGAGGCCTGGTGAGCCTGAGTGGGAGGAGGGCAGTGCCCGGGGCTGGGGCTGCGGTGGGGCATTCCCTCCTCACCACGCCTGGCAGGACGTGGCCCCGTGGCCCACCCCTTGGGTGACGGTAGCGTGGGACGGCACAGAGCCGGCCACCAGCCTGCCTGAACGACTCCTTTGAAAGCAAGGGCTTTCTGAAAGGCAGGAGCAACACCTGGCAGAGTAAATGAGGTTTGATGGGAATTTATTGGAGGAACCAGCAGAAGAAACCAAACTATAACGCTGTGAGCTACAATATTGTAGGGCGAACCATAATATTCTTCCTCTTATGCAGAACTCGTGTTTTCTTTCGTACAGCTCATTGCTGGAGATGGTTTCCCCTGAGTTTGTTACCTAAATGAACTACATTCTTGGGTGATGGAGTGAGCGTGCAACAGATTTTCAGTAGCAAATATTTTTTAGCTCAGATAGTAAGGGACGCAACTCTTGTAGCCTCTGAGTTACACCAGACTTCAAACTAACATGGGTGAAAGACGAAAAAGAGGCCCACAACTTGCTTCTACTGCTTTCTTTTCCACCAAGGAAAACTGAAGCGGGCGAACAGAGCCACTGAACCCATTAGAGTCTCATGCCTTGCCAGGAACACGCTCAGACCTCATCCCCTGGCTACAGACCCCTGCCCTAAAGGTAACTGCTAGCTGTTGGTGACCAGCTTCTCTAATTCACATCATACCTCCAAAATAAAGCAAAAGAGAGAATAAGAAAATTGTAAGTAAGGGTTTAGATACAAGTCTCCCCTCTTCAAACCCTCTCCTGGACTGCCCTGGATGGCTGTTTAGGAGAGATCCTTCTCAAATACTTTCACGAAAATAGAGCTGTCATCTGAGCTCTTCTCCTATTTTCTTGTTTTGTCATCTATTTAAAAAAACATGGGGTTATAGACTTGATGGCCCAGATCACCTGCAGGTTAAGGGCCTAATACAGGAATTAGAGTGAAGTTCTATGGCCCTTCAGGTTGAAGGAGCTCATAACAATCCCTCAATATCTATGAATGTAATATAGTATTCTAAAATAGATGTTTTTCTCCTGAAAAACCTCTTTTAAGCTTTCTGTTAACTATTTCTGTGGTAATAAATGGGAAATTGGATACAGGTGGCTAGAGATTTGTTGCACTGTTAGCAATGGAATTGCTTTTGTTATTAATAAATTCATACTTACCTATCATCTGCCATGCCCATATACTCCAAAGCATATTATAAACTAATAGACATTAAAGAGAAGGTGGAACATGCAAACTTTTCAGTTACATATAATTGAGTGCAACATTTTGGGACATTTTACTTTACTTAAATGGAAAAGTGATAGAAACCTGAAATAGCTGAAATATGATTACATATTACATACTTTGGCCTCTCGGTTGGGTTTAATACAGCATCTCTTGAATTAAGTGCTGAAGCGTACAGGAATAAAACAGTTTCAGTGAATTCCAGACCCATGTTCTATTTTAGCGAGGGATATTTTTGGAGGTGCATATGCTCCATGTCATGAAGAAGCGAAAAGATATTTCCTTTTATGTCAGAAAACTTTTCACAAAAAATCTTACACATTATTGTTCTTTTTCTTTATTGGATGAGGTATATGGTTTTATATCCTGCGAATGTCTCACTGTGCTTCAGTTGAAAGAAATCAAATAATCACATTTGCAGCACCAGGAAACTAACAAAAACAGGTTGTGAAAATCTAACCAGACTGGAAAAAACACTGAGTAATATGGTATCTGGAATACTCTTGCATGTGAAGGGAGATGGCCTGCTTGCTCTAATGGGTCTCTGTAGAGCTGACTGAAAAATGGTATTTCCGTTTTACAAAAAACTCTGAATATTTCAGCACTCGGTTTTGTCTCAAATTAGGATGAAAAGTCTATGAGCATTTTTCATCAAGGGGATACAGTTTGACATCTCTGTAATAAAATGGTTCATGCAAAAAGACATTTATGTATTTCTAGGTATTGCAGCTGTACTTGAGTCTTCAGTCATGATGGGCCACGATTGATACATATAATGAAAAATAGAGCCTGATCTGAGGAACTGGGAGAATTCTGCATAAGAATGCATTAGAAGATGAATTCAAGGAACAAACAAGAAATGAGGTAACACTGAGACAGTTACGATTCGTGTAGTAAATTGTTACACTATAATAGCGCTTAAAAATAGTAATTCTTTTTCCACACTCACCATCAAAGGAACTCCCTTTCTACTCCAAGTTCTATGTTATTATTTGAGAGCCTGGGTGCTCTGAATGTGTTTTGGGATCTTCAGCTGTAAGACTGGAATCTGTTTATCCGTTGATTGATCTGCTGATGCTGGTGCCATGTAGTAATCAAATCAAATTGAACAAACATGGTTTCTTTCTCACAGGTGAATTATTTTCCTATAACTTTTAAGTGCTAGTACTCTGTCTTCTACAATCAGTCTTTGTTCTAGCTTGAGTAGTTCTAGGGTTTTTCCTACCAACAGTGAGATTACTAAGCATCAAAGTTTGCATTTTGTGGTTGTTGTTTGTCGGCTTATGCTAAGTCTGTTATTACCTGATAGTATTATTGAGTTGTGTAGACATTGTTTAAAAATATCTGTACGGTGCCGAGTTGGTTTTCTACCTAAGAAACATCTATGGGATAGCAGGGAGATACTTAGGAGGTAAGCACTGCAAGACTGAGGAGTTGAGGTAGAGAGTGTGATGTTGGGGGAAGAGGGTGGGAAAGGTTGGGTCAGGATGTCAGGAGGTACGGTAATAGCACAGAGATGGGGGGGACTGAATGGTGAGTGGATTTTCAGATAGCTGGATGTGTGTGGGGGGTGCTTTCCTACTTAGCTTGATTACTTTTTAAGAAAAAAACCTATATGTTCACTTCTGGGCCCCACATAGGTCTTTAGTTGTTTAATATCAGTTTGCTTCCTGTATTAATGACTCTTGTAGTAGTCTCTCATACTTTTTTAGGCTGTGTATTTCATGTCACATAAACTATGCAGTCTCTAATTTTTTCTAACAAGAAATGGAACTCACAAAGATAGCTTAAAGAAAATCATACAGACTACACGTGTGAGTGCATGAGGCTTTCTTCTGTGAAGGAAGAATGGAGAAATATGTCAAAGTAGCCTTTTAAACTATTTAGAAGAATTATCACTTAATTTTTTAAAAACTATCACTACTGAAAAGTAACCTCTTTGTTTTGTCTGTTTTAAAAGCAAAGAAGAAAATAGAAGAGATAACAAGACATATTTTGTATGATAGGCTATAGTACAGATCTACAATTGCAACACATCAGATTGTTTAAGCTCTTTGCTATACGTTTCTTGCAAGTAGCTGTGATACTGTGAACAGGGATAGCCAGTGTTGTGTTGTGCGTTTTAATTCTGAGGTTTTTTTCTTTTTTTTCCCAATAAGGTCTATCTTTTATTTTATTCTCTAAAATGAGCATTAAAATAAGAAAAGAGTCTTTGAGAGTATTTATCTACTGTTGTGTTAAGCTGTGGTAAATGTTTCTCTATTACAGCTTTTGATTGATAAGATACATGGCAAAGAAAGTTGTTGAGCAAGTAGGAAAAGCGTCTGTTAGATACAGAATCTGGGAAGTCATTTCCACAGCTCCCTGAAAACAAGCCCACTTTTCAGTAAAGCACTGCAAAACAGTTTCACCAGCCCTGCATTTTGTATGAATTACTGTACTGTTTTATCTAAGCGGAGAAGTCAAGTAAGAGATTCATATGAAATTTTATGGAACTAGTGAGTTTCTTCACTCTGGTTATGGAGCCAGTAAAATTCACCCTGGCAGGGAATATCAGTTTTGAAGCAAAATTGGTCAAACTAGCCAGAAGTCTGGATTCCATTGTTGTATTTTCCTTCCTCTCAGAAGTCATATCGGCTGTAACACGGTTATACTATTTCTCCTGAATAGAAATTTAGTAATCTCTTTACTCAGTATACCTAGCATTATAAAACTCCAAAATGGTCTTTCCTTAGGTAGGAGATGTTATTTCAAATTACAGAAATGAATACATTGAGAGATGTATGATCATCTTCTATATTTCTGGCACTAATATTCACTTTTTTTAACTGTAAGGAGGTTTGTTTAGCTGCCTCTAACTGCGTGCTAGGAATAAGGTTGCCACACTCATTATATAGTGACTTATGCATATTGATGATTCTGAACTCGTGGACCATTATTCTAGAATATCTTCCTATTTCTGCAACAATCTTTGCAGAAAAATGAGGTTATTAGTCAAGCCAGTACCTAGCAGAGTCTGTCACCCCTTCCATATCTTCTGGTGAAGTCCTTGCAATTTTTTTGTCAATGTAATCTCTAGCAAGGTTGTGGTGGGCTTTTGGAATGAGAACAGAACAAGTGTATGATCAAATTGCATAATAAAAGTATTGAACCTACTCATTTGTACAGCAGCATGAGCCTCAGACTGTACAAAAGGCATATCTGTCAGCTGGGGTTTTTCCCCTGAAACTTTGTGCTGTGCTCCGGTTAGGATAGCATGGTAAATCCTGCATATGCTGATTATAGTGTATTAATAGCAATGCCTATTTGCAATGAGTTAGACGTATGATTTGAGTAACTGATGTCAATGATCAAGCAGCAGTTGTATAATGCGCTGGAGTGAAAATTGATTGAAAATCCATGTGTTGAAGGAGTGGTATATGTAACATATGTCATTACTGAGATAACCTAAAAACCACTCTAATTAGGAATTTTGCTTAAATCTGGCTATACCAAAACTCATTTTTTAGGAAACTAAACATATAAACAGCCTTTGCTGCCTAGCCCCATTTCTAATATTGATACGATGAATCAGGACTATACTATCAAAGCTACTAAGCTAGGGTATAGCTCTTCAGTATTACAGACATGAAAATAAGTAAAATTGAGTAGCAAATTGTGCCACCTTTTTCTGACTGTGAATAATTGATTAGAAGTGGTGAAGTTACTACACACTTATGATTGTCCTTCTCACCACATGAGCTGCTGTGAATGATCATGTGTGTACTCCAAAAGCAGTTGCAGTTGTTAAGTGTATATTAGCTACAACTAGTCTTGCCTTCAGGTTGTTTGAGCTAATGATTTTAGCTTACCTTTTCAGTGGGAAAAGAGCATGCATGCAGTCAGGGTTACTCAGCTGACGAATGGTAAGGTATTAAGCTGCGTGCTTTGATCACTGGCATTGTTTGTGATACCTTTTAGAGAGGTTTCATTTGCTGTCTGTTGTGGCAGTGGGTTTGATAGAGCACAGCATCTACTGATTAGAGTATTTGTTTACACGCCTTTTTCTGGGCTGCTTTTCCATTAAGCCAAGAAAACTCTTAGTTACTTATGTTAAGTACTTTTATTATAGGATTAGGTGCACAGCTTGAACCTTCTGAGGCAGTTTGAACCCACCCTTCCTTTTTTAGGGTACCTCTTAAGAAGTATTTTAAAGAGCTGTCTGTTTCAGATACCATGTTATCAGAATCCTCTGAAAATAATATTCCATAAAGCTTGGGTCATAAAACATTGGCTATGGCTAAAGGTTTGTAGTTTTGATATATGATGCTGTGGTACTTATATGAAGTCAAGCATACTAGGACTAAGCTTAGTCTAGCATCATAGGTTTAGTATTTAACAATGAAGTGTCTTTAAGAGTATTGGGGGGAGGTGTGTGTGTGGAAATCTGTGCATTTGAGAATAGTGTCTAAAAATTCTTTCCTACCTATAGATTCTGTGTGTTTCCATGACAGTTAAATTGCTGTCATTCACAAGAGTACAGGGAGATCTTAGAAACACACTTTCATGTTGGAATTGGTTATATTTTTCACTTGCATAAAAAGATATATAAAACTCGATGCAAGACAACTATGTATAGAGCTATTTATATGTATGTCTGGGTTCTAATAACATAAGTCACTTGGATTTTTCACTTTCATTGCCCTAATATCCTGAGAACATCTTAAATTTTCAGGTACACTAATATTGCTCCTTCATATCTCTGTACAGTGTCTTTACAAATAATACATGTCTGTGTATAGAAAGATAGCTGCATTAACACACACACATGCACATGCTGGATAGACATGTCTTTTTTTTTTGAGCAATAAGGCTTTTAAGTATCTGTTGTTTCCATTTTCATGTCTCCAAAGCTTTTATGTGAATTCTTCCAGCACATTTCTCATTATTCTCTCAACCTTGCCTCTGCTGGATGGCTGGGGTTTCCAGACATATAACCTGAAATGTCCTGGGAGAATTTACATAAAAACAATAAAGCCAAGGAAATGGAAACCACAGAATATATACATAAATTTTTTTCAGTCTTTGCTAAGAAGCTCATTGGTTAATATTTACAAAGGAATTCAATTTTCCATATTAACGTCCTTTTCACTGTGAAGCAAATGTGGGAGAGTGGGATGGTAAGAATCATTACTTAAGTGAATGGGGGGTTATATGTTAATCTCATTAATGCTTAAAAGATTTTACTTTTTTCCATCCTGGTATATCAAGAAGAACATCCCATGAAAAAAATCATATAAATGGCTGAATCGAGCAAATGTTAATGCAAAACCTTGAAGGGATTTTTCTTCCTACATGAGAAAAGTTTAAGGTGTTTTTTGTTTGTTTATTTATCTAAACACGTATAAAGGAATACTGGTTTCTGTTATAGCATCCTATGAAAGCAAATCATTAAAACTGATACAGCTGCTTATAGGATCAATAGTACAGTAAAACAATTTCAGTTTCTATTGAGGGCTGCTTGTTAATAATGAATTGTGTACTTGTCTCTGGGAAATGCTTCTGGCAGGTTTTGACAGATGATGAGCTTCTCATATCACAGAAACCACTACCATAACTGTCATATTGTCCTGATATTGATATTTTCTGTAGAAAGGAGAGGCCACATAAACACAGACTTAAAGTTTTTTCTTAGCTCCAGAGTTCTTAACTTAATGGTGTTCTTTAGGAAGAAGTTTTTCCAACATTTTACAGAAAATACTGGTATTTAATTAGTAAAAATGCCCAGAAACCAAAATATTTGGATCTGGTGTTACGGTTTTCCACAGCAGATAGGATTTGTGTCTTTCATATTAATTCCATATTATTTTGGTTTTCTGACTTGGTTCCTGGTCTGGTGCTGAACCACACTTAAGGTTTTGTATATTGGCAAAGGTTGGAGCCTTTGCGTATATACAAAAACATCATAACGCAGGTAATGTGTATTAGAATATGCTAGTTCATAAATGAACATAAGACATAGCTTTCTCAACAAGACAGGAAATTAGCAGTGCTAAAACAATGAATTGTACTTGCAGAAAAGAATAACAATGAGTTAAAAAAAAAAATATGTAGGATACTTGCACAAATCTAAAAGAAAGCAGAAAAAAATTGGTGTGTAGTTCATACCTGTGGATGGGACGAAGGTAATGGGTGAAGATGAATTCCTAGAATTAAGGAAAAAGTCTGAAAGAGAGGTCTGCTTTATTAAAGGTTCCATTCTTGGGATAAGAGACAGGTAACAACCATTCTGTTTTAAACCTGGAAATAATCACATTCATATTCAGTTTGTTCTAATGAAAACAGTGAAGACGCTATTCTTAGTTGAAACCACTGCTGCAAGCGTCCTCATATTTCTTGATATTACAATAGCTTCCCTTAGTTTGAGAAAAATACATTTGTAACTACCTCAAGGAATTATTACTCCAATTAATGTACAGGAGTTTTATACTCTGCATGGAGACAATAACTCATGAAACAGTGAAAAATTACTGTTATTATATATTTTCTTTCTTCGAAATGCTGGTGCTCATCAAGTGTTTAGAAAGAGTGTGAAGTTCTGTTAATTGATATCTTATGACCCTTGAGGGCTGGAATTGGTTCCCTTGCTTTTTGTAGAAAGAGTTGGATCTAATAGTTCTTAGAAAAGGGACAATATGGATCACGTCTTCCAGACAAAACTTGCCTCCTGACTGTTCAAAAAACGCCTAAGGAAGTTAGGCGCCTTGCCACAATAGCAAGTCACTGGGAACCAGATGCCTGAGGGTCTTAAGAGCTCTTGAAAATTTGTGTATTAACAGAGATGCTTGTGTCCCAGTTAGGGATACTCATTCATCTAGTGAAAGCATCTTGTGCAGCTGGCAATAGTCATGATTGAAGCTTTACATGGGAAATTTAACACCATATAATCTGGGTGTAATTTGCCTAAATACTGCAGTCCTAGTGGATAGATGCTATGAACTATAGTACAGAAATGTTTATCCAACAGAATAGTCCAAATAGTCTTTGCTATCGAACAGTGATTTCACTATGAATGAGGGATTAGAATTTTCTACTGAATGAAATTATCAAATAAAATGACTTGCGATATATCAAAATGTTAGAGAAAATCAGTATATTTTGTTTAAAATTTTTGACTTAATTTTAAAATGAAATTATTTTAAAGATTTAAAAAACAAAACATTGTTCAAAAAATTTTTCAAAAAGCATCCTAATTCTGTAGTAATGTTGAGGAAGGAGAGTTACTTTTACCTCAGCAAATTTTTACTTGAAGCAGTGAATTTGTTTGAGAGGTTTGACTTTGTGTCACATTTATTTAGATTTTATTTTATTTTTCAATGTCTTTTCAAGGAGAGATATTCCAGACTCCTATTTCTAAAATTTACGCATTGTGGGCCTGGCATTCTTTGTATTGGCTTCACTTTCACAGTAGTGTAAATCTCTTGGCTTCATGAGCATTTCTCCTGATTTCTGTCTTTTATAGCATTTCATGAGGAAGCAGCTGGCGAACTCAGTTTAATCATAGGATATGAAATATGATTATGTGTTCTACTTAGGCTACCATATTTATTATTAGGTTCATAATCTATTTTTTATTATTAGAGTAACAAAAATCAAAGTTATCCTAAAAAAGTCATGATTTTTATCTGTGTCCAGTAAGACAGTGTATGTTACAGCAGAAGAGGTGGATCATCCGTTATGTCTTGGTAGATCACTGCATATTTTTGTTTACCTTACATTTTTTTTCTACTGATGAAAATTTCATATGCATAACTACTGGGATGGAAATAAAGAGGTCCTTATGGTGGATTTAGACCCTAGCACTTGTATATACTAAGACCAAAGTATGACAGATTACTGTCTTTCCATTCAACTTTCTTGTTGAATGAAGCCTGAGGGCAACAGATGCCCAGTACAGTATTCGGTAGCAAATTTCATATGGAATTACTAGCATCCAAGTATCTCATGCTATCATATACTGATAACTGATTTGAATATTTGGTCTTAGTTGTTTGGTCTACTTTGTTCCTAATTCTTCTCACCTACCAGGCCTACAATATTTTCCACAAGTGTTGTTTCACATTTGTTGAATTATTTCTTAATGTAATTATTTTGTGGGCTCTTTGCCTGGACTTGTGACAGATGAAGAAAAAGCAACATACTAAATTAAGAGGTCACACTTGATGATTTTTAGTACTGGAATTCAGGCCCTGGTCTTATTTGCAAGCATGCCTATAATGTTCACAAGGTAAAAAAACTAACTTTCTGTCTATAGATTTCTCTCCTTGTTATTGGTTTTGGGCATCTGGTTTCAAGGTTGATCTGAAATTTGATCTTACTCAAATTCTCTCAATGCATTTCAGCAACATATGTCATTAATGAAGGGAGCTGGGTAACCGGTCTCACCATTGTTTGTAATTCAGCCTATGACAGGCAGCAGGAAAGCAGAACAGTTTCAGCCAGCCCCAAGTAGGAAAACATGCCCAAGGCATAGGCTATAGCATAAACGGAGATCTGTCAGGCTCCTCCCTAGAAGAAAACCGAAAGTGCACTTGGCAATGATGCTTTACTTTACTCCAAACAAGAAACCTGTTCAACAAAACCAAGTCCTTATTTTGACATTGGTATGGTTAACGGCAAGGATAAAGAATCATTCCCAATGAAGACGAAGATAAACTGGAAAAGGATGATCTGTGGACTGCAGCTGCTGCAGTAACGTTTATGCAAAATAATAACCTCCTAAATTAAAAATGTACAGAATTACAAAAGTATATTTGTGTCCGAAAGAAACATACTAAAAATATAAACACTAGTCTTTCATCAGCGATTAGATATTCCCCTATCTCGTTTCAGATGGTAATGCTGTGAACTGGGAAGATTCTTCTGAAGGGAACTGCCATTCCATAACATGTCCTTACATGAAGAATAATGTTACAGAGATTATTCTGGAATTGAGCAACTTCTTCACAGCAAGAGGAATGCTTGCAAAAACAGTAACACATTAAAAAAGTAATATTTATCATTTCTGTTGAATCCTCAGTCTGTGACATCAAAATGTTTAATAGGTGCCTCTTACCTAACAACCCTCATGAGAGATACTTAATAATAATCTTATAGATTGGAAGTCTGAGGCATCTGGAAGTTTAAGTAACTTTGCCAAGATCACACACAGATTTCTTGTTTTGTTATGACAGCAAGTGATTACCAGAGCCAAGATTATTCCCAAACTGCCTTACTTCCCTTCTGTAATAGCATATTACTAGATATGTGGCTTGCAGGATAAGGAAGAAGGAAAGACAGAGAAGGGAAATATGTGCAGGACTCTTCTATAAATGGAATTAATAAATTGAGCCCATCTTTATATAATTCATGCTGTCCACTAATGTCAGATTACTTTACAAGGTAAAATTTTTATGAATATGCCTATTTTACAGATGGGGAAACTGAAATAAAAAGTGATTTGACGAAACTCCTACAACAGATAAATTTGCAGGGCTGGGAAAAGGAACCGAGTCTCCCAACCCCCATAAGACAGGAATAACTTATACTCATTAAGTGAGCTGGCATTCATCCTGTTTCATTTGGCAATGTAATACAGTGCAGAGGGAATGGTGTTCTTTCCATTAGGAATGTTTCAATGATGCCACTTTAATAGAAGAATGAAAAGGAATGCTGGACTCCAAGCATTCCCTAAGGTATAAGGTTGACTGAACTGAGCAGTTGGAGAAAAAAAAAATTAGCAATAGAAGTAGTATCTCAACAATAGCTTCTGAGGAAAATTAATTTGAAATTTTGATGGACAAAGTGTAGGGTTGAGGAATAAATGCTGAAAAGCACTATCAGAAGCACTAGGACAAAGGCTAGGAGAACTATGGAGGTAGTGTGGAAAGAAAATCAAACTCTCGGCAATGTAAGTGAGCACCTAATTTTTGCCTATAGGGGCCAGCCTGTCTCTCTTCCTTTACATTGCTGGCCAGGCAATGAAGCTCTTGAATTTTGTTGTTAGAAAGGCAGGTTTATTACAAATTACACGTTTCCTGAGCGTGCATCACTTCAAATGGGGTAGAATTAATTATCTGCCATTTTTTACTTCATGGACAGAGCAATGTGACAAAAGTAGAACTGAACTTGAGAGACAGCCAAAAAATGTGCTGCTTTATGGGGTTTTCATATGGAAACAGGATCCTAAATTGGATTGCAGAAGTTGTTCCAGTGACTAGGCTAGAGTAGCTCTATGAAATTGCTGTATTTTCACTAGGTAGCCAGTAGGGAAGGGAGACATATTTGTCTCACATGGGCCTGTCCAGAGGTACCTCTGTATGCCATGTATTTTCTTCTGGGTTGAGCTTAGCATTTTCATTAGAGGTATCAGATTACTGCCTAACCTATTGAAATACATTTTTCCCCATTCAGTAAAATATTATGATAATGTCTCTGAGAAGTATGGACTGGAGTGGTGTGGGAAAGTATCAATGTGGATATGATGAAGTTATGAAGACTTTGAGATGAGTCCATAGGGCTGGAAGAAGAGATTTAAAGCTATATCTGTAGTTACCTACAGTTCTCTCAGATTTGGAATAACTGCTGACAATTTAGTTCTTATAAACTAGATTTAAAAAAAAAAAAAAAGCAGCCTCATCTGCTTTCTTTAATGTTGAAGGGAGTTTCACTGTGGGTGACATTAGGGACAGAACTGGGCCCTGGTTTATTACAAATAGAAACTCAAGAAAATATTTTCATGCGAAGTCCAATAACAAAAGGGCATAAGTTAATGGGAAGGGAAATTGAAGCAATGAATATTAATGATTTTAAGGGAAACCTAGGTATGTGTCAGGAGAAGGAAGACATTGAAAGGCAATGAGAAAAAGAAGGAAGGCGGGATTTTGACCAGCCAAGGGGGGAGCAGGTGGGGAGATGTCACTACTCTGTTAGAACATCTTTTGTTCAAAAGAATTTTTTGAGTTCTTGAATAATGAATTGGTCTTCTGGTATTCTTGGTCTGGAAAATTTGTTACTTTCAAGAAACTGTGACATGTGCATCTGGACTGTTTGTAATTTGCCTCCCAAAGCACAGCGCTTACCTGTTAACTCCTATGAAAATTAGTTTGTGTATTTTGAATCAGCTACTATACAAGAAGAAGCTGATAAAATGATTGCAGAACACTTCTGATACAAGAAGACAATGTTGCTGTGGTAGCTGTTGGCATTTTTAGATCCCCTTTTTCTTATTGCTGTTCTTGTGCTGTTGGTAGTGAAAATCTCATGCTTCTATGTGACTTTAGATAGAGCCCATCCCAAGTAGAAACCAACCACAAAATGTGGGGGTCTTGTAAAAAAAAAAGGAACAGGAGCAGAGATCAAATATGCATTTTTCCCATCAATTCATTTACATGTGGGCTAGTTCTGACAGGTACTTGAGTTAGATTCAGTTGCTATATTGTCTCTTGAGTCACTTTCAATTGCTACATTGTCTGGTGGAGAAGGCAGTGCAGTACGAGGTACAGTTAGACAACTTTGAGTTCTGTATGTGAGTACCATTGATTTCACTTGAAGAAGGAAGGAAGGTGTTACGAGGCCTAACCTACCTAGGCATTTGAGTTATCTTTACCAATGTAGTATCTGAGATCCTCATATTTAAGAAAAAAATAATAATAACAATCTGCCTTGTTAATGTTTAAGGCACTGGTTTGTTTAGAGACAGACTGTTACACTTTAATTGTCAAACAGAACGTGGACTTCGCTGTGCTAATCATTGTGTCAACCCCAAAACTATTATGACACTCAGCCATAAAATCAGAATTGTGATCACTTTATGCCAGTGGTGCATATTCCATAATGTATGTCCCAGTGATGCATGTGCTATACACCTGTAGCTTCTGAGCAGTCTATATATGCTGGTGCGCAGTACGTCAGTTCAAGTATGTGTAGTCCATGATGATAGAAAACTGCCTGTTATTGGGTCAAATTTCATCCAGGTGTTTTCCCTGAAGCTGATGAAGATTACTCCAAAAGAGTAGAAGT
Source organism: Burhinus bistriatus (assembly GCA_013397275.1). Taxonomy (NCBI): domain Eukaryota; kingdom Metazoa; phylum Chordata; class Aves; order Charadriiformes; family Burhinidae; genus Burhinus; species Burhinus bistriatus. Next base: position 797,790 of record VYXH01004068.1, read on the forward strand.
AGGTATGTTTTAATAAATACGATGCAGAGGAAACAGTTAACTTCTATTTAGGCTTACAATGATGAAAACTTGTTTTTTTCAGATTACAGCAGTCAGTTTCACATTGAAGATTAAAACCAAAAAAGTTTCATGAAAATTGTAATTATTTTAAGTCATGTATAATTATATGAATAGAAAGTAAATTTCTTGCGTAGTAAGTTTACAACATGGAAGGACAAAACATACTACTTTTAGGCTGAAGGAATTTTTTGTAGTTTATTAGTAGAGCTTTAAAATGGGTATTCCACTGCAAGCTTGGTAAAAGCTCAATCGATTGCAAAATCATTGTGTGCATTGAAGTGAATTATCAGAGGATGGAATTAACTTATAGCATGCCCTATTTTCACGGTAACTAAAATGGAAAATCAGGCGTGACTGAATTAATTCAAAGTTTTACCCATTCGTGTTTTTCCCACATACTCTTCAAATTGCCAAACACAGGACACATTTTAACTATGATTTATCTATTATATTCCAGCTGTTTTAGCAAAATGTAAAAGTAGGAAGTATCTGCCACCGGCCAGTGCAATACATTTCAGTGAGTTCCACAAGGATATATTTATCGATCATGGGCCAGCAGGGCTACTGACTACCCTGCCTTTTTTAAAAGTCAAGGAAGACATGGATATTTTTTTGCAAAGTAAGTACTATAATACTGGGACAATGCTAGGTCATTTATGAAACACGTTCTGTGCTTATTATAGCTGCTCCATTGAGTTCTCATATTCTAGCAAGCTGACCAGAGTCAAGTATCAGCAGTTTTCTGACTCCACATCTTTTGAATTTTAACTTCTGTGGCATATACTGAAAGAAAGAAGAGAACAGAGTAAATGTATTTCTGCATTCCAAACTTGCTTAATTTTCAGCTAAATAGTTTAATAGTATGTGGCAAAAAAGCAAGAAAACCAAGAGGTATGACATTCTCTACTCAATATACGCTTTATTCATCATTTCTGCTACTCACCTCAGGTGCTGTCTCCCATCTCTGTTCTCTTAGCAGACCAAGGTATGTCCCGTTTAATGGCTGTATGTGCTTTAAGAGTTGAAATAGAATTGGGCTGCCAGTCATAAATTACATTGTATCCATTATATTTAATTCCTATTTTACTGGTCAGTTGTGACACTAATTACATACTGAAGAAGGAGTATTTGGGAAACCTGGAAAATCACCAGGAAAGTGTGATTTAGAGATATGCCAAACCAGATGCCTGTGTCTCTGCCCACTGAGAACTGCAGCCTTCTCTCTACATTCTCCCTCTCCTGCTCTTTTCTTCCTCCGCTTTAGTGACTGCTGTTTCAGCTCCCTGTGCATTGATAACCCTTTGATCTAGGTAACTTTCCCTCCACATTCTTGACTTGCAAGGTACCTTCTTAAGAAAATCTTGATAATTCCACAGAATGATATAGCATCTGCAAATCACCAGAGATGGTGGTTATAAGACAGTTTTAGGAAAGAGCTGAGGAATTTCATGGATTAAAATGGGCCGTTGTGATCATCCTTGCTGACCTCGTGCTCCAGAATTTCATCTCTAATTATCTATGCATCAAGATTTATAATGTGCAAAGAATTTAGGGTAAATCTTTCAGAATCTTTAATCCTGAATTGTCCCAAATCATAGAAAGTTTATGACATCTTTAGATAAAATTTGCTGCATCTCAGCCAACTACACACATCCTCTCTTTATTTTGAGAGTTAATATTCTCTTCCTATTGTTAAAATTACCTAAATGACAGCATGTAGAACCGTTTTGTCCTAGTCACGGTAATAATTTTGGTCAGGCTTCCTGCATGCACATATGACTTCCGAACAAGCTTTACCTTCCTCACTGTAAGTCCTCACCCACTTTCTGTCTTGTCCTTCCCATGTCTGTCTTCAATTCTCATGTATTCATATGCTACTCATCCTCTTATCTGTTTGGAAGTAGGCTGTGTCAAAAATGTTATCAGAACATGTGGACACTGGAAGTTGAAAGTGTGGGGAGCTAAGATTGTTTATGTAGAGGAATAGCGAAGAAAATAATAGCATTTCACAAGGAAACTTTTGTGTATTTCCTTTACAAAGGTTAGCAAGGATATTATTGAAATAACCTTATGTAGAAAATTTGTGCTGTGGCTCCAAAGTTACTGCGTCAAATTTGAAAGCCAAGTTCTAATGTTTAAGTGTGAAACAGAAAAGTAGTCCTGCTTGAATTGTGAATCTCAGGGCATTCATAACTGTGGTGTCACCACTGAAACTTCCATAGCATTTATATAATGTACATTTCAGGTGCATACTTGGCACTGTGTATGAGATTTGATCTAACCTTCAGGTTTTTGTTTTTCTTAATGATTGTACTGGGTGTTGCGTATTGCTGGTCTACTATCAATTCTTTATGAAGTGATGATAAGCAACTAATGACTGAAATAATAAAAGGTAGGGCATGTTTTATATAGATAATGTATCTATGAATGCACGCTCTTCTACCATCAGCTGATGTTAGATTATTCTTTGTTACAAACTGATCATATCAAGGAGTGCACAACCAACTTTGGTTTCAAAATCTGCTGACTGCTTTTTCAGCCCTTGCCACGGGCACATATGTAAATGCACATACCAGATTTATTGCATGATGCCTGGAAAAGCCTCAGCTTAACTCCCTATGTAGAATTGCTACTAAACTTAGTAGGAATCTTGTAGCTTCAAGAATACACGTGAACCTTGGGAAGCCTTTACTGGAGACATAACTGCTGCTTAGGGGAATGTTTTCCAACTTCTCTGTAAATTGGCAGGACTTTTAAGTAGAGAGGACGCCTTAACAGAATTCGTCGTCTTGTCTTAAGCTGGTTTTTATATTGAGGTAACACATAAATTGGATTTAAATTGCTGTTCATTATTTAAAAAAAAAAAATCTTTCTCAAGGTCAGATAAAACCTCTGTAACTTAATTAAGTGCATACAGGAATCTGCTCATCAGCTCACCATCCGCTCCATCCCAGTGTATTTTAGGAAAATTGAGGGCTTTTTTCTTCTTTTCAATTTCTTGGTTAGAAAGAAAAATTGAGCCAAAGAGAACCGTCATGCCCAGGGGCATCCAAATTTTGCTAACCAGAACAAAACTAGGAGTTTAAGTCTCTATGTTACTCACATAGTACATGGCTAGAGCTCATCATACTTAAATACATCAGCATGCTGATGAAATGCTCTCGTTTAAGTAGCACTCATCACAGCAGTTAATAATCCATCAGAACAGTATAATATGAGTATAGAAATACAATAAATAACAAAATGTGTGTATTCTGATTGGCTAGAAATGAACATCTGCTATTCAGAGGACAGGAATTTGCTTACGGTGCAATTATTGAGAAATAGCCCAGGATTAATTGTGCAAATCAAGTTTTCCCAGCAGATCAGAGTACAAAGAAATGAATGTAAATAAAAAAATAAGGGTCAGCTTGATGTGCTTTTCAGCAATCAGGTTAAAACAATTCTTTCAGTATAATTATACATAATGTGCTTTGGCTAGAAGAATTTAATTGGGTGGATCTACACTGCGAAAGAAAAAAATAAGTGTGCTGTTTGACTGGAGCACTCTTACGGAAAGTGATAACATGATACCATTAGGAAACTCAACAAGACAATCTACGTCCATGCATTAAGAGAAGCAGAAGTCTGAACATCTGTTTCCCGCTATTGAATTTACGAAAGGGGCTTCTCTTCGCAGGGAATAAGCGAATAAACGACAGTTGGAGAAGGTTATCTCTGACATTTAACAAAATGTCAAGATGTCATGAAAATGAAATAAGGTGAGAATGAAATGGCTGAAATAAAGGTGTGCTAAGAGCTAGCTTGGCAAACGAAGCACAGACATACATGCAAAACCTCTACCCATCACTCTTCTAAAAGTGTAATGTAAGAACGATTAATTTATGAACAGCATACTTTTTGTTGTTGTTGTTCAAAATAGACTGCAAGGTGGCATGAAATCATTTGGAGAAATATGTGATAAAGCAGAGTTCCCCAAGATGTTCCTTTAGCCAGAAAAAAAAAAAAAAAAGTGACAATTAAAAGAGGTGCTATTAAGTGTTAAAAAATTCCAGAGACAACTAGTCAAATTGAAGAAAAAGAGAATTTTATTTTGGACGTGAAAGCTTCCNCTTTTTTTTTTTTTTCCTTTTTTTTTCTTTTTTTTTTTTTTTTTTCCTTTTTCCATAATCAAGAGACTTGGAAAGGAGTAATAATAATAAAAGAGAAATGAACCCAAGCATCAATTTGCTGCCAAGGGCTGTAATACAATATCTCAGCATTTCAAGGGTAAATCAGTGTGAACTGCGTTTGCCGTCCCTCTGAAAAAAAAGTAAGTATTTGACTTCCGTTCAGTCTGTGTGGACTGCTGAAATATAGGAAATCGGTTTCGGAGGGGAGGGGGGTGGGGAGGGGGGGGAAAGGGTTTCCCAAAGAGAGCACCGAGCGGAGCGGGCAGAAGTATGAAGAGCGGAAGCGC
>VYXH01004068.1:809391-862740 GCA_013397275.1 Burhinus bistriatus
TTTTTTGTTTTCTAGTCTTAAAGAAATGCAAGTTTTGGACCTTAGAATTACTTCAGCTCCACTGGTGGCAGCAGCCTGTATCATATTTGGCTGGCTGTCAGGCATATTATAATGTTGTTGGTTATTAATTAGCTTCAAGTTTCACAGGGCACTTCATATATGTGGTCTTGGAAGTGATAAGGTAGGAGGACCTTTCCTGGGGTGAAAGAAAAGGATGTTTTCTCTGTAGTTTTCCTGTTAACACAGGAAACACTGCGTGCCATGTGTTATACTCCTAGCAGGGCAGACCCCGCTTAGGGTCCCAGGATGAATATTGCTGTGTGCATCCTAGAAATATGAAATTACAGAATAATTTAGGTTGGAAGGGACCTCCGGGGGTCATCAGGTCTAATCCCCTCCTCAAAGCATGTATGAACTGTGAAATTATTTCCAGTGAAGAGGTGTAGTGTCAAACTAGTTCCTTTAATACAATAGTGCTTCTTCATTCAGGTATGTCAAAAAGAAACAAATTGCAGGATTTTGTTTCCTAAATATTTAGATAAATAAGTGTTAATAAACTGAAAAATTGATGCAAAAAAATGATGTATTTCTACTTTGCTTTATTTGCGTATTGTATATGAAGCAAACATTTAGGAATGAGAAAAATTTTTATTACTTTTTACCAATATAATTTCAGAGGTAATTCAAGAAAATAAACTAGTTTCAGTTCTGGTTCTTGCCTTATCAATGGAGTTTATAAACTCCATAAATCAGTCAAAAAAAATTTTTCTAAGGCTTTTTTTTCTGGAAGTAATATAAATGACAGAGATAGTTATACCCGATTTTTCCCCATATAATCTTTGAGGACAAGGTGGTGTCAATTATCCATCTTGCCTCTGTTTCCATTTGTCCAAAATGCAGCAGTGATTTGAAGCACCAAATTGCATAGTTCTGAGGGACTTAGAGCAACTTTAAATATACTGTCATTGAAACTCCTCAGCTGTTACTATCATCTAGTACAAAGGAATCTATTTAGCAAGGGACATTCCAGATTGATTTTTGCAAGAGCTAACAGCCTAATTCTTCTCCCTCCGCCCCCTCACACCCCGCCCCACGTGAACAGGTATGACTCGCGTTTAATCAATCAGGAAACCATAAATCCAAGCTGACATGTCTGCTAAGTCAGTTTTCAGAACAGATCTGTGGTTAAATCACATATTAAGTCTGTCTTAAACTCTTCTGCTTCCAAAGGAACTTTCATACGTAAGGATTTTTTTTGATAGAAAAATGTAAAATCTACTGATAATTCAGAAATGTGTATTTATACAAGGGAATAAAGTCTTCTTTGCATCTATTTCCCCCCTCCCCAACAGAAAAAATTGTCTAATTTCAGTAAGAAGTATATTCATAGTGAAAGCTCAAGGGCAAGATCAACTTGAGAATTTGAGGTGAGGTACTCTCAACAAGGGCTTAAGCATCTCTTTTTGCAAACAAGGAGTTTAGTTACCCAGGGTATGGTTAAAAAATGTTGGAGTATTTTAATGTAAACATTAAATGTAAACATTTTAATGTAAACATTAAAATCTTCCAAAAAGCATTTCATATATTTTGAAATGTTGGTTACAGCACAATTTTATGGAAAGGCGATTGCTTTTTACATTCGGTAAACATTGTCCTTTTTTTGGAGAAGGAATTGTTTTTAGTATTCTTGTTATTTCAGGCCACAATGGAACAGTGTAACAAATTGCTCTTTTTTGTTGTTTTTAAAGTCACTCTTGCCTCTTAACCTGACTTGAAAGGTATGCGAAGGACAGAAAGAAACAGTGTTTGCAGTGTATTGTGCGCTGAAGCCAGCTGACGCGTGTAACCACAGTTGGCCTCGATCAGCCGGTTGACAATAGGCAAAGAACTATTCCTTATAGACCTCCCACCCCCAGTTAATGTCTGTCCGGTGCCACCTGTATAAGACCTTGTGACTGCTCGTTGGTGCGACTGGGCTTTCAGCAGGCTGCAGCCTACCAGGCAAGAAAATATCTCAGCTCATTGCTATAAGCATTAGGGTGCAGATCGGACTTTCTTTTCAGAGAGAAAAATAACCTTGCCTTAGCACAATTATGCCACGGATGGGGGAATTGGTCCTTCAGGAGCAGAGGTATAGGTCCAGTGGGCCTAAAGTCTCCGACTGCTGCAAGCCCCACAGCACTTAGCTAATATTTAACACATGATGTATTGCCTTACCTGAAACTAAAGCGTCAGTAAGTCGTCACTGAAGCAGAGGAGTATTTGTATAAAAGGTAGAAGTGTGGGTGACTAGAAGTAGCTGTTGTGCTGCTTTCTGGAGAAATGATGCTACTCAGTAAATATATTTGGGGGGGGGGGGCTTTTTGTTTAATTATTCTAAAGCTGTAGAATAGACTGATTCCGTTTGGCAACTGCATTTGTTAATCGTTGGTAAGTTTGCTGTAGTAGCGTAACTCAGTTGTTTCCGTGTTTTTCTTGGGCCTGATCCAAAAAACTCTGAAGCTTTCCATTTATTTTGAATGGATTTTGGATCAGGCAACGTAGTGAGTTGTTAGCTTTGTGTAAAATGTTTGTTTATTTTGATTTGATTTTAATCATTCCTTGCAGAATATTTGGTTATGTGTTGGCAACATGTGTAGCTTGGTGAGTACAAATGAAGTTGACGTTTCTCCCTACAATTTAATCACTTGCAATGTGATCCATTAACAAAACAAAACTTCAATCATCGATGTATTCATGTGTTAGATCCACATCTGTTTGTCTGACATCTAATTTCTTAGAATCATAGTTACTCTTGTTATCTTCTACAATTCTAAAAAGAGAATCTGTGAAAGTTGATTTGGTATATATGAAGTACTTCTTTTTTTCTTTCTTTTTTTTTTTTTTAATGTAATAAAACAGGTACAACAAGCGGATAAGCAATGTGCACTGCTCTGAGCCCGAAGGCGCGTGGGCCTGGCCTCTCTGATATGCATCAATACAGTCAGTGGCTTGCAAGTAGACACGAGGCCAACTTGTTGCCGATGAAAGAGGATTTGGCCCTGTGGCTCACGAACCTACTGGGTAAGATACAATAAGGTAGAATACAGATACTGGACAGTAAGAGAACTCTGTACACTGTTAGCTGGGAATTCAGTCCTTCAGACTCCTTTGCGTTTCAGAAATGAAGGTAGTTATGATTAGGTAGCTACCTCCATATAGTGCGACTGTTAGCAAGTTAATAAGTAGTTTGCCTCCACAGTGTTCCTGGGAGTGGCATCATTAAACTTTATTATTCGTTTCATGTTTATTTTTCCTCAAATTTCCTTTTAAATGTTCTTTTGCATGTGTTGTCTGTATTAATGCCGTTAAGCTGAATGGTGCTAATTACTGCCATCAAGTACCTTTCCCATTCCGCTCTTTAGGCCTCCTGAAGAGTATGGGTGTACTGACTGTCTTGAACGGAAGGAGCCATTAAATAGTTCTTTGCTGACCAAGCAGTCTAGTGATTGATAATTGCCGCTCAAGGCAATGCGTGCTAAGACTTGTGGAAGTTTGTGCATAGAGGGGTCTGACCTAGTGGCTGCAGCTGGGACCGAGGGATTTACTGGTCGCAGGTGTATGTCTTGGTGTGCGAAGCTGAAACATGTTCTTGATGAAAGGGGATGCAAACCAAAAGCCAGTTAAAACCAGATAGATATGAAGAGGAGCGAATGAGAGTATGTCCCTCGCAGGAAGGAAAGAGACTGTTCTTTGGGATATACGACTCATTCAAGAAGGCAGCATTTAGAAACTGTGAGCCAGGAAATAGTATGTTGTTTGCTGAGAGCATTCAGGGGAAAATGGCTTTTGTGTGATCTCTCTAAGTTAAAAGGATTCTACCAAAGAAATACTTGACTGACACAATACTTCATCCCAAGGGAAACGTGCCAGTAGTTAAACTAAGAGGAGAAAATGCTTTAGAGGAGGTGATGTTTACATGAAACTTTTGCTGATGTTATTTTGGAGGAAAATTTGGATGAACATTTTTAAATTTGTGGTGTGTGGTTTTCGGGGTTTTGGTTGTTTTTTTCTTTTCTGGAAGTCTCTTCTAGTAAACAGCTCTTTCCAGCACAGGAAAGACCTGGACCTGTTGGAGCGAGTCCAGAGGAGGGCCACAAAAGTCATCAGAGAGCTGGAGCAGCTCTCCTATGAACACAGGCTGTGAGAGTTGGGGCTGTTCAGCCTGGAGAAGAGAAGGCTCCGGGCAGACCTTACAGCAGCTTTGTAGTACCTAAAGGGAAAAGCTGGGGAGGGACTCCTTATCAGGGAGTCTGGCGATAGGACGAGGGGTAACGGTTTTAAACTGAAAGAGGGGAGATTTAGATTGGATATTAGGAAGAATTTTTTTACACTGAGGGAGGGGAAACATTGGGACAGGTTGCCCAGACAGGTGGTAGATGCCTCATCCCTGGAAGTGTTCAAGGTCAGGTTGGATGGGGCTCTGAGCAACCTAATGGAGTTGAAGATGTCCCATGGCAGGGGGGTTGGACTTGGTGACCTTTAAAGGTCCCTTCCAGCCCAAACTATTCTATAGTGAGATATAGGCAGTGTCTTGTCTTGGCAAATGCTGTGAATGAACCTTCTCAGTGATATCGTTCAATAATAGAGTATATCTAGTGCCTTGCATCTGCCCATTCTACATTGCTGTATTTCATCACTATGTTATGAGAGGTGTAGTCACTAAGTACAGTGTCAGTAGAATGCAAGAACACAGTATTTTGCAGATAGGTGATACCCATTTTAGAGCTGGAATAGTTATGAATCCGCAACTGCAAAAGTCGCACTTGCTTTAAATTACATCTTTGTGTGGTACTTCCATTTAAATGAATAAGTTTTGAATATAAAATTGTCTAGGCAATGCCAGAACAAAATCCAGAAATCCTGAATCTTCATTCCAGTTACCACAAGACAACAATCCAAAAGACCGTTTGTTGAATGTTCCATTAAGGATTTAATATATCGTTTAAATGTTTTAAACAATGAAGTTTTAGTGAGCCACTCTAAAACAAATAGAAGCTTGTTTGCAGTTCATAACAGTTCTCACAGTGACAAGTTTAGGAATGAGGTCACTTTTTTAGCAAGAAAGTAGCAACCAGCAGGAGGTTCTGAAATGCCAACTATAATTAAAAATCTGATTTTTCATATGGACACCAAATTCTGTACTGCAGAACTACATGGGCACAACCTTCTTTTAATAAAGCAGCATACACAGTTCATTTGCTTAATGCGGTCCCCCACACCTTCTCACACCAAGCTCTTCTTTTCTCAGAGTTTGTCCTGAAGAACGGAAATTATAGTGATTTGTTAAACTGCTTTGAATTCCTGTGTAGACATTGTTATTCAAATTAATAATTCAATTAAGTTAAAATTCATATTCAAAATAAATTAAGTGTAACTGAATTAAAGTAATTAATATTTATATAAATATATTAACTCAGAATTAAAATTTGGTTTAATTACTGTATAATTTAGGTTAACTTTAATGAGAGGAAGGACATGTGAGAATGTTGCTGTAAGATAAAATAGGTATGAATTTATACTGTGCCGTTACCTTGTTGTAAAAATCTGTTTGTACTCTCTCACTTTTCATCATCCAAAAGGATAAAAGGTTATGTTTGTTTTGTTGTGAGTTTTTTCTTTTTTTTTTTTTTTCCTCCATGGGAGAAATAATGTACTTTGCATTAATGGTCATTAGATTTTCATGTGCGTGAATGTGCAGATAACGCTGAGCAGATAATACTCTGTTTACCTACACCCTAGTTTGCTCTATGCTATAAGTTGTTTGGCCTCATTGTAAGTGTCTTTATGCCCATTTTAATGCAATGAGATTTCTCAATTTATAAAGAAAATTAATACACATTGCAATTAATTTTTGCCATGCCGGTTTAGAAAGTATTTGAGGCAAGAATAGGGCTGAACATCTCTGAGGTAGTTTGATCAAGTGATGGTGTTTTTGGAAATTTTTGTGGAGAAGCAAATATGTCCTACACAGTGTTACTGGAAGTTAAAGTGGTGACAGTTTTGCAGCAGCAAAATCTGCTGTGGGTTCGAAATTACAAACTGGAAAACATTGGAAGGATATTGCACTTCATGCTATGAATGAAGGGTTTTGATATTAGATGGAAATTAAGCATAGCTAGAATTTGACCTTATCCAAGTAACAAATTGGAAGACTGAGATACATGGTGCAGCTGGAAAATAATGCCGTAAGAATTTTTAACCCTGAGACTTTGGACATTTTATTCTAATTTAACATGGACATTGTTGTGGATTTTTTTTCAGTAATCATTAGTACTTTTGTAGGCATTTTGCTAATTATTTTTGGAACCATGTCAGAGAAACTCGGAGCTTCTGAGAGGACAATTTGTCGTTACATCTCCATTGCTGCATGGATTTTAGCTGCCTGTGTTCTGGGGGCTGGAAAAAGGACATTGCAGATGGAATCGACGTGTCAGATGGCATTGACTCATACAATATCGTACATTATATCATCCTCAAAGTGGGACATGTTAGCATCGCAGAGGTGGGGGTTTGCACGCTGGAGAGGAAGGTTTGAGCTACGGACGTTGTATCGCTTACCCTCACTTCCCTCTGCTGAGCTCTGGTGGCTCAGTCGAGAGATCCTTGCAGTGGCAAAGTTAAGGAGATGCGTTGACCCAACTGTCTTGCAAATTGTGATCACCTCTCAGCCTTGTTTTCATTATGTATAGAGCCAACAAAACACTCGGCAATGCTTTCACTGCTGACATGCTCCAAATCTGGTAGATTATGTATATGCTTATTTTAGCAGAATGCTCTTGTGGATACCGAAAACTTCGGTTCCATCTTAAGCAAGATTCAGATGGGAATTAGCATAGTTGTGCCATAATAATCTTCTAGCTGAGGCAAAATGGCAATTTGAAAGCAAATAGGGTTTGCTTGTCTGCTGTACTTTTCAGTACTGTCTTGTTTTCTCTTGTGTATCTGCAGAGGGGAAAGGGCTGACATCAGGAGGAGTGGGCCTCATCACCAGTCTGTAGTTTAGGACGAGTCCAGAGGGGTGGTTTCTCTGTTTCCCCTTCGGCTATTGTGTAGAGCTCTGATCTTTTTGCACATTCCTGGAGCCCATTTACCAATTGCAGAGGGTTATAATATAGTTGCTTATTCCATCCAGCTTCATTTAGCACACGGGACCACGGAATCGACCTGTAGGATGTGCTCTGGGTGCATGTCTGGGGTCCAGGGTTTCAGTGTTGAGGCCTCTTCCAAACAGAACTTTCTGGGCTTTAGAAGCTCACAGGTAAGGAGCTGGAGAATGCAAGATGCTGAGGAATTGGACGTGTAAATGTTGAATGTTGCATGAGGCATGTAAAAGTTGCTTGGGTGCAAAAGTGAAGTAGGCTTGGAAAAAAGAAACAGAGAGGTAAGGATGTCAGGAGAGGTACTGAGCTGAAGACCAGGTGTGGAATTTAAAGGTGTGTTGAAGGAGGAGCAAAGTTTGGGGGATCAAGGGTGGCAAGTCTTCTGCAAGAAAACTGTCTTTCTCGGATTCTGAATTAAAGCAAAACCCGCTTCAGCTCAGTGTTCTTGCTCATCTTGCTGTCTAAGAGGATTCCGTAGCAGTACCTTTATTTTCAACATCAGCATGTTCAGCTCAAGCCAGTGGGAAATGCAGGTTTTAAGTATCTGAATATCAAGACCTTCGTGGTACTTCTAGTGATTCTGCTGGCACTGACACAGTTTATTATTTAGTTGAGAGGCTTTATAATTTTCGTTAATATCAACATGCCTTTGAGATTTTTTTTATATGTCCCATTTCAAGTAAGTGATAATGTCTCAATGCTATCAAAACTATTTCTCTTGCTGTCAGCTGTTGTAGGAAACAGAGTAGCCTTGTCAGAAAAGAACCAGGTTTGCATGTTTATAAAATCATTGGCCTTTGTTTTCTTTATTTTTATCGCGTTTTGTTATCTTGGTTTTAAGTGTCACACAATTTGAGAGGGTCAGGAGGAGCTGTTGCGCTAGTGCCTCAGTATTGTAGAAGCTCATCCTTCTACCGATGTGTTTGAGATTCACGTGAGTGAAATGTTTGTATTTGTAAATTATAGTTTTGTGTTACCACTGAAGCGTACAATTAAAATGGTCGATCAGCTAGTTGCGAGGCTGCAGTCAGTGTCTTGCATGGTAGTTATTAAACTAAGCCTGGAAGAATCCGGTGCAATAATAGAGGAACCAACTAGATTTTGGTACTTTGTTTTAGTCTTTGAGTCCCTCCGCCTTCTTCTGGAGGCTCCGGTTGTCTCAGATGGCCCGTAGGGAATGCTTTATCTTTGGCCTCTTGGGCACGCGCCCTGGGCATGGGCTCTTTTTAGTTGTTCTTTCATAGGCCTCCCAGTCTGGCTGCATTAGGACCCCCAGGACCGGGTGGCCTTATATATAGCTGCCCACAGTTTGCAAGTGGTAGGTGTTCAGGTATAACAGTTTGTATTTTTAAGGGGCATCTGGCGATTGTGGTAAAAGCGAGGGTAAGCAATGCTTGGAGGCTTGAGACAGCCTTCCTATTCCTGGCTTTTTTTTCATACTTTCAGTGTTGTTTTTTTATTATACTTAATGTTATTACCATTCTATAAAAACATTGCAACTGCTTTCTTGTAATTATAGGGGGAGTTATACATTTTTAATGGAGTTTAATGTTTTTTCCATACAAATATACAGAGCCATTTTTTTCCTCAGGCTATGAACATTACTCTCATTTGAATCAATACATTTCAACTGTTAAATATGTCAGAGTGTCTGTTTTAGCAAAGAAATGCCACCTTTTGGAGCCATAAAATACAGTGAATTGAAAGCTGACACCTAATATATTTTTCATTGGATACAGATGTCCAATGCAAAACTCATTCTTTCAGCTTTCATAAAAGGGAACAGAACTAAAATACTCTGGCTTAGTGTACAATGTGCAGTGACCAAACTGCTAATGCAATTCAGCATTTAAAATAATATAAATGTATTGTTAAATAGCAGAAGAAGACAGAAGAATTTTTCCATGCTGTGTAAAGAGAAAATACCTCTAAATAGTTTTAAGTTTTTCAATGCTTGACTGGTGAAATAATAAATCTATAAATTATAGGACAGAGTAGATATGTCGAATGTGATTTTTATTTTTACCTGTGGTAAAATTAAAAAAACCAAACCAAAACAAAATTATGCTTTCCAAAACGAAATAGAAATCTTGAGTAGGTTAAAAATATTTGAAATACATTTTGTAGAAGACAATGAGTCTATTATTAAATGCAATACCGTATTTAAAATAAAGCTGTTCCCATAACATAGTCATTTTTCAAATTTAACTTTCTAATGGATTTACAGCTTTTGCCAAAAATGCTGATGGGGCAAATGGGAAAACATATAGGCTAGAATGGTGATGAAGGTTTCTGAGGTGCTGAGATGTTCAATTTTTGTATCTGTGGGCTATTATAGTTTTAGTCCTGGCTTCAGCTGAGCTGGAGGCACTGCTAAATATTGTCAGTTATGCACAAGCTACCACTGAATGTCGGCAGCGCTGCTACTGCTCTTTTGCCTGGAGAAGTCATTTAGCTATGCAGGAGCTATAAAGTGGGCTATGTGGCAGAGAGAATTAAGGGAGAATAAAAAGGGGAAAAAACCCTTCACATTAAACAGGTATTTCTGAAGTATAAATGTGTTAGAAAAAGCAAGTTTAACTTCAACCAAAAACATGCCTATTGTTGTATCTGAAGATTATTTGCTGCAAAGATATTTATCTTAGTCTTTGATTTTTAACTGATAACACTGGAAAGACTCACAATTTTTTGCTCAAAGGGTGCTGAAATATCTAACAGTTTGCAGGCAGGAGCTTAGAGAAATCAACCTTCCTTTAGCATTGTTGTAATCATATTTCTTTATAATACTGCTATCTTTAGTGTTATAAGTGACATTGACTATCAGATTACACTGTATGAGCAATATATTGCAGAAGTAAAATATTCATTTTTTATTATCTGCTTCATTTTTGTTACTTTTGAATGCTAGTTTTCCCCTCTCTTCTGAATGAAAAGGTATAGAAAAGCTTTACTTCTCTTTTTTAAATCTACTTTTCCTAAGTTTTTTGACAAAAAAAATGTTCTGAACCCGTTCCAAACAGACTAATGTTTTCAGTTTCCAGATATCTCATTGGAAATAAATTTCCGCAAACTAACTGGAAAAACAAAAAAACCCCTGGTTTAGTCAGGCAGCTGCTTGTTGGTCAAAAATCTGTGGCAAATATCCCCAACCAGCAGTGGGCAGACTTCTACCTGTTGTGCTGCTTGCAGACGAGCTGGATTTGAGTCACAGGAGTGGATCTGGATGGGATGAAGAACCGCTCTCACTTCAGATTTTTATTTTTTTAATATTTTTGGCAGGGTAGAAAACCGTTACTAATGATTGCTGTGCAACAGCCTATAAAAAATGCATTGATAGTGTTAGTCCTGTTCCCAAATGACGTATGTAATTCCTATCTTAATAGGAAGAGCAAGAATTGATCCTTGATGTTCTCTTGATACTGGTAGAAGTTAAGAGGGCTGAAGAATACAGCTGCTGGTCAAAAAAGTGTTCAAAGAGAAGGCAAATGTTCCAGTAGAAATGTGAAAATGGAAAACCTTTAATAAGAAATAGGAATATTTTTACCTGGAAATGATGTTAAGATGCTAGAAGTTTAGTTTAGAGTGCTAAATGATTCCTTTCTCATCTGGCCTGTCCAGCCTGGTCAGAATGTACCTGTCATCATGGGACTCTTGTGATCTCCTCTGCCAAGAGGACGTAATACGGTGTAATGGAAGGTGGTCTGGTCTGCTGTAGCCAGGGAGGACAGTCTGTGGCAGCTGATGTACAGCATCATGTAGCACGATAATAATTGATATATTATGAAATGAAGTATCTTGGCTTTGTTCTTTGGGTGAAAATTTTAATCTGTGTGGCAAGTAGATACATGACATGAAATTCCACTCTCCCTTCCCCCCCCCCCTCTTTTTTTTTTGTTTTGTATCTAACTTTACTTCTGAAAAAGCTCTTTCAAAGGAGCTGTAGTATCTTGTCAACTTCATGCAGGATCACATCTTAAAATCTTTTTTTTAAAGAAAAATACAGTCCTTTCCTCTTGACATGGTTTTCTGTTACAAAATAAGCTGCAGTGGTGTTAGCAACTCTTAGACTATAGCTACCCGTGTACACTGATGTAAACCATTTGCCTGCTGTACTCTGTCTTTTAAAACGCTATGTTAAAAGCACTGGAATTTCATAAGTAAAATGAGATATGTGGAGTCGATATGCTGGAATTATTTCTGAAATAGCCATGCCTCCCCAAAGCAAGCATGTTATTTTTTGAATAATTTGCTCCATGTCTACCAGTAAAGTAGTAGTGAGGTTATTCACTAAATATTCAAAGTAATGCAAGTTGTTCAGTTAAAGCATATCTCAAATTGTTGTCAAGATTTCTATTGATTTCTCTCTTTACACATATGCAATCTATACTATTGCACGCTTTCTGCCATGTTAACTTTCTGTTTGCTGTTCAGGTAGAGAAATAACAGCAGAAACCTTTATGGAGAAATTGGATAATGGTGCCTTGCTTTGTCGGTTAGCTGAGACCCTGCAGGAGAAATTTAAAGAAAACAGCTTTGATGCAAACAAGCCTGGCAAAGTAAGTGTCGGTAAATGTTCTAGCATGTATTATCAGTATTGGAGGTATCTGACTATTTTGGTACTGAACTTTTTTGGGCAGTTAAGAGACTTCATTTGTGGAGGTTCTGCAAATGGGCAGGGAGGTAATTGGTCTGTGTAGAAAAGTTACAGTACAAAATTGGGGGAGTTAATACTTCTTGGGTAATTATTAAGGTAACTATGAGAGGCAGCTACTCAAAAAATGACTTGTAACATGAGGAGGAGAAGACATAGAACAAGATCTAGCAGTGTGATGTGGTAGCTAATAGAGAAAATGTGATCCTTGCATTTATTTGCAAGGGGAATATTAAGTAACCGTGGGAGGTGCCTTTTCCTCCATAAACAGCTCTAGGGAGGCCAATAATAAAATCGTATAGTTAGTTTTGGTGCCTTGAGTTTAAAGGTCCTGTTGGTGTACTGGAAGAGATTCAATGAAGAGTTGCAGGGATGATGTGAAAAATGTGAACCTTCAGAAGATACTGAAGAGCTTTGCAAAGATCAGATTACCTTCTTGCTTGACCACAACCTCCTTTAATTTAAATTATTTTAATAGAACAGTCTTACTGGGAGAAATTAAAGAGGGCAGCAAGTTTCCTTCTGGGAGAAGTTAAATTAAATGGTTGACGTATACATTAGTGCGTTTACTGTGAAATGGGTTTTTACTTTCTTGTTGAATTCAGATACATCTTCCTTGAAAGCTAAAATGGGCAAATACACAGCAGGTAAAAAAAAGCCCAAGAGCAGAAATCACATAATGCATCTTCTATTCTTTATGTTTTCATAACTACTCTGTAGCAGAAATTAGGGCACAGCATAAATTTTATCAGCAGTTCTGAGAACTGACAGCCTTGTGTCAGCTGCAGCTGCGTAAGTTGTTTTTCTTGGTTCCAAGCTCAATTGTTGTTGCAGAAGAAATTGTCTGGACGCAGGCAGGCTTTATTTATTTAATTATTTTTAACCTGCTGTGGGTTGCGGGGGTGCAGGGGGACGTTGCTTGCTTGCTTTGGGGTTGGTTGTTTTGGGTTTTTTTTCCTAAAGAAAAAGGAAGAGAGAGCTGGGAAGAAAGATAAGTAAAGTAGAGGAGGAACAAAACCTTCCTCCACAAAGGAGGAAGAGACAGCTGGAACTCATATTTCACATTTCAAATTATAATCAACATTTGGTTGGTAGAAGTACTGGATAACTTCTGAGTTCCTCTTTGTAATATGGTCCAGCTTGTCTTCACCTAAGTGGTGGCCTGTTAGTGCCATGGTAGCTCCCGAGTTGAGAGAGCACTTATGGCAGTCTTTTCAATTAAGCCTAGGAACTAGCTAGGCAGAAAGAAGGGTTACTTGTTTTGTTTTTTTCCTTTAACAAACAAACAAACTGAAGGTACTATTACTGACAAAAACTACTAAAAGCTGCAGCGAACACCCAAAAGGTCAACTTGGCTACATAGTTCTAAAACATTCCCTTTTCATATCTTGCTCAGCTTGCATACTACAAAATCAATTAAATTCTAAAGTGTAAAGCTTTTTACAGACTGACATCTCAGAAAGCCATATCTGTTTGATATAAAATTCTCAGGAACAGTAATAGTTATAAATTCTACTACAAAGTTCCAGTGAATATTCAGAAATTCAAACAATGTGTTTTTGTTAGATATCTAAGTACTGCTTTTTGGGGGTTTAGTTGTTTTTTTGGGGGTGATTTTTTGTTTTGTGTTTGTTTGCTTGGGATTTTGGGGTTTTTTTTGTACCATCAGACTTTTATCTGATGGTGGCTCATTTGGAGAGAGCTACCATTTGGAAAGATAACCCAGACACGTACCAATGTTTGGTACTTCTGTGTTTCGCCACTGCAAAGAGGTAGACCTTCTTTCTTGTATTAACTTCCTCAGCTGAGAATATGGCCTTCCTTACTTCAGTTAGCTGATCCCCTTTTTTTGAACCTAAGTTACATTAGAAGCAAATTAGACATTTGTAATCCCATATGTTATAATAACTTAGATTTGTTGGTCTTTTATTTGTCAAACCGGTATAGCAGGCAATGCAATTAAAGGGGGAAAAAAATCTGCTCCTGCTCTATTTTCTCAATGTATATTATTTCATACTTAGTATAGTAAGAATTTAAAGATATGGCAGAGTAATAGATTTGTGTCATTGTAGACTATTAGGGAGCTATTCATCCTTTCAGATTTTAATTCCCTCTGTAGCAGTCCTAGGCAATAGGACTGGTCTACACATTGGAATATCTGACTTGTGGTGCCAAGGAAATTTATAAGAAGATTATACTGTGTGAAATTTAACATACTAAGAATTCCACAATCCTCCCCTGAATCATTATTATGCTTTCTGTTAATAATATATGTGGAATTTTGAAGCCGTTGGGCCATTTCTCTGTGCACAGGAAAACGGAAACATGGTCTTTCACCCAGGTGCCCTGGTGACTTCACTGGCAGCTGGAAGAAGCTGCTGACTTCTATAGAGTTTAGCCTCTAGCAAAATAGATAACATGCTTTTCTATCCATATATGTAACTTTTATTTTTTTTAGATAGAAGCAGACTGATATAAAATGAGTGGCTGCCAGAAGGATCAGCTTGCAAGCAGCGCCAGGTTGCAGCTGAGTGAGGGAGACAGGATAAGGCTGTAGATAATGGGGAGGCGGTGTGTGTGTAATCTTACTAAGTCCCTCCAGAAGCTTGAAGATTTGGTCTGTTTTCATAAGTGAAGTTTTTCTTTGTATGTGAACTACTTCCTAGATGGCAAAGGTCCATAAAATATTTTGGGTTTAGTTTTGTCTTAGAGGAAGATGATATATCCTGTTCTGCTTGATATGTACTACTGATCATGAGTTCACTTGTGCAGCTCTTTGGGGCTGTCTGGCCAGTTTAGCAGCTATAGCAACACGTGTAAGAAGATGTTAAAAACTAATGTTGCATACAATGACTCATCAGTTGTGTGCCATCATTCTTTAAGATCATATTGCAGTACTCTACAGCATGGCAGAGGTTAAATCCTATTGCTTCTGGGTTAACTGCTGGTCACTGTCCGTTTTGCACTTTGTTTCTTAACGGAACCGTATCATTCCCTTTCTTATTAGGGAGGAGTGAACTGACCCCCTAGATCAGCATCAGCCTTTTTGGGTGCGCAATAAATCAGGAAAGCATAAACCAAAAAAGTTGTGCCTCCCAAAAGATCAATTTTTCCAGATCTGGAAGGAAGATGATGGTATTGATATAAACACTTCCTTTTTGTGTCATGTGGAGACCCTTGTGGGTACTGGGGACATTTCCAAAAGAGTTAGGAAACCACTGGTAATATGACTTGGGAATACAGCTTTAAGAAACTGAAAAGGAGATTAAAAGGTGCGCAATGCAAAAATGAAGTCTTCTTTCCTTAAGATTCAGAGGAAGGCAATCAAGAAGTGAATTTTTTTATGAGTGAAGGAGAACAATGGAATAGCTTTTTATGAGTGACTGAGTAGGTTAGGATTCTTCAGTGCAGAAAGAGGTAGCATGGGGACATGTAACGGAACCTGCAAAATCAGGAACGGCATGGTAGATATTCAGTCTTTTCTGTACAAAAACTATGGGACATTGAACGAAGCTAGTAGGAGCCAAACAAGCAAAAGAGGGTCCTTGTTTACGAACTGGTGGGAAATTTCTTGCCAATGAGTGTTGAAGTTTACCTGGGTTCAAGAAAACACTGAATAAGGTAATGGAAGAGATATCTCTTGGAAGGCTGAATAAACAGGAACCCCATCTAGATGAGGAAGTGCCCACAGCTGAAAATGGTTGGAGCTTGAGAAAGTATTGAGAGGTGTAACATGTTTGCTATGGTCTTGGTCTTCCCTAGATACTTATGGCCAGTCTGCATCTGGGTTAGCTGAACCTTTAGCTGACCTAGTAGGGTCACTTTTATGTTCTGGGCGTTACTGCTTCTTGGGGCTGAATACCTTGCTGCTTATGCAGGTGGACATAGGCAAATCCATGCTTTCACAAGGGTCAAACTTCAAAGAAATTGTTTTAAATGAAATCTGTACTTTTTGTTTCTGTATAAAGGTAACTCTTGAGGACTGAATCCCTGCAGCTAAAAATAGCACCTGAGTCACACTCTGCTTTGGTATCTGTTATCCAGGGGGAGTAACGTGTGACTGAGAGCACCGGAGTTTGGCGGCCTCTGGTGCCGTGTACACGGGTCTCTGCTCATTGCCCTTCTGAGCTTAATACTACAATAGGCGCTTTTGGATATCATAATAGATACTCTGAATGCATCCTCCACGAGCCTAGTTCCCTAACCTTGTGGTGTTTGATTTGTTAATCATTCAGTATTAAGTTATTAAAAGCATTTCAGTTTCAAAAGATGAAGCATTTAACAATGGCTCATTTCAAAGAATGTTAGGTGGTAGCTTCTTTTGCAAGTCCCAGAAGATAATGTTCTTTATTGTTAAGCAGCCAAACCATGCTTCAAAACCTGATGATTCTGAAAACATTGATGTTGTATCTGACCCTTTGCTTCAGACAGGCAAAACTTTGAGTTTTAAATGAAAATGGAAATTTTAAACAGGGAGGGCAGTATTAGACTGGTGTGACTGTATGCTGTATTTTTAGAGAAGTCATTTTTTCCCCTTTTTGGAGATTTTACAGTCGTAAATAAATCTAATGATGTACACTTATAAAATGACAAGGAGATGACTGGTATCAATCTTAATAAACGCTCAAGATTTGTATGGTAGTAAGTTGTTGGAACTACCTGTGCTGCTGCTGCTACTAATGATCTACTGTCTAGAAACTACAGAGTTATTATTATAGCAGGAGTTATTCCGTGAAAGTGATTCATGTCACAGGATGCCATTTTGTAATTTTCTCCCATTGGCTTGGATTTCATCTCCATGCTCTCCTGGCAGTATTTTACTTTTCCTGACAGATAGTTAATTCGAGAATTTCACAGCTGTACAAACAAATTCAAAGCATCAAGGCATGTGCAGTATGCACAGAGCCCACATTTGCTTGGGCTTAGTTTAGTAAGCCCATTAATTAAGATTTTAAAATAAGCATAAATAAATTGTGTTAATAGTTATCACCATTTTAATAGGCTGGGCATAACAGTCTGCCCACCATCCTTGAAGCTGCCTATGTATTTATGAACATTCCACTGAAAACAATGTTTTTGTGGCAAATGAATGAAAACAGGTTGAAGCTGAATCATCCTTTTTCTCTGAGTTCTCAGAGGTTAATCAGATAAATCTCAACTCAAATCTCTCTGAGAAATACTTCTGAATAATGAATCAGAATCTAAAATTGAACCTTATTTTCCGGAAGTGGGATCTAGATTTGATTTGGCCTATAAAAGAAATAGAAGTAAGTACAAAATAAATCAAATGCAAATATTTGAATGTTTAATTCAAATATGCATTTAATTTTATTCTTCCAATGGGAGCTGATTTAATCACATTAAACTGAATGTGCACTGAAATAAAGCTGTTGTGTAGAAACCAGCGAGTAAATATTGTCTTTGGATGTGTATGTGCACTTCTGTTGAAACTGTCTATGAAAACAGTAATTTATGCACACACACATTAATGTATTTCATAACATTAAGAGATTCTGACCACATCCTACCCATAGTCCTGGTATCAGAAGTGTATTTTGCAGTTGTTCCATATCCCAAGCTTCCATTTGCCCCTGGGAAGTACACTTAGCAAACCTGATAGTGGGTGTAGATGACTGTGACAGCATTGGCTTCTCAGAGTCATGCCGGTTTGCGTAAGGTGAGATTTTGGCATAGTGAGAGAACTTGGAGAGTCACGTTATGCGTTTTGAGAGTTACAATTAAGAGATCTAAACTGAGACTTAGGATGGGAATTTTTTGCCCTTAAGTTCTAATACTGAAGTTGGATCTTGGAGGCAAAACAATTCAGCAGTTTTACAACTGAAAACAAAGTTTGTTTTAAATTTCGAGATGTTTATGTTTCTAAAGAGAATTATGTATCTGTGGAAGTAGAGGCAGGATCCTGGAAACTAAAGGACTTGAAAAGCCAGGGACTTGACTTGGATTCTGTCAATATTGAAAGAAGCGGCTGGTGGCAAAAGAACAAGATTATAAACTGGAGGCCAAGTTGATTTCCCATATCAGCTCTAAGCGTATTGTTTGCTTTTGGGAGAATACACCTCTGTGCTTTCAGTTCCCACATCTGTAACCTGGCAATACTGTTCACTGTACAGTAGTGGCTTGATTTGTGAACACTGTAAAGTGCTTTTGAGCACTTCGAGTATTGCTGCCCCATTTGGTGAGCTGTGATTAGCATTAGGTAGTTCCCGTTATGAAAACAAATTGATATTTGACTCTACTCATTTACAAGAAACATGGGAACTCGTGGTTCTCTAAGTGTGGCTAGGAGGCAGACCTTTGCTTGTAGATCTACTGCTTCGAAGAGCTTTGTGTCTGCTCTGCAATGGGGCCACAAGCATATGTAGGAAACCTGGTCCTCCTAAAGTAGAGAATCTGGACAGAATCCTCAACCAGTGAAAGTCGGGATTGAGTAACAGCTCTGGGATTGCTCTAACAATTTATAAGAACAAAAGATGTGCTTATGCTTGTTCTATCTTTTCAGTCATTCCGTTGCATAAAAGGAATTATGTGAATGGAGAAATTACCAGGATCCTGGAGGCTCGCGAGGAGTAACAAACGCCTCTGAGTCTCCGAGGCATGCATCATCAAAGAAAGCAAAGTGTTTAGAAATGGGGAAATTTGTTTTTAGAAAATCTTATGTATCTTCATATAGATATATTATCACATAGGTTAAATGACAGATGAATATGCTACTGTAACCCTCATTTGTAAGTAATCCAGGAAGATCCGTTCAAGTCCTAGGCAAGGTGAGACACTTGTACAGATACTGTATGGTTAAATTGTTGGTTTTGTTTACAGAAGATCATACACATCTGACAAATTGTAGAAGGTATAATAGGTCATGTTGGTATATTTTCACCTAAACTGATGAAATATCAAACCAGGAAGAGAACTAGGAAAATATTTAATAATTTCCCAAGGCAGCTTGGCATAATTCAAAGACTCAGTAGTTGGTCTAAGATCTAACTAAATCTGGATAAAGTAGTAAAGACCACAGTATTTTTGAAGGGTTCTTAAAAATGAGGAAGCTAGTAAAAAAATCCTATGAGCTAGATATTATTGTTTGCAAAATCAACACCGAATCTCTTTGAGCTTCCCTTACTGGACTTGTCAAAAAGTGGGTGTGCATCAGAACTATTCAGGATATTAAAATGCAAAAAAAATTATGCCAAAACAGATCACTTTATTTTTCTTCTTCAAGTAGAAAAGGTCCTTCCCTAAGGAAATCTTTCTCTCGACAAATGATTGAGGTGCTGAGCAATGAAGATGAGTAAATTTACAATTTTCTTTCATTTGGTCTTTCTGAAATATAATAATACTTTTTGAACTTACTGAATCAAAGTGTTCTCAGTTAACAAGCAGATTAACAGATTCCTAAACAGAATCAGATACGTGTGATTGCTATGAGAGCATCCATAGGTACAACAGAGAGAGAACTGCTTCAATGTTTTTTAAATTTGGAGCGGGTATAAATTTTCGTGCCTGAAGGTGTAATTCAAGTTCAGATGGAAAGGGCTAAGAATAAATTTTCTCTCTGGACAATCTCTTCTATTTTTTGTCTGCTTTGAAGTAGCTTCCTTTGAAGCATGTGGATCTTGCTTTTCTTAGACCTCGGACGGCCAAGCTGAAAGTCTGATCTAATGAAAGTCGTGGTTTTATTTTTACTGTAGGCTTCAGTTTCTTAAGGTTATCTGTGTCCTGTAGATGGGATGGATTCCCAGCAAATAGAGCGTTCTGTAAGCTTGATGCCTTGAGCCTGTCTGCCCAGTGTAAAGAGTCCTCAGCTATAGCAAAGCCATGTTCAGGTGCTCTCTGTAAGTTATAAATCTGACTCTCCAGTTGAGAATTGCATGAATGTGGTTAGGCTATGAACAGATTCTTTGTGGTCTGGGCCAGCAATTTGCTTGTCTGCACACTTGTACTTTCTGGAGACTTTTGTTTTGCAGTGAAGGCTCGTGGAGCCAATTTCTAACCATATACAATATAGATATGGCCCTCAGATACTTGGGAGGAAAAAAAAAAAAACAAGCCAGCATTATCTTTTTGTGTATTAATCTTTATAGTGGCAGACTGATGTGGATATGAGAGGAAAAGAACAATCTTGCGAAATGACTCGCAAGTGCTAATCCATCTGGAAGGAATCATTTCCACAAGACTGTAAAGCTGTTTGTTAGAGAATTCCTTATACCTTTCTCAGACGTGTCAATAGCTTGCTGAGCTCATGTTCAACTAGATTGCTACCAGGTTTCGTGCAGATACTGTAGGATTTGCCCGCAACAGGTCATGCAGACAAACTCTATACGCCTCAGCAAATAGTTCTTACAACTAAGGCTTTTCTGCTTGCAGGAGGATTGCATGGTAGGATAGAGTTCTGTTTCTCACCAGACCATAAAAGGAGATTTCTGAACAAATTTAGGATATTCTGTGTTTGTCTGCTTGACACCTTCCAGGTGAATGCATCGAAGAACTTTGTATAAGCTTTTAGGTGCACTTGAAGCCATGCTCTGTGGTGGGGGCAGAGCTACACGATCCTGGAAGGAGCCCTGAGACATCAGGTGTCTCCAGATCGTTCTTCCCGCTGATACTTCTTGTCCTTGGGAAAGCGTGGTTTGTTTCCTTGTTTGGCTGAAGCACATTTGATGTCTGTGTGAACTGGCTTTGCTTTTGTCAGTGAACCTGAGGTGGGGATTCTCCTGCATACCCCTCCCTCTGCTACTATTTGACACTGCAGAAATAATCAGAATTTGCATCTCAAGGCAGTTATCGTGGAAATGCAGTGCAGATTTAAGCAGTTAACTGTCTGTTAGATCCTGCTTTGGAAAATATCCTAATGATTCAGACTGCAAATCAGGTGAAGAGGAGAACCAAACTTTGATTTCCACTAATATCATTTAACAAGAAGGCATCTCAAGATTTTTTTAATTAACATTGTTTTTATATGGAATAGTAATACTTAAACACTTCATAAAACTTGTATTAAAACTGGAAGTCTTCATAACATTTTTACCGTTACTTCAGTCCGGGTATTGCAAATAGAGATGGCCTATTTTCTGAGAGAAATATACAAACAACCATTTTTAGATTTGCTGGATTTTGCCTTTTATGTGAAATGCTTTGTAATAATCCTATTATTTATTTTGTTAAGTCTTTAAAGCAAACTGTAAAAATCTTTGTAACAGATCTTTCCATGGCGCTTTTTATTTAGATTATTAGGAATAGTCTGGAACAGTAAATGTAAGATTAGGGACATGAATGGAAATTAGCATATATTTTTAAAAGCTTGAGAAAATATATTTTAGACCAACTATCTTCAGCTTAATTGTGCAATTGTTAGGTCAAACTTAGTGTTAGTAGTTTTTAGGGAATAATGAATAAGTAAGAACTATGGAATTTGGTCCATTTACCAATAGCGAGTCTTGAACTTACAATAATGAGCCAAAATTTCTGAAACAATGGGAACAGTGAACATAAAACTGTAAGTGATGACTGCAATGCAGAAGAAGAAAACACAAGTCACTTTCAGGCATAGACACCGATTTATAGATGTCTTAATTATGTCTAATTTGTTTATTTAAATAAATATGTATTCCCATTTGGGCTTGTCGATATAAATTGGCCCCAAATGCTTCAAGTATACAGTAAAGCTTTGTTCGCAGCTTTAGAGCCTGATTTAAGGCTGGTTTGGAAATTTGGCTGTATAGATTAACATTCCAACATGTTTTTCAAATCATGGACATTTTTAAATTCTTCGCCAGCTTAGAATTCCCAGGGCTCTAGCAGTTTCCTTGTGGTTTCTAATTGGAAAACTCACAGAAAATCAGATTCTTTATCATAAAGGCAAAGAAGCAATTTTTCTTAAAAAATTAACGTAGAGGGCTTTGGAGAATCAGACTTACCTGCAGTGAGCTACATGTGAAATTCTTCCTGAGTGTTTTCAGCATCTGCAAAAAAATGGCATCTTTGTTAAACATCTGGAAATCCAAAAAGCTATCAGATAAAGCATCTGAAAAAATTCTGTCTTCCTTCAGACTATGTAGACCTTTATCGCAGTCTTCCTTGACACTTGGCTCGCGTTAGGTGAAGCACCATTTGGAACTAATCTTACAGAAAGGGCTGGGAACTCCCCACCCTGCCTCGCACTTCAAAAGGTCACCAAGTGTGAGATTCATCGTTGAGAGAAAAAGAGGAGGAAAAGGAAGAAGAGGCATGACTGTGGTACAGCAGTATACCCAGTGTTATAATTATTACATCAAGGAATTTGAATGGCTTCTTACATTTGTTATTCAGCCTGCCAGGAAAAGGTTATCTGCTATAATTCCACAGATCTGAGAAATACGGTGGTTATTTGAACTGTATTACACCACGCTGTAAGTGAAATTATGGAAACCTCTTTCGATATGAAACTGTAGAACCTACCATGTGTTTTGATGGACTTGAGCTATTCTGACTAAAATTTTCTAAGCCTTGCCCTTAGCTGGGTTCTCCTGGAATGATTAAGGGGAAAAAGTGATTTTGAAATTTCTGAGACTAAAATGTGTTGTTTTTGCCAAAATTCAATATTTTTCATATTTAACTTTATTTTGAGAGAATCATATCCCTCTCAAGAATGTGATGTTTGATAAGACACGATCGTGGGTTAATAAGATGCTTTTGAAATGTGTCCTATGAAAATCCACTCAGATTTGACCAGTTTATATCTCATGGAAAAATTGCCGCTTATGCATGCCATGCTTATTCACAGTTCCTGCTGTGGGACAATGAAATAGCCACAAACAACTTACTCAAATGCAATCCTCCTGTTTGTCTCATTAAATTACACTATAAATGAGGGAAGCTAAGAAACTAGGATTCTTCAACTAACTCTGTGTTAATTCAGCTCTGGCTTCTGTGGTTGTGATGGGGAAAAGCTCACGATCATGGAACAAAGTTATGTGTAATTGTCCTCTGAAAGAGCAACTGTGAGAATTGCCCCATTCTGTTCTAATCAGATATTATCTAAGAAACCTATTACGAAATGACAATTTTAAAAATCTTCTTTGAAATGTAAATTCTGAAAACCAGAGGTCTAAGGACAAAGAACAGAGAATTTATTGAATGGGAATGAATTATGGAATCCCAGGCTTTGCCCCTTGCGTTTGTTTCCAGGAACACTGCAAGGTCTTTGCCATGACGTACCTTAGTGTCTTTGTCTTAGGTTCTCTGTTTATAAAAGTTTAAACAGCTTCTTTTCTTTTTTTTATTTTGATTGTAGTCTCTCTAATGCTATTTAATGCTAGTCTCTCTCTTTAATGCTTTATAGCATTAGAAAAAAAAGTAAACCACCTTTAATTTTTGCGTTTGGCTTGCTAGCATTTTAAGATTGTAGATTAGTAGAAGTAATGGCTTTTAATTTGTGATGCATACATGCCTGGAGTTTGTAAATTACTTCTACAAGATCTCTGAAAGACTATTAGTAAAAGTGAACTTGTCAGTAGGCATAGATATGTTATACAGTTAGATGTCCAGAAACTTTGAAAGTCAATTTATAGACCTCCCCAAGACTTTAGACTATAGCGACTTAATTCCATCCTCAATTACACAAATTGAGCGGGCAGGAACAGGGTCTGACATCTGTTTAAATGGGCTCTTTGTTGTCACCTTCCATTAGTTGTGCCTCACCTGCTCTCCAGTGGAAGGTTCCTGGTTGTTGGCATCTGCATTATCCAGCTGCGCAATAGCCAGCCTCTCATGAGTGGCTTTCTGATTCAGTCGCAACTTGTCCCGTAGGTTTCCTCCTTTACTTTCTCTTTCCAGACATTTTCAGGTAATTCAGTTGCCGAATATCAGTTGAATCTTAACAGAAGTTCATCACATCATATTTTACTGAGGCTTTTGCTTTCAGTTAGATAAATGTCACTTACTGTGGCAAACATCGTGATTTTGCCTTCATATGTTGAAATGGGCATGTCCCTTGACTGCATTTAAATTAGTTATTAGTCAAATAATCAAATGTGCTTAAGCTGGTGAATGAAGTTTCTGCCTGGCCACTTTTTTACTTCTGGGTATCCCAGTTGCCTGGTGTATTGATGTGAATTGCATCATCTCTTGTATTCCTTGGCTTTCTAACACCCTACTAGAAATAGGAGTTGCAGTGTTTCTGTTAAATTAGTTTTCGTAACTATTTATTAACCTCATCTTTTTTGGAATGATATCCAATGTTTTAATCTTTTGCCGAGGGAGCAGTAAGCTGTGTCTTAGAGCACTTAGAAGAACAAAACCATGAACAAAATCTTAACTTTTAAAATTATATGGTGTTGAATTAAGCTTATTCTCCCATCTATGCTTACTCTTGAGAAGTTAAAACTAATGCTACATGGAAGAAGTGGGAGAATGTATTCTACTTTGACAGTAATAGCATGGCTAAACCATTCACTTAGTTCTGTATTTATTTTAACACTGTAGTGTGTATGTTGATATAAAGCCTTGATGATGTTAATTATTTTTATTGGCATATCATAAATCTGTTAGGTATTCCAAAGTGATCACAAATGCTTTCTTAAAATCTAGGAAGTTGATAATGAGTGATTTTTGGCTTTTGATGATCTCTGCAGTGATTACGTAGGATAAAAATCTGGTCAACACATGATCTTTAAATATGAAATCCAGCCTGCTATTCCATTAAAATGACATTGCGCTATAGTACTTAATGTAACAGTGCAAAGACTGTATTTCACTGAAGGACAATGTTTTGCCAATTGTTAAGTGAATTGCTTAGGGATGCCTTCTTTGTTGTAAGTGCAATGTCATTTTTCATTAATCTGGAAGCTGTTCATGGTTCCATGTCTGTTGAAAAGTTTGGCAATTTTTATTGATGTCTCCTAAGCCTTCAAAATTTCCACGTTGAGTTTTTGGTTTTTAAGTTTTCTTGGTTTTTAACTTTTATTGCGGCTTTGGGAGGTCTGGGGGGGATTATATTTTTTTCCTTAGGTTTTATTTTTTGCAGTGGGAAATGCTTAATTTTAAATTCTACATACGTATTTCCATATTCAGAATTCCTTCTATCGATATTTGCATATGCATTTAGCACATTCTTTTGATTGTTGGTCCAGTTGTTATATTTGGAAAGTATTCTGTCCCGTAGCAGATGGGGGTGGGAAACTGGGCCCACCTTGACGAGGAGTAGTTATTTTACCTTGTAGGTATTACAGTTTCATTTATTTAATGACTAGTTCATACTTGTCATTACTTCATAGCTATTCACTAAACCTGAATTTTGGCACTGCAAAGCAGTCTAAGGTAAACTTAATTTTCCTTTGCTGAAACGAGCGTCTGGGATACCACTTCTGTGATTTATAAATGGGATCCGACATGTTTTAGGTTTGAATTCCTGAAGAATTAAGAAGAGCGACTGGATACATGATGGTTGGCTGCAGCTATTGTCACTCTGTGGTGAGGTGAATTGTAACAGCTCGACAAGAGTGGGTTCTTGTAGCAATGAACTTCAGTTCATTTATGTTTAACAAATTAATAAAAAACAAGGAGAAAAAATGTCTTTACAGAGTCGTGGCAGAACTTTTCTTTCGTATTCCCTATCCTAAAGAGCTAATTCAGATTCTGTCAGGGGAAGGAGGGCTTTTCTGAGAATACCTGAGCAAAAGGAGGGAAGAATTTAAGGAAGAGAGTAGTTCGGTGGCCAGTAGCAAAGTTAAAGGCGAAATTGTAAAAAGTTCTGGAATAGATGCATGTTCTATCTAGCTGATATACTCCGATTTCAGTATGAATTTATGCTTACGTAACACTAAATAGTTACAGGAGAGACTCCACTGCAGTCTCCATAGTGTAATTTTCCCCCCCTTTTTGGTCAATGTAGGCCATCAGGCGATAAAATCAAATTTTTCCTATGAGTGCCTGGCTAACTGTAACCCCCTTCCATAACAAACAAAATTGCTAATCTTTTTCCTTTTATTCAAGTGCAAGTGACAGTTCAAAAAATTGTGAAATCATCTATTCAAAGAGCGGAGCCTGATTAGGAATCTTTGGGAAGTGACTCAAATCTGCTACAAAAAAAAATAAATGGAGTTTTTAACATGTATTTGTGGACCCTCATTTTGGAAAAATGGTACAAAAAATACATTTTTCCATGTGATTTCAGAGCATCGGTGTAAGAGAGTCCCTTTTGGGTTTAGAAGTGAACCTGACAGCATTTTTCCAGGATTGCATCATATGTTTCACTCACACTTTCACATCCTGCATTAAACCGCATGCATGCACATCAACAAGACAAGATTGTAAAAGGAGTGTAACTGGGGAACTGTTTTCATGATATTTGATAGGAGTAATTGCAGCCACTGCTGTTTCAAAGCAACTGCGGTTATACTATACTATGTCAACAAAAGTCACTTTTGCCATATGGAAACCTAATTACTTCAGAATGATCTGTTAGAAAGCACTTTTGAGATAGTCAGGCCATTTATACAAATCAGTAAAAAATATTTGTGCATGAAACCTTTCTTAAATACGAGCTTTCATGTGTTATAGGTTGAACATTACAGTCCTAGTTTTGGAAATATTAAAAAAATAGACTTGTATTTAAAAGGTGGTAGGGAAATTTATTAGGTGATAAGAAAATATGAGTATTTCCCTATGATTTCTGTGATAAACCTGACTGTGCTGTTGTTGAATGGAGAGGAGTTTTTTTTGCTGATCTCTTCAGCAAGACCCTAACATTGTGGAAAATGAGATGAAATATAGAATGCTAAATTTTGGTGAGAACATGTGATGCCAGGGGTATCTATTTGTATGGTATTTGTTCCATAAAATGACTTAAAGCTTTTTTTTTTTTTTTTTGTTTGTTTGTGTGTTTGTTTGTTTTTCCTTCAATAATGTAGGGGTTTTCCCTTCTGTGGTCCAGGACATGACTTGTTTTTACATTTGGGTGTTTGTCATTTCTGACTTGTTTAGGGCAGCTGTTGATCAGACTTTTTTTTCTGTCACTATGAAACTAGAGAATATCACAAGTTTGATTAGTTAGTGTGATAGTTCTGTACCTAGACTCTATTATTTGCTGTCAGTAGCTGTTACTACAAAAATGTACTTCTAAAAGACACTGTAATCTTTATAATTGTAAAAGAAATGTTGTGAGTTCCCTGAATGTCTAAGTTTCACAGTGAAGCTAGGTTGACGGATGTGTTTAAATGTCTGTCTTAGTTGTCACGGCATAGAAGCGTAATTTAGGGATAGTCCGTTATGTACATGAAGTTTTAGATGGTTTATTCGCTGACTCTAACTGCATAGATTTCTGACACATAAACCATCTGTTCTGAATTTCTTTTCTTGAAAGCATTTCTATATTCAGTCATTAAGTTCTACCTAAATCAGAAGACATAAAATATTTAGAACCAGATTTATTCACGTGTTGTTAGTACTGGGGAGCAGCAGTGACCCAGGGGAAAACTAGAGTTTTCTGCCTTCCTGCCAGGCATTGCAATGCCTTCCCAAGAGCCCCTCATAAGAAAGACCGCGTAGGTTCTCCTGGCTATCTCCTCGCTTCTAGCTGCTTTTGTACTACTGAGGGCATCTGTGCCAAGGAGCAGCTCCTGCTCTCCAGGACCGGTGCTGCAGGCTCTCTCGTGCCCTCTGGGCTCAGGGCCGAGGAGAGCAGATTGGTTGTGCCCGCAGTGGGTCCAAGTCTCCTCTGATTGCCAGATGGCAGCCACCAGCCATGTAGCACAATATTTCTTTTTTTTTGTGGGTGTGTTGCGTTTTTTTTCCTAGTTGAAATTTCCTGAAATGATATAAGGGTTTTAGTACGTACTTCCAGAAATTGTTTAATACTCTTAGCATGACGTGAAAGAATACAGGCTGGTTATTGGGAATGTGGCAGGACAAAGTAGTTTAAAGGCACAAAATTGACTGGGCTGGAATTGGAGAACTGAGTGGAAGGAAACAAACCTGGTATGACTTCACCTGTAATGCCCTTCTGAGCTGTTCCTGAGGTTATTTTTATCTCCTCCTGCTTCCTTGGAGAAGACTCGCTAGTTTCTGCAAAGGAAAGCCTGAGAGCAAAGTAACATACAGGCATTGTGGAAAATCCAGAGATGAGAACTGAGGAGTGAACTGGGAGGTGACATGATTTGACGCTACAAGTCTGCTTTCAGATAAAAAATAACTGTAGCTTTATCGCCTTTCCATGCTCTCTGCAGTAGCTTACGCACAAGGCTGCAAGTGCCAGGAATACTGGAGCTGGCTTCTTGTCATCTTGTCCCTGTCACAGTGCTGCTAATCCATTTTGCGGTCATCCAGGATTTGTGCTTTAAATTGGACGTCGTCATTCAAATATTCCAAAGAGTCTAATTTTGTCAGATATGATTTTTTTGGTCCCCTTACATTAACCTGTTAACTCAGTTGGTTCAACATCCATGCATTACTTCAGATACTCTGGTTCAAGGTATTATGGGAAAAGGATTTAATTCTGTTTGATTTTAACAGGCTTAAACCAAATTATAGCTGCTGGTAAATTGGTTCTGTGAGAATATGATCAAGTATGTTGTGTGTACAGTGGATTTTCTACGTAATCAGATTAAGATACAGTGCTATGAACGGAACCTCTTTGAATCTACCGACAAGTTAGACTTAATTATAAACTAGCTATGTATTTCTGAAGGGATTTATTCCACTGGAATACTGAAAAACACAGAATAGTTGCTGTCAGGACCTGAGGGAACCAAAATACCTTGATAGTCACGACCAGCCACACCTGGGACCCCAGCCTGCACTCTCTGCCCGTGGCCCAGGAGCTCCCTTGGACCTCAGCCCCACTTCTTGCCTGAGCCACGTTGTGGACAGACCATCTCCAGCCTTGCTTCCTGCTGGCTGGGCTTCATGGCTGGAGCCTCAGCCTCTGCTGTGATCTTGCATCCAGCCTCGTGTCCTGCTGTTTCTGACTTGTCTTCCTGGACAGACACTAGACCTGACTTGTCGCCTCATCGTGTCACAGGGTAGTTGGCTAAAGCTGTTCTGTCACCAGCACTGCCTTACTCGGGTGCTGTGGCATGGCACCGTTGCCAGTGAGGGCTGCCACCACCTGTGCTGGGGTTACCGTCGGTTCCTGGCTTGTCTTCCCTCATGGAGCAGCCCAACTCTTAATGCTCCCTGCCTGTTTCCCATCTTGCTTTGTGCCGCTGTTAGCCCATCGAACATCCCTGCCCACACTGCTTGTTCCTCTTCTGCTCTGGAGGAAGGTCGGTCAGGTTAGACCTCAGCTGTGGAAATTTTTTTGAAGAAGGAACTTCTTTAAGGTTTTTGCAATGTTTTGTGTAAGATTTTAGTAGAACATCATGAAGCAAAAGGTTTGTTTTGATAACTTTTCTCTGAATGCAGACTGGGCTACTTGACCTTCCTCCAGCAGGCTGCCAGAGAATTTTGTGTGACTCCTTTTAACAGAAGCAGGTGTTCTTTTAAGACTATTAGACTTGGCCAATTACAATCTCCTGAGAAAGGATGGGGGGGTGGGAGTGGGAAGAGAGAGATGGACAAATGCTGCATTACTTCTTCCTAAAGGCTGTAAGTCACAAGGGGAAATTAATTCAGCCTGTGAAGTAGTCTGTAGAGTATAATGAGAATTTGCCTCAGAGCACAGATACTCGTTTCTTTGAAGAAATTAGAGTGATCTGAAAAGGGTGCTAGTCTAGAAATGTGTCTAGTGCTAACAGCTTTTTTTTTTTGCCCCCCCCCCCCCTTTTTTTTTGTTTTTGTTNTTTGCCCCCCCCCCCGTTTTTTTTTTTTTTTAAGAAAAGAGAAAGTCCTGGTCTGTGTGGAACTGAGCACTTTTTTTCCGTCCCCCGTCCCCACAGAAGAACGGAAAGGGATTTAAAATAATGGCTAACAACTTCCTTGTGCTCTGATCTGTAAGGTTGTTCTATATCTAGAGCCCCTTGGAAGAATTCAGGTTTCGGTTTTTTTTTTTTTTTATTTATTCTGGATTTAGTGAATAGCTGTCTTTATTCCTCTACTTTCTTCCTCCTTCCCCTCCCTTGTCCCAGGATGGTCCAGGAGGTGATGTGGTGTCTGCAACACAAGGTTTACTTGGATTTTTCTTTAAAATATCATGTAAAACTGATAGGTGTTTTCTGCTAATACCATATAGAAAAGTATTCATAGAATCATCACAGAACCATAGAATGGTTTGGGTTGGAAGGGACCTTAAAGATCATCTAGTTCCAACCTCCCTGCCATGGGCAGGGACACCTCCCACTAGACCAGGTTGCTCAAAGCCCCATCCAGCCTGGCCTTGAACACCTCCAGGGATGGGGCAGCCACAGCTTCCCTGGGCAACCTGGGCCAGTGTCTCACCACCCTCACAATAAAGAATTTCTTCCTCATACCTAATGTAAATCTGCTCTCTTTCAGTGTATAACCATTCCCCCTCATCCTATCGCTACACTCCCTGATAAAGAGTCCCTCTCTAGCTTTCCTGTAGGCCCCCTTTAGGTACTGGAAGGCTGCTATAAGGTCTCCCCGGAGCCTTCTCTTCTCCAGGCTGAACAACTCCAACTCTCTCAGCCTGTCTTCATAGGAGAGGTGCTCCAGCCCTCTGATCATCTTTGTGGCCTTCCTCTGGACCTGCTCCAACAGGTCTGTGTCCTTCTTATGTTGGGGGCCCCCGAGCAGAGCAGAGAGGCAGAATCCCTTCCCTCGACCTGCTGGCCACGCTGCTTTTGATGCAGCCAGCTTTCTGGGCTGTGAGCACACATTGCCGGCTCGTGTTGAGCTTCTCATCAGTCAACACTCCCAAGGCGTTCTCCTCCTCAGGGCTGCTCTCAATCCATTCTCTGCCCAGCCTGTATTTGTGCTTGGGATTGCCTCAGCCCACGAGCACTTGGCCTTGTTAAACTTCATGATGTTCTCACGGGCCCACCTCTCAGGCTTGTCCAGGTCCTTCTGGATAACATGCCTTCCCTCCAGCGTATTGACCGCACCACACAGCTTGGTGTCATTGCCAAACTTGCTGAGAGTGCACTCATTCCTGCTGTCCGTGTCTCTGACAAAGATGTTAAACAGTGCCAGTCCCAATACCGACCCCTGAGGAATGCCGCTCATTACTGGTTTCCACTTGGACGTTAAGTAGTTGATGGCAACTCTGTGTGGGGTTAATATCTCCTTGGAAATATTTTGAAACATAAGCATAATTTTTGCAAAACAAGGAAATGTAAAAAAAAAAAGTGCAATTGGAATAAGAATCATGGGAGAATGAGAGCTAGATGGTGACCTCAAACCAGGACAGAGGAATAGGTCTAAGCACTTATAAGGCATGTGTTTATGTCTAAGACAACTTAGAAGCTCCCATTGACATATCATGAAATAAGTAGAATGGCATTTATCCTTGTAGCCATTCTATTTGCAGTTTATTTGGTTTATCAGGTATATACAGGGTGAGGAGTTCTGTGTATGCATATATATTTTGCAATTATATTTTTGCTATCATATCTCTAATATAAAATCATATATCAACTCTTTCTAAACTGTCTTTAAATGCTGGCATTAGTGTTCTACCAGCAGCTGTTATAAGGGGAAACCTACTCCAGTGTCTGGGTTTTTTTTCCCTTCCCACATTTCCTCCATGGTTTGGAGATTTCTAAAGTTATGTAATAACAATGTCTCATTCTTTTTTCATTTTGCTATGGACAATGGCTTTTTTTCATTTGAGGAACAGAAACCTTAAATAAGAACTAAATGCTAATTTTTTAATTTTTTTTTTTTTTTTGTATGTGTCTCGGTAAATGTACCAATACAAGCAAAAAGCTTGCTGTGGTAATTATTCTGTTTGGTTCAGATACCGATATGCTATATCAGCAGCATCTCCTTTGATATCAAAATCCTGTAAATGGAACTACGCTGGTACAACGAGAGCCTGGCTGTGTGTTAGACCTTGATCTTGTAGCTACTAGATTACGTCTCTGTGCTGTGGATAGGGGGCTTCTGTGTGTTGTTAAATGGGACACAGTGGCATTTCTAAAGCGTTTACAGTCTTTACTCCTCAAGACCTGAAGCTTGACACTATGATTGCCTCCTAACATAGATCTGAAACTAGTTCACCTTTAATTTTGCAAAATGTCAGCCCTGGTTTAAAGTCTGTCTTTATAATCTTTATAAATTTTTTCTTTCTTTTTTTTTTTTTAATTCCATGAGCTGGACTAAACACTAAATCCCAAAGTTGTAGTTGCTAATATTGCTAAAATGTTGCTAACACTGATTCAGCTCTGAACTTCACATCGCGTAGCCAGTCACGATTCTTTTGAAAAGACACTGTGGTTGACAACTTTGTGCCATTAAATTCACTCCTCATTCTTCTTTGTTTGGAATTCTTTAATGGACAAAGAAATATATTGGCTTTGTAGTCATCCATCTATGCAAACCTTGCATATTGACTTCAGAATACTTAAGTCCTCTGCTTGGAGGTATCGTTTATCTAAATGGAGAACTTCTGTTTTTCAGACCTTACCAGTACGGAAGATTCCATGCAAAGCCAATGCTCCTTCAGGGTCTTTTTTTGCACGGGACAACACAGCAAATTTCTTATCCTGGTGCAGAGATGTAGGGGTGGATGATACCTGCCTGTTTGAGTCAGAAGGTTTGGGTATGTATTTGTTTACATAGCGGTTGGTAATTTTAAGTAACTTCTCTTTTGTGTTTTGCCTTGAAAGAGAGAATGGCTCTCTTAATAGATCCTGACTCCAAATCTGACCTGTGTCTGAATGTGTTAAATCTGCCCCTTATCTGAAGTGTGAACAAATAAAATACACATCACTTAAAATTCATTTAAGTGAATTTTAAGAGAAGCTTAAATGAGACCAAAATCTTGCGATGTTTTTTTGCACGCAGATGATTTTTCACCCTACACACACTTTTTGGATCACGGAATGCCGTTCCTTACTTTGATGTATAAGATGGTGCATTTCTGTTTCAGGAGAGTAGGATACCAAGTGTCTGCTCAGTTTTGGCTGCAGACATTTAACTATTTGTGCAGATTCAATGGGTTGCTCAGGACACAAGAAAATATGAAATTTTTCTCTGCGTCCTATACTGACCTTTTTTCCAGCTGATGCACTAGTGCTTCAGGATGTTCCATCAAAAGAATTGGACTGCTTAGGAAATCACTGTTCTAACAGTACATATTCTTGATTATTTTCACTCTTCTGTCTTCAAAAGAAAACTTATGAACCTTACCTCGAGAGTTTGTTTCAGCCAAATGTCATGAAATGAAGAGAATCAAATGTTTGTTATCTGAACTCAGATAAAAGTGTAAAGCAGTTGTGATGATAGACAGCTCGGTTTCTATGGAAGACAAATGAACACACTGTACTGAATCAAGAGGCTTCTTTGTTCTGCTGCTCAAAAGGTCTTTGACTGCCCAGTTGAAGTTCTTATCTGTGTTGCAACTGATCTATTCCCCTTCTTTTATAGGCTTGCTCTTCTAGCACAACTATTTCTAAAACAATTTTTTTCATTTGTCTGTTCTTTTATCCTGTAAGGGTTTTTAATTAAACTAAATGATTTTATATCCCCAGGAGAAAATGCTTGTCAGAGAAGAAATTAGTATCACAAAGATGACAAATAGTAAGGAGGATCTATGTATTGTCTCTGTTTTGTTAATTAAATCCTCAACAGGAAATTTTTATTGGACATGGTAAATCATGTGGAAGATGAACAGTTATTGTGTTTCCAAAGATTTCAAATGATTGAGAAGTTGGACATTACCTAGGACAAAGAACCTTGGAGACACAGACCTGCAATATCTGAGATAAGCAGAAGAACCTGTGGTTAATCCAATGCTTAAATGAATTTAGACTTTGTACTGCTGTGGTAAACTCAGCAATTGACCATTGCTCCAATAATAGCTTAACTGTGTAATTGAGAATGTGTTTATAACGAATTTTCTCGTGCATTGTTAAAAAAACACATCTTGTTTAGAGATGGAATTGTCATAGCTGAAATACCCACATTCCCTGGTTAAGTTAATTTTTACACATACGTGGTGCTTTGCCTGCCACAGTATAACACTGAGTGCAAGCGCACCTGGAAAGTATGGTCAAGATGACTTCCTTTCTCGGAAATGTGGAGTGAAATATGCCCAGGTACACAGTGCGCAAACCAATATGGCTGTATTGGGTTTGTTTGATTAGCGACTGATTTTTCTTCACTGATTGAAAGCTAGGTTCTGTTTTTTTCCTTCTCTGAGTGTTACTGTTTAGAGATGCATATGTTGAAAATGTTTATGGTACTGGAAATAGAATTAGGACTTGATAATATTTTGACCTATTTTTCTGAAGTTGAAAGTAGGATAGTGACCATGCAATTTCTAAAAAAGATAAAAATAGAAGCTACTATTCACTCAGTTTGAGCTAGAACTCTTATAAGTTTTGATTTCATTAGAGGTTTTTCTCATGCATTAGAAATAACGATGAATCATAACAGTTGCCAGTCTAAAGCTTTTATGTTCCCCTCTCTCCCACAAATCACTTCTCCACTGCACAGGAAATAAAAATGCAGCAAAGGTAAGTAATATCAAAGGTTCTATTCAAAGTGCTGAGAAATGTGTGTGAATGACATCAAACTGTTCACGCTCCCTCATGGAAATCTGCTGTATTTTTGCTAATAAATAATTGTGATGAAATGACAGTTACAGAGGTAACTGGTTTTTATGTTTTCCTGTGGTTTTTTTTCCCCATGGCTAATAAACTGTATTGATGTGTGAATTGCTAGTGATAAAGCAACTATTTTCTCTCTATACTGAAGAATCTTACTATATTAATGCTGTTAATTGATTTGATTTTTATCCTCCTTTTTTACCGTATTCTGCATGCCTTAGCGTATGTAAATACTCTATTATTTAATTAGAGGCACATAGTAGTATTTTCTTCATGCTGTTGTATCACATAAAACATTCCTGAGGCTTTTTTCTAGTAAATTTCTCTTCTAGCATTATAAGAGTAATTTTAAAAATTTATCGCGCTGAAACATTTGAATGACAGATTTTTGATGCTACTGATTTAAAAAAAAAAAAAAGTCCGAAGTCTATCCAGAGATCAGCAAAATTAGATATATACTAGCTAAGAAACTATTAATTAGTATTGTTTCTAATTACTTAAAAATATGTTCTCATCCTGAGGAGTTCTGGTCTTTGAAATCATGCAAGTATAACTGCACACCAATGCATCCAACACTCCCACTTTTTTAGCACTCAGATTGAAGTCATATGAAGGTATTCCTTACTGGGATGGATCTGTGTCAAGCAGACACTATAGCAGATAGGTGCAGCCCGTGCCCCAGGAGTTTGCAGGTGAGTGATGATAATGGGAATCTTGAGTGCCCCTAGAAGGTTGGTTCTGCAAAGTGTTAACATTCATGGGCTGATCCAGACGAGCAAATGAGTGGACCTACTCATGTCACTCTGATGTCCTTGTTCATCACTTGTGGACTGATTTAATTATTTAAAGTTAAGCATGGGTTCAATTGCTTTGTTGCATTTGAACTATCCAGCTGAGCTAAACAAGGAAAGAGGATCAAAATCTTTCTTCAAAATAAACAGAAGAAAAAAAAAAAAGTGTTGTTTGTTATGCTGGTAGATATGATTATCCCTTCTAATCCATAGAGTTACTTTTAAAAATCCTTGAAAGAGATCAGTACAGAGCTCAAAAGTTTGAAAACAATGGACTTGTACTACTAACTTGTAGTTAACAGTCTATAATATGATGTATTTTGTCCTGGTGAATGTTATGATGCTTTAACATAGTTTAAAATACAAACAAATTGGAAATATAGTTTTCTGTAAAGATTTATAATACAGCCAGAGGTGACTGTTAGCAATCGATATCTATTTTGCCCTTTGCACTTATCTTAATGCAGAGACATGGCAGGCAAGTCTCGGAGTTAATGCCTCTGCAAAGAAAAGGTGGATGCTGTGCCTGGTGTGTGAGCTGCAGAAAAAACATTAGCATCTGTAACAAATATAGCAACAGGCTATGTAGGGATAATCTTGAACGCTGCAAGATAGAGACTCTGTATGCTCCCTGCACTCACTGACCAATTTAGCATGCTTTTAAGTGTTATATTTATAGTTGGTGTATTGAAAGAAGGAATTATTTTTTTTGATACCAAAACCTATGATCTGAAGTCCAAACTTTCATCGTGTGGGCAAATCTTGAGATATACTGTCTTTGAGTGGTGTTCTTAGATATATCAGAGGTCAAAATTTGTCCCATATCTAGGACTTGGAAGATAATGCACCAATTCTTTTCAGTCTAAGAAAAGTAGCACTGTCTGTAACTCCTCTGTTCCCATATTTTATAAGTTCCACTTTGTAGGTTTTAGGGCAGCAGATCCACACAGCTATGGTAGTTCAATTTGTAGAAGCATGCTTGATGGAGATATTTGTAATTATGGTCCTCAAACCTGAAGAGTGCAATACTCGAAGAAAACTCTTCTTGGCCAAATAGTAAGAATGGTAAGATTTTCTATGATTGCTTTAGTTAAGTGAACATAAAGCATAAGTTATGAACTCTTTGTTGGTAACGTAGTGTTGTTGGATGATTATAGGATTTGGAACCAATGAATATTCTGCACCTCTTCTATGATAAAGACTCCACCCGGCAAGAAAAGGGTTTGCCACCAAGTGTGCCAGCATGCTCATGTGTGTTGTTTGTTTTGGGAGTTGTCGGATGATATTGTTGTATTAATGTTTTGTGCTTGTATATCTTGTAACTGTGCGTGTATACACACAATATATAACATGGACTTCTTTTGATGCAACGTACTGATTATAGAGTTTAATGGACAAGTTCCCTAAACAAAAGCATCTAATGTTTTAGGGGAAATAATGGACTTAAACACCTCTGATCTCTATTCTAACGTATTTTTTTAAAAAGTTTTTTTTTAAAAAAACCCACGCAAACGTGGATTATGTTAAAATATTTTATACATAGGGACAAATGATTTTTTTAAAGTACACTTTTCACCATTCTTTCACAGTGACACGTTTACAGCTTGTAATAGCATGTTAAATTTTACATGTAGTTGCATCAGAATAAGGCTTTGTCCTGTGTTTCACAACATTTTACTAAACAACTCATAATATTGTTGAACATGTCTCTTTTTGAGGACTATAAAAGCATCCTGGACGCTGTGTTATTTCCATTAGATTAGCATCTTAATGAATTCCAGTAAATTATTAGCGTTTAGATGATCTCTATATTAATTCTAGATTAATTCTTTACTAGCCATACATCTACTGTGTTTGAAATGTTGATTGTTTTGAGACTTCCGTAAGTGATAGTGCTGAAATGGGGGGTGGGGGAACACAGCTCCTTGATTTAAGTATATCGTAGTATAGCTCTTTGATGCAGAAGCAAGGATATGTTTGGGATAAGTTGAACAGAGTAAGTGTTGTCAAAGCAACGTTAAAAAAAGAAAAAAAAAGACTACTGTAGGATCAGAAGAAAAAGCATTAAAGGAGAAGGTGAAAGACAATAGGAAAAAGGATCAAAGGATGAACATTGTGGAAAAACCTTCCCTGAACATGTGTGAATTCTGATGGCAATTGGAAGCCTATGATGTAAAATACTAAACCCCTTCAGAAAAATCTCTTCACTTCCTAGTAAGCTAAAAAATGCTTTAGAAGCAGAAATCATATTCACTTTTTTGATTCAGCTATGCCTGAGATTTTTAAAAGTTTACATTTAGAAGAAAAACTGACTCCGCTAATAAGGTTTTATAAAAAGGTTAGGAGCCAAGGCTTGAAACTTGGCAGGGAGGTGTAAGAAGTTTGTTCCTGTATCATGGTTGGGCATACTGCTAATTTAAAGAAAAAGACAAACGAAACAGAAACCCCCTCACATTTCTTATTGTGAACGCTCGGTTTAAATGTGCTCAGCAGACACGTGGTCTCCATGCGCAGGCTGCCTCTGTCTCCTCACAGCTCCAGG
This sequence comes from Burhinus bistriatus, assembly GCA_013397275.1. NCBI lineage: Eukaryota > Metazoa > Chordata > Aves > Charadriiformes > Burhinidae > Burhinus > Burhinus bistriatus. The sequence goes on from VYXH01004068.1 coordinate 847,182, forward strand.
GGCTGATCAGCACTGAAAGCAGAGGCTGTTCCTCCTCTGCTCTCTCTGCCTCTCCTGGTAGCATCCAGGCACTGGGGAAGGGGGCGGTGAAGGATGCAGAAACGTGATGAACAGTAGGTAGGAAAGAAGTGAAGTGCAAGGAGAACAAGGGGTGAGTGATCAGGAGAGGACCACCTGTATGTCAGAGGAGAAAGGGGCAGCAACAAGATGGGAGCAGTGTGGAGGAAGAAGTTGTAGCCAGAGAGGAGCAGGGATAAAAGCTTGCTAGGAGCTGAAAAGGAAGTATTGTTAAAAAAGAGTGGCTGGAAGTAGCTTGAAAAGATGCAGGTAATGAGGACAGCAGATGGTGGAAAGAAAAAGGGTCTGCAGTTGTCAGGACACCTAAAATAAACTGGACATGTATACATTATTCCTAAACCTTCACATTGTTGTCTTGTCAAGCAAATATCATCAGTGAGATCCTCTGGCAAGGTGGATATTTCAGTTTGCCTTTCACAGTAGATCTGTGCAGCTTATGTGTCTTCTACATTTACAAATTGCTACTTGTTTGTAGTCACTTACTCGAATGATTCACCTTGCTAGTGTTTGATGGGGAAGGACTGGCCAATGATTCTCCAGGAATATTGTTCTCTTTTGTATGTGAAAGCATGAAAATTTACAGGTAATTGCATATGAAAAATGTATTAATAGTGCAAAGTGAAGCACTTGGGCTATAATTAAGGCTGGCTGTACTACATTAGTTAAACTTTTTAAGTATTATGATACACCTATCAACTTTTCATGTGGTCATGGGCTATTTTTTCCCTAAAAGAGCTGTGTTCTCTTTAGGATGGACCTTGCTCTGCCAACATCTTGGTATGGTATGGTTCATGAAGTGAAAGAAGCTCTTACTGCTATGTTATTTTCTCCTCACATGCCTCATTTGTTGCAAATATCTGAAGATGTTTGGAGAATGAGGCAAGATGCTGAAAGATAGTATTTTGATGTTGCTACTGAATGGCGTCGGAGGAAGTGACTCTTGGCTCTATCACGTAGCTCCCACGTGCAGCAGGAGGATCCGTATCAGGCTTTGTAAATGGGATCACTAGTTGTGTTGGCTTTGATTTCATGCAAAATGTAGGATTAGGAAACTCAACGGTACCCTGGAGATCAGGCAGTAAGTATTTTAGAATAGCACCTAGACAAGTGTGCTTTTTTTGATATTTAATACCTATACCTTAATTCCATGTATAAGATGGGGATACTACTACTGCTTACCTCATCGAAGTGTTAAAGAAATCTTCGTTTTTGCCTTTTATTTGAATTCTTCATAGCATACAGTAGCACTGTTCTGGAAATGAATTGTTGATTGTAGACTTTCAATGATGTGCAGTGAATTGTTCCTGTGGCCATAGATAGAATGAAGATGATTTCTCAAAATCATTTATCGCCTTCCAGTACTTACTGTGTCTAATTGCATATAAATTGCTACAATTACAGAAAACGTGTTGCTTACCAAATGTCTGTTTGCCGTATAGGATATCTGGGATTAAGTAACTGGTCAGGTCAAAAAGTTGAGGTGACGCCTATTACTGAAATACAACTGTTAGTATAGATTATAGTAAGTAATTCAGAGAATAGTAGATGTAGTTGCTACAGGATACAACAGGATACCATGGGCACAGGTGTTAGATTTCAACCTGAGCTCGTCACCAGTCACTTCAAAATGAATTGCTTGTAGTCTTCAAATGATTAGTTATTACCATATGTATATGTGTACAATTACATGATTATAAAACTGTTTACATGTACGTAGCGTAGTTAGCCATGAACTGCAGTACAGTCAGAATGTAAATGAGAATTTAGATTACAGTACAGTGATAATTTAAATGTGAATTATGAGGACTTCTACAGATTTTCTGTTTTAGTGACATACTTATTTAAATAATGGAATAAGTGATTTTGACAGTGTGTAGTGCCTTTGAAATAGTTTTTGCCATCTCTTCTATCAGATGTCTTGAAGTGCTTCCAAAATATTGATTAACTCAACTTCTGTAAGTAAAACAAAGAAAGGAAGTCTAAGAAACATTTCCCTTTCTGTACTCTAGATGGAAAAAAGTATAAGGTAGCTCTTTTTTTGAAAAAGCTTAGGAGGCAGCCTTTTGATAGTGACTGTAAATATCTAGTTTTTTTCAGTTATTGTGGAATAGCATGAGACAAAAGGTATCTCAAAATAAGTACTCAGAAATCAAGGCTTTTAAGTGCTTTTGCTACTTGTTCCAAAAGGCAATGGTCTTATTTGCTTGCTCAAAATTACACTGAACTTTTGGGACCAAGAGAGGTGTGGAAGTGCAGTCTTGTGTCTCTGTGGCTTTTGCCGTAACTCGTGAGCATTCTCTTGTGCAGTGGTAGCCCATCAAACAGCTGTGCTTTTGGGGAAATAAAAAATTAAAATTTTGGTTTGAGAATCTAAATTATTTGTGGTGTTTGTCTCTGAAGTTCCCGAATACATATGCTGGTATAGTCCTCAGGAATGCTAACATTTTCTTGTTAGAAGTGCTGTGTCACTGTGTTCTTATCAGATGACCAGATGTTTGTTTTTGTGGTTGGCTATTGCCTGCACAGCTCTTCATCCTCTAACAATGGTTTCACTGTGTCACGTTGTTCAATGTGAAATGCATGAAATGTCTAGATTATGTTGGGTCAGATTAGCTAAAGGAATTTGAATTTTGTTTGGGTAGAAGAACTTTAAGCATTGACAGAAAAACATTTTACCTTTCTTAATCAAATCTTCCGATTCTATTTATAGATGTTTTTGCACGGAATATTACTTGAGCCTCTGTTTACCTCCTCCCTTCCGACAGTTACTCAGATGTGTGCATATGTGAATTGCAATTAAGAAGTATTGGACTCCCTTTGTCTATTCCAAAACAGTTTATTCCATTTTTTTTTTTTGGAGGACGCCTTATTTCTTAAAATCAAGTTTTATTTTGGGGCAGTCCCAACTGGTTTAGAACCAAAGCAACAGAATACATTTCTAGAGTCATGAATGTAACACTTAAAAAATACTGATTACTTGTGAAGGTTAGATGTTTCATAAAATTACTGTGGTGTGGCAAGGAAGAATATTGAGAATAGCTGTATGTCCAAGTCTGCATCTTTTATACTCTTAATACCAGACGGCTGAAGGATAAAAATACTAGTGCGGTGCCATTTTAGTTTTCATGCTCTGCACTTTCACTTCTGGACATATATTTGGGTGAGATTAGAGGGGAAAAATGTATATATCTCAAAGAGCTACGTAAAGTAAAAGATATTAGGATGAGCATTAAACTCACACAATTTACCATATATTTATTCAAGTCAGTGGAGCTGGAAGTTGAAGCTGCAGAAGCTGAAGATCTACCCCAGCAGGCAAGAGTTATTTAGAGGTGTTTAAGTCTCTGGATTCCCATTCTGGATCTCATACGTACAGTATAGGACAAAGCAATTACTTTCAGAGCTTTAACTAGACATTGAAATATCTTTTTCAGGTATGGTATTTTTCCTTCATGCGTTTGAGTTAGGTGAGTCTTTAGATAAGACATCTGCTGCATAAACATTTTGCTTGGCCTTAACTCGTTAAAAACAAATTTTGTTGCTGTTTCTCTGATTCTGATTTATACAAATATTCACAAAATTATTTCTTGCTGTCAATTCAATCTAAAGTATAAGGCACGAATCTTTTGATTGGTGTGGAAGTTTCTAAAACCTGAGTTTTATCCACAACACGAGGTTTTTACTGCAATAGGTATTTCTGGAGAGAAGATGGCAATGTATTCATAATTTCTTTTTTCTTTTTTTGTCTTATAATTTCCTTTCTTCTTTTTGGACTTTTGGGGAGTTGATTATGCAAACAGCCACGGGCCTATCTTCACCTATCGATTTTGGATTTTGCTTACATATTTTGCTGGACTTCTCTACAGAAAATTACCTATCTGAATTGTGGGGAAAGAAGAATTATCTTGGATTGTGGTGATGTTTCTTAATGGGAAATTCACGCTGTGTTACAGCTGCTTCTGAAGCTTAAAAACTACAGGTCTTCTGTGGAATCCAGGCGTGAACACTTGCATATATATGTGTATATATACAGAAGAAAAGTTTTTTGTTTTGTTGAATTTTTTTTTCTACGATGAGCTGAATTCCTAAAGTATTCTAGTTTCATATTTGCTTTAAGAGTAGATGTATAACAAATTCAGGACCAAATTTATAATGAGATATATCTTTGCTAGTGCAATTTTGTTATTTTTGTGATTTAAGTAGGCTAAGGAAAATAGTGATCTAATGGATAGGAATTCTCTTAGTTTGTAGACAGAAAAGTATAACTTTAATATTATTAATTTATTTTTGATATTCTACTAGTGTAGTGTTCTGCCAGAGCTCTTCATTATTTTTAAATAGTTACGAACTTCTTGCAGGTTACAAAATAGCCTAAATAATCACTCAGTGATTTAGATTTAGAATGGTATTTTCAAAGGAACTAAAGGATAACCAAATGCGAACTTCCTGAATCATCTGCACTCTGAGAACCACTCCTCAATCCTACCCTTTAATTCCAGTAAAACTCCACTGCAAGCCAAAGAAAACCAGGTTTTATCTGAGTCAAGATATACAGATGTTGATGTTTAGGTTCCATTCATCACTAAGATCTTTAAAATCGCTTTTATTTATAAATGTTTTCTGTCTTCATTTTGCTTTTGCAGTTCTCCACAAGCAGCCAAGAGAAGTGTGCCTTTGTTTGCTGGAACTTGGAAGGATTGCAGCAAGGTGGGTGAAAATATTTAAAGAATGAAGAAATATTTACATTGTTGACAGCAGAGAGACTTACTAAATCAGCAAATCTCAAGCTAACTTTGATGCTCATTAGGTTCGAGGAGAATGCTTGTCTTGATGTCACTCAAGAATATTTTGTGGGCAGTTGTTAACAAATATAACAAAATCTCTGTACCGTCACCTCAATGAAGGTATTTGTTGGCTATCCTCATATTAGGAGGGGGAAGAGTTGAGAATTTTTTCCTAAATAAAGCTTTGGGCTGTTTCTCCCTCTAACAGTCAGATCTCTCTACAAACGACTGAGATTTCATCAGTTTTACTGATAATAAGTTGATCTTCACATGACATAAATCTGACTGAAGCAACACTGACTCTTACTTATTTAAATAAACTTATGTTTGATTTTCACCAACAGAAGCAATACAAGAATTGAGTTAACGATCTGTGTTCTATCTGTGGCAGATGAATCTAGACAGGTTGGACTTTCAATACGTTGTAAGCATTATCTTTGATGTCAAGACAACGGTGACTTTTGCTAGGCAATCAAAATGACAGTAATTAGAATGTCATTTTTCCCTTTTTGCGGATGCAAATTTAACTAGCATAGCACATAAGATTTGCTACAAAAGATATGAACAGCAGTGCTGCTGCCCGGTCTTGCGTGTAAATTGCAGTTGCATTCATCCATGTGTATCAAATTGGAGTGCCTTGCTAGTCAAGTAGTTTCATTAGTTTCAGAAGAATTCCTTGTGGTTACAGTCAATGCAAAGGAGACCCCTGTTTATTCCTAGATGAAGAACTAGTATTTTCATGTTATAATTGCATTATGGGTATTCATATTTTGTGAATGCAACTCACTTGGGAAGCTGCTCGACTAGAAATGTGTCTCTTGGTCAAGCTTCAGAAAAGCGCTCGCTGTCAGTGGAAACTTGCATAGGAATAGTGTTGGCCAGAAGAAGAGTTGATTTCCAGTTTGCAGCAAGTTTCTTATCTCTAAAATTGGCATTCAGTCCAACATGGCCAAAAAAGGAAAAAAAAAAAAAAAAAAAAAAAAAAAAAAAAAAAAAAATATAATNAAAAGAAAAGTTAATTTAACTTTCCATGAATAAGAAAGTATTCTGATCTGTAGGTGCTCAATAAAATTCATTTTCATGAATCTTAATTTACCTGAGCAAACAAACTGTGCTTTCAAGGTCCCCAGCTTGGAGATAGACCTTCCAGCATCCAAAGACCCTGTACCCAGGGCACAGCTGTCAGGAGTGTCTGTCCCCCGTTGATTACTTTATACCGTCCAGCGTCCACAGGGAATGCAGGTCAGTGGTTAGGCAGCGTTGGATTCTGCTACAGTTGGTTAAGTTAATCTCACTTTGCAATGAGATTTGATTTCTCAACAGATCTACATGGGAATTAAGATAGAATCTTACCCTTTATATTTGTCTTTTGTCTTAAACTTCCACGTCTCGAATGTTTTCACACCTGGTACAGGGAACAAATACTGAACCAATAAATGAACTGTGTTTTCATTTATCATGCATATCTATCCCTTTACCTTGAAAATATTTATTTTATTTTTATTTATAATAGATGTATATTACCGAATATCAGTAATATATTTTATATATTATATTTATGTTACAGCATTTTATTTTTGTTTACAGCTTAGGGGTCAAATAACATAAGTCTGTCTACTTGTTCCTGCTCTAATATCTTTTTGAAAACAAACAAAACTCCATTGATAATCTTGTAAGTTTCCGAGGTGCACAAAAACTGTTGAAGGGGGACATCAGGTTAATATAATTGAGAAGCAAATATGTGATGCCAGTTTTGCCTGGGATGTGGTAAACTAGAACTATATGGAAAAGGAGAATAGATAGTTGCCTCCACTAAGCATAGGAAAGAGCACATCAAAGTGACGTTGCTGTTGCGCTGCTTTAAACAGGAGGTAAGTCAGACGTATGCTTGCTTTATAAAGCAAACTGGGTCTGTTGCCAGTCTTAGGGGTCTGCTTTCCGGAACAGGAGCTGCAGGGATCTTTGAAAAGGTACCTCAGTATGTTTTTAAAGAATGAAAAGAGTAAGAGATGCTGAATAACGCCTTACTTTTCCTTTTCTGTTTTAGAAGCAGAAAGATATGTTCAAAGTGGTTTATTTATCACAAGCAGCCAGCTCCTGGCACGCTTTGCCCAGCTAGGTCACTGTTAGTCTTCAGGGTCTGTAACTCCCATAAGTTAATCTTTCTTTTTAATGAAAATAGGCCTGGGATCGAGGCACAAGTGAGCGGGAATGGCGATTGTTTGGGGCAGGGATAGAATTGAGCTCTGTTCTGCTAAACTTGAACCTGTTCAACAGATACTCTGTGGATGAGGGTAGACAGCTGATAATTTGCCTGTACTTTAGCAGTGCTTTTAGCATATTCTTCCATAGTGTTCTTTTAGCCAAATTAGAGAGAGGTGGACTGCATGGGTGGACGACACAGTGAGTGGAAAACTGGTGTGACCACTTGGCTCGAAGAGTGGCAGTTCAAAGCTCAGGTACTAATAAAAAAACAGAATAGCCTGATAAACTATCCTGAATTCCAGTTGTTGGAGTAATCTGTGAAATTTCAATAGCTAAAATGGGCCATTGTGTGCAGCGGCAGATACCACGTGGGTAGAGTGAGAGCATTTATGAGAGAGGGAAGCGTCCTACAGGATGAAACTGAGCGTTGACGATACACAGGGCTATTGCAGTGGCTTGCGTGTTCTCCCAAAGTATTTTAAAGTCAGAGTGAATCAGTTAGTGATGTGAGAACAGAATTGATCACTGTGTAATCTGTAATCAAGACTTCATGGAAAATGTAATTATTTGCAAATGGATGTATATGTGCTGTCTGCGTGTTTGTTTAAAGAGAGTTTATACAATTGAAAATGGCTAAATTATCTTTTCTGCAGAAAGAATAAAGTTCTTGGGTAACTATTAAACTCTGGGGGGGTTAAACAACCCCCACAGGTCTTTTGAAATTGCTGTTGAGCCATTTCGAGATCTTTCTGCTATTGTATTCAATTTTTCCTTGGTAAAAATGGGAAGTGGTGCTCTAAGAAGTCTATTGGAGATCATGTTACAGTCCAATGCAGCTTCATTTGTAGTTATGAGAAGGCAGGCTAGAAAAGAGCAGAAAAGGAAATTCTCAGCATACCTTCCAGACTAGAATTTGCACCTCTACCCCTCCCAGAAAAGATGTGGTTTTTGCTTTCCAGCAACTTTGCTTCAGGTTGATACAATATGCGGGGGAAGAAAGTGTGTATGTTTGTTTATTTGTTTTATTTTTCAACTCATCACCAGAGGAATTCACAATACTGGGAATACAGGGAACTTGAAAAGTCTGTCACAATGACAAAAATTGGAGATTATGAAAAGCGGTAGAAGCAAAGAAGCAGCATTGCTTAGAGTGGAAGAGTTTTCTTTGATGACTAAGGCTGCATGCAGGTGTAGGCTTAAAGCCTGGTGGGAATTTAATGATTTACAGCCTGTCGGCATCTGCAGACAGACAGGAAGTAAATGAATTGTATGTAAGTGCTTGCTTCAATGTTGGATGACTTTTCATTAGGCAGACTGCACTGGTTGTTAGAAGCCAATACAAGCACAGATTTGGTTCTTTATTGTCTTTATATTAATTTTCTAGGCAGTAGTGTGACTAAAAGTTATAAAGATACAAAAGCTAGTATATGCGCTTATGTCCTTTCTCTGTGCACTTTTAACACTATTGTGATATTTAGCTTAGATTTTCATGATATATTTGTTACTGCTCAATATTTTAAGTGTCCAGATCTTTGCCCAGATAAGTCAGCATAGTTTTGCATCTGGGCTATGGACTTTTCTGCTACAGAAGAAAATATGGTTTCATTTATGCAAGTAGTTTGCTATGAGAAGCCTACCTGGCATGATAACTTTTCCAAGCTGAAGTCCTTCTCTGAAAAAGGAAACCTTTCTGTTTTTCTGGGGTTTGTTCAATGTTGGCAAAGAAAAAAAACAGAGGGGAATTATCAGTGACTAGGAAAATGGGATGGGCTTTTAGACTTCTGACATCTGTCCAAGCTCTGCTGCTTGCTGTGAGATACTGACTTAATCACTTGCCATAAAGCTTTCAAAAGCAGGCATTGTTTTAAAGAGCCGCCCTCTCCAAGTGCTGTGCTTGACATGCTCCATGCCAAAGTTGCATGCATTTTGTTTTAGTTGGAGCTACAAGTGTTTTGCCACTGGAAACAGAGATCTGAAGATCGGATGTCAAAAGTCGGTTAGAAAAAGCATTAGCCACTTCTGAAAAAATATTGGCCATGTCTCAGTTTATTCATCTATAAATTCAGTGCATTTCTTTGAAAAATACTAACACAAAATAAAAGTTGTCCAGTAATTTGAAAGGATGTTGGGGGAGGGAGGGGGGAAGAAAAAAAAAGTGAATGTACTGAACTTGAATCTGTCCTGCATGGTATAGCAATTTTTGAGGCCTAGTGTTGTTCATAAATCCGTCATTCATCAACATATATATTATCAGACAGAGTATTGGAAAAAAACTTGTATTTCCTGTAAATTTGATCAACTGAGAGATTCTATCTAAATTATTTTTTTTTATGCATTTGGAGTGATGGCATTAATGACCGATATATTTTATAAATGTTTACAAATGTATGTAGCCTTCTATTATTGCACAGGAGTGCAATACAGAAAGTAGAAAATCTTGCCACTGTTTTGTTTTAAAACAATTCTAATACTTCATAAGGACTAGTAATTTGTTTGCTTGTTTCCAAAAGGTTTGGGGTGGAGCCTCCTGGATTAATAAAGTTGGAAAAAGAGATTGAACAAGAGGAAACGCTTTCAGCCCCCCTTCCGTCTCCTTCACCGTCACCAACAAAGTCTCCGGGAAAAAAGAGCACAGGGAAACTGTTGGATGATGCTGTAAGTTGAGGGAGGAGGCTTCTTCCTATCTGATCCAGTCTGGTATGCACTTACTTGCAAAGCACACAGAAGCCCGAGTTTAACATCTCACTGTATTTTAAAGATTTGCAGACTGACAGAGTTAATTTATTTTTGACCGCAATTATTTATGCCTGAAGTTTGGAAAAAATGTCGCACTGTGTAGGAGATCTGCAGTTTAGCCTAGCTTTGTGCTTGGGGCCAAATTCCCTTCTTATTACTCCATTTTCTTTTTCTGTTCAATTCTTATTCATCAACTCCCACTTAGTGTTTTGTCTGAGAAAGGACTGAGTCAGGACTAGGAGATTTGGCCCATACTGACTCGTACAGATTGTTAACAAACACTTCTAAGATATCTCAAACGAATTTTTATGCTGCTGTTCTACATGTTTATCGTGGTAAAAAAGCAAGTGTTTTTTCCTCATTGTTGGAAAGAAAGTATCTTGCTTTGAATTTCATTAAACACTTTGCACTATACTGTAGTGTTCATTTCTTTGTTGCAAACCCTAGAGGGGTTCATTTGAAACAGCTGGAATCAGATGAAAAGGACACATTTCGAGATGATGAAGAGGTTAAACTTGAAAAGTACAAATATATTCTATAAAAAGAAGGAGTTACTATAGTAACCGTTATATTACAAGGTAGATGTGCCACCTGGGAGTTACAAAGCACTTCTTGAAAAATCCATGTGCCACTTTTTTGTTACAAAGAGCAGATGGAATATAATGTTCGTTCACTTTATTGAAATACTTTGTACTATTTGATGCAAATAATTACATTTAAGGTTTTTTACATTTTGTATTTCTTTCTTAGCTTTGCAAAACCACTCACGTTTCAACAGAATTGAGAAAGAAGAGTTATGTGTAGAAAGAGGGTGGTGACTGCGTATCTTGTAGGAACAGAACAGAGAATATGAAGGCTGTCTCCAACCACCTCCTTTAATTTAGCAAGTAGTAGGGATAGAAACAGAATGGAATTCATCCAGCTAGATTCCTGACCCACATGCCCCAGACACTCACACTATAAAATAGCAGCAGTGCTCATATAGTCCAGACACAAAATAAAATAGGATATAATTCTTCCCTCTGCTTCCTTATTTGATTTCCAAATTCCACTCAATAATACTTCTGTGTCCTTTGGGATGGTAAGGTAATGGCAGCCTCAATAGCAGGATCAGCAGTGAAGGTCTCATTATCCTCTGTTTTACACCAGTATAAATCTGTTGGCTTTCATTCTCCACAGGACTACGAGGACTCTATTTTGCTTACAGAGTTCAAAACAACCTTGAAACTGTTAGATCTGGCTACTCTGGGTTTTTGCTTGCTTGGGTGAACCCTAGTAGACACAGCTATTAAGGCATAGTTCCATTTTCAGCTTCGAATTTCAAGAGTGTCTCCGACGGTGATAACTGTCATAGGTGGTTATGTCAGAAATCACTGATTATTGGGCCGCATTCAGAGGACCGTTGCCAAATAGTCCTCTAAGCACAATCCCAGTCCTGGTACCACATTCCAAGAGATACAGGAATGCGCCTTTTGCATCCTCAGCAACCTGCACTTGGATTTAAGTCATCGACCGCTGACTTCATATAAGTTACTCCTATTGTACACTAACTGTCTAAATGGTTTGATTCTCCAGAAATGGAAGCTAAGAGTCAGCCATCTGTTCATAAAAATCACTGGAATAATTAATCTTAAAATAATTCAGTGATTGTACATTCGAACTGAGGACAACTCATCTGATACACACAAAAAGTGTTTCTCAAGTAAAATAGATGTAGAGTTCCTCTGCTGAGTGTTATTTTAAAATGAATTTTTTCACAAAAATGTATTTCCCTGATTTAAAAAAAAAATTGTAAAAAATTAGTCCACAAAGTTATTTAGATAACAACATTGAACATTTTCAGAAATAATTGGGAAGCCTTTGAAAAGGTCAACAGAGCTAGTTTCAAAAGCATTTTTGCTCCCTATTCTAGTATAGAAATATAGTTATGTTAACCATGGTATGGTTAACTTTTAAATTTCTTTCCAGTTTATTTAACGTGCTGTAACTTCATTCTAAAAGCAGATCTGAAAAACAGTTGTTGTACTTCAGGAGTCTCTCCTGCTCGTTTATTGAAGATAACTAAAACACCTAGCAGAGTGCCATAGCTTTGCCGTGATTTTTTTTTTTTTCTGAAACAGTTTAAGGCTTTGATTTGTTAGCTATTCTGAGAATATTCTTTCCCAGACCTCAGACCATTTTTACAGGCCTTGGTTTGCAAACTGGATTTGAAAAGGTCTTTGGAATATTATTTGAAGTGGACAAAACCTCTAGGAAGTTCCTCCAGCATTTTGTGTTGTTTGACGCTGACATACTAGGTCACCATTCATCCAAGAAAGCTGCAGCGTATGAAAATGCTGCACTTGTTATTGCTGTTCCTGTGCAGTATTGTGATTTGAATGTCAAATAAGAGTTTCTCAACCAGATCTGTTCTTTTGGCATTGATGGCTGTGCTACTTTCAGATCACTGAAGAGTACCAAATATACTTTTACTAAGCATTAAGGCCTTTGGTAGCTCATGCAAGGCCAAGTTTTCACAAGACGATGAAGTCAAGCTCGTAAAAAGCAGGAAAGTAGTTTTCATCTCTATTTTATCAGCCCTTATTATTGGCAATGATAAAATAGAGTACTATTGATGCCCCTTTAAATTACCCTTGATTACAGTAATGCCCTCGGGTGGAGATCATCAAAGGGTAGTTAGCAATACCGAGGAGCAGCTTGGCATGGATTTGTGGTTATGTCACAGTATTCTCTGTATACTTTTTACAAGGTGTAAATGCACTATTTGAAAGTGCCAAGTGAGGATATTGGGAGGGGCCTTTTATTGATAAGCAAGATGCTTCTGTATTTATTATATTTATTTAGAAGGGAAAATACATCATTATGACATCTGCATTTTGCCTGTCAGCTATATTAGCACTTTGACAGTTGAGCTGATTCACCATAAAATACCGAGAACACATCTACGAAAGTTTGCTGCTGAACTCAAATTAACAAACTGTTTTACTTCAGTTAAGCAGTGCAAATTTTGTGTTGAACTGTGTGACACTCATCTCTATTTTTACCTCATCACAGCTGTAAAATTGTTCTTGGCATTGGAAGCACCGTAGTCTGGGATTACAGAAATATTAAGAAAATTAAGAAAAACTAAGAAAATATCATCAATGAAGACTTAGATTAGTGATATCACGTTATAGCAAATGTCTTCATGAATGTCTTGCTACACATGTTATTTTAAACAGTTTATATGAATAACTTCCTTGTTTTTCAGGTTAAACACATTTCTGAAGATCCACCTTGTAAATGCCCTAATAAATTTTGTGTGGAGCGTCTTTCACAAGGAAGATATAGAGTTGGAGAGAAGATCCTCTTTATTAGGGTAAAGGTTTTATTTTTTTTAAATTTTGTGGTGAATTGCTAGTACAGGCTACCTTCCACTTTGCAAATGATATAATTGCTCAACAGGAGAAAATATTTTCTCATTAACGAGCACGTTTTTATGATGCTGTCGGGGAATAAACTACAGTGGGTTAACTGACTGAAGAAATTATTAGCTGGTGGCAGATCCTTCTAACTTCAGGTCACTGAATTTGCTCTGTCTTTGAGCAACGGCAACCAAAAGTCTTCACAAACGGAGATGATGACTTCCTCTCAGTTCAGTTTGAAAGAACATCCACCTCATTGAAATGACCACTGTCCCGCTGTGCTTTGACTGGTAGTATTTGACAGGTCAGGAAACAGGTCAGAGACTTCATGATCATTGAATTGCCAAGTCATGACTAAGACATATTGCTTAAGTAGGGTGAGCAAATCATTAATGTCTATAGTACTTCATTTCATCAACAGGTATTTCCAAACCTCGTGCTGTATTTCAGACTTTGTATGTAGCATATTAACTCCCGTAGCACGAAGTTAATCGTTAATATAAATATTTGCTATTATTAGTATCTGGCTGAATTTAGCACAAATATACTATCCAAACTTAATTTTGATGCTCTCAATCTTCTCTATATATGCTTATGGTAATAATAATTAAAATATGCTAATCATATTATTCTATACTAGTAGGTTAAGAATCTGATTCATGCTACGCTTCTTTCCATTTTCCTCTCCACATGTGCTGTGCTTGAGTAATGGCTTGACAAAATGATAGCTCTTGCTCTCAAATAACTGTTATCCCTATTTTGCTAAAGGCATACAACTGTGACCTGATAAAACCTGAGGATTTAGCACTTGTGAGAACCAAAGAAGTCAGAGGGACTCATTCCCATCTGTAGAAGTCAGGTTCCTCGTTCAACAAGACACCAGAGTGCTTGCTCTGTCATAAACTTATGTTTAACTTACAATAAAGTCAAATTTAGATAAGGATTTAGGTTTTCTCATGTTTATGAAGTTGAGAACAAGTTTAAGTGTTCCACTGAATAAAGACTGAGAACTCCCAATTAATTCAGCAATAGCTCAGAAAGAAGGAGAAATACAGGATTTGCCACAGATAGTTTGAGATTTAAATGCTAGTAGAAAGCATTAATAGCTTTTCTGTTTCATAGCCAGTGATACTTTTTTTAAATTCTGCAGTATTTTTAGGTACTGGCTTTATTACAGGCTTCAAATGACTTTGAAGAAGGTAATGTTCATTCACCAAAGATCCCAGTAATCTGGCATAGTGCAACACTCCTGTTTTCTTCCTTTTGATTTTAATTTCAAATAACAGTATCAAAGTATTTTTAATCTTCTAGTTTTGATAAACTAAGTTTTTCTGCCAGAATGGTGAGTGTCAAATTCCCTTTTGCTGGCTTCTTTATTGTGCAATCTAGTCCAAGTCAGATTTCATTCCAAGCTTGCAAACAAAACACCCTTTTCATATCACGCTACTGCATTCCAAGTTGAATTGTTCCAAAAAATAACAGTAATACAGATTAGACGTTAGACACTGCGGTATTAGAGATCATTCCTACAACACTGATATCAATGGAAACTTGCCATGAACTTCAGCGGGAGCAAACCCATATTCCTAGGTTTTGAAAGTCAGATGTCTCTTGGTTTTGGTTAGTTTGAACCTCATTTTGGAATGCTTCACTGGATCACAGTAAGTTTTTACTCTTCATTCTACATGCTCTTATTGTATACATAAGTAGATTTATTAGCCTTTCTTTGGAATCCTTTGGACGCTTGTGAGAAAACACATTTGAGATGCATAGCTGCCTTGTGATTTTGTTAATATTTGGCACCCTATTTGATACCGCTGAGATAGTTCAACCTACATTAGATGTTCTTTACACAGCACGTCACAGCCAGATATATGCCATTTGTTTATAATCCAACGTGTTCCAGTTGAATCGAGATTGAAAGTTTCATTGTTTTAAGTTGACTTAGTATACCCATTACTGTCTCTATTACCTTTGTCCAGTAATTTATATAGGACTGAAAACCTATATAGTTTCAGTGAGGTTACAAGTATGCCATGTGATAAAACATTACAAGTGCTAAGTTTAAATTCGGCTTAACACCTCTTAATTGATGGTTAAGATTTTTTCAGAAAATATTTAATATTATATCCATAACAAATTTGTTTTATTCTAGTTCTAAAAGTTCGGTTAAAAAAAAAAAAGAAAAAGTGTCCAAGTCCCTCTTTTTCTTAATTTATATCTGTATATGAAACAAGTGAAAAATGAATAGCAAAGAAAAATGAAACCTGGCAGAACATAGAATTCATGCAAAAAATCACACAAAAAAAATTACACTTGTCAATCTAAAGTAATTTTAAGGAAAAAAAAAAA
>VYXH01004068.1:862803-912235 GCA_013397275.1 Burhinus bistriatus
AACCCACCCTTGGGATATGTAGAAAAATGCAGGGGGGGCAGTCATTAAAAATTTCTCTTGTATCACAGTAACTTCTTAAGGTAACAGTCTCATTAAAATTAGTTGAAAAAAGATTTATTTTTTTCTTTTTAACATTGAAAAATGTTTAAATTTGAGATGAAAATAAACCATGGAAATACATGAAGTAATGGAAATGACAAAAATCCGTTAAAACATTAAGATATTTAATTGTGCTGGTAAAAATGTGTGTTACAAAAGTAGTTCTTTATGCATGAAGTAGTTCCATAATGCATAAACTGAACATGATTGCCATTATGTGGTGGCTTAGATGCTAAAAATTTATTTTCAATAAAAATTTATCTGCTCATGAATTCTTTTTCCTTCCTGCCTTATAGGAATGAAAGAGTCTAAATTC
Source organism: Burhinus bistriatus (assembly GCA_013397275.1). Classification (NCBI taxonomy): domain Eukaryota; kingdom Metazoa; phylum Chordata; class Aves; order Charadriiformes; family Burhinidae; genus Burhinus; species Burhinus bistriatus. The sequence goes on from VYXH01004068.1 coordinate 863,219, forward strand.
CACTTACACAAAAATGATGGGTTATGTTAAGAACTTGAAGTAAATGAAATGACTAGCTTGCTTAATTCTAAACCAATGTTTCAGTTTTAGTGCGATCTCTATATGTGTGCCGCGTACAATCAATTATTTCCCTACTTGCTCTTAGATCGTATCGATATGCCATGAAGTGTTTTAGGGAACAAGCCTTAATCTTTCAAAGTAGAACTGAATTAATAAGACTATTTTTAAAAATAAAGAATAACAAGTCATGAAAACTTAACTTGCACAATTGTGTATAACTTGGAAAAAAGAGTCAGAGTTTCAAGTGCTTACTTCTTGCAGAAGGCAGTAAAGGAGTTATTTAGATTAACAGAGATTTTTATAGTGAGAAATGTCAGTCACGCCTTTAAAAAAGGTAATTTTTTTTAACAATTTCAGTGGCAGATATTCTTATTTCAAGTTACTGTGTGTTTCTTACACTGTATATGCATAAGGATGTACACTTTCCACAAACTGGCAAGCTTCGCTCAGAAAGTTCTGTCCTGTTGGTCTGTGCTCATAATAACATTCAAATTATTGGGTGCTGCTCAGCGGAAAAACTATTTCTTTTTGCAACTGAAGTCAGATTAGATGGTCCTGGCTTTAAAGCCTATCATTTTTCTGATAATTTACAGGTGTTCTTTACCTTGCAGACCAGATGATAAGCAGGGGATTGCTCTTAAACTTTTTGACCCTGTGCTTTTAATCGTTAATATCACTTAGCATTATTTGCTGTAGAAATAATAAAATGCTTGTTTAATAATAACTGCCTCTAAATCCCAGGAAATGAAAGGCATTGTTTGCCTGCTACGGCACCTGTGTAGAAACTTTATTTTGGGATTCACTATCAAAATGTGTGTGTGTGTGTGTCATATATATGGGTATGTGTACAAAAGACACTCTGCAGACAGTCTGGTGTCCGCTATTGCCTCTTCCCGGTGAGAAAAATGTACTTGTGTACAAACACGGAAGCCAGCTTTACTCTAAACCGTCCAGGCAGGGATGATACACTATCTAATGACTGGCAATAAGGAAAAATGGAAAGCAGATTGATTATACAGTTCTCAAGACTCAAATGTCTTGTTCTGCTTTTCCAATCCAAATACAGAAGTCATATTCATAGCTTTTGCTTGGTGTGCCTCTGTGTTTTGTTTTTTCTTCAGCATCATTTACCTGGCTTTTATTGGCTTCCTTATTCCGAGGTTTTTAACAGTTCTGCTTTTCCCAGCGCCATTCACTTCTGGTCTACAAAATAGTTTACTTTTTTAGCACTGAAATTCCTTCCCTAGAGCTTTACCCATCTCAAATACCTGTCAGGGATGTTTAAAAGTCAAAACCAGTGGCAGATCAGGAGCTTTAATTGAACCGACTCCAAAGGACATGCAGCGGGATGCCTGGGAATCATCTTGCAAGTGAATCCTGAAAACGCATCTTGGGCCTCAGGAAGGTGGCAGTCATGGGCTGCTTCTTTGGGCTTCTAATCTCGTGTCTCCTCATGCTTATAGACAAACGTACGAATTCTCAACTCTAGACTGCAAAAGACGCAGGGAAAGGCATGTCCAAAGTCAAGCCCTAATTTATGTCCCAGGTGTAAGGTGTTTTTGGAGACCTTCCAGCAGTGGGTGGCTGGACACTTTTTTTACTATGTGCCAGTTCCTCTCCGACTGCTTTACGCTCACAGAGTAGTTGGCACATTTCAGTCTTACTTGTGCTAGTGCAGGTAGAATTCTTCTCAACCTTCTCAGGTTTTGTTTTTTAAAAAAGTCCTTAAAGGGCCAGTAAAATTCAGTCCACAAGCCTCAAAAGCTCTTGGAGAAACAGTGGTATTGAACATGTCAGTGGGTGACTGGAGTCCAGTGCTGCCTATAGGAGAGTCAGGAAATCTGTTTCCTTCTTTCCTCTGCCGCTAACCTGTTGAGTGACGTTAGGCAGACCCCTGCCCTCTCCCAACTTAAGTTACAACTTGCTTGTTCTCAGTGTTACACTTCCTGTCCTGCTTCTCCCTTCTTTTCTTTACTTCCCCCCCCAACCCTTCCTGCCTTGAGCCTTTCTTATTCAGGCCTAGCAGCCTTGTGGAGCAAGAAGCTCATGGACATCGCGCTCTTTACTTTGTACGTGGTGATGCTGTGTTTGTGCTGAACACGAGAGGAGCCACGGTTCCACGATCTGGTTCTGGCAAGACTTGACATTTCTACTTAAATGGTTGACAGACTTTCACCGAGGGTTAGCCAAACCCGTAAAGTACTAGAAATTAAATATTTACACCCACCCCCACCCCCCACCTTGATTTAATTTCCTATATTTTTTTCTTCCACACGCTGCTTTTGCGTGGCCGTTCTTGATAATTTAGTGTCCCGAACTTGTGTGTGCTGGGGATGGTTTGGAATGCATATTGTGAGCAAAAATGCTTTGAAAGGATTCATTGTAAACTTTACAAAACAGCTGTGTAAGTCAAATTCTTAGATGCTAATTTAATGAAAAAGCGATGGAGTTACTCCTTTTTACTTTCATTCTAATGGTGTTCTCATTAGTCCTGGTTGAAAATGTTTTGACAGAATGTATCTCCAATGCAAAACCCTGATTCAGTGGAGCTGACAGGCTATGCAATAGCTTCGCAGTTTTTCTCACTAGCGTAGACCTGTTTGCCTTAGTGACCTCCTTCTCTGGACAATTAAATATCGTGTCATCTTTAATTCCCAGTGTCTCCCTCTATGCAGTGTTGCTCAATGAGAACTCCACTTGGATGTCTGAAAAATTCTTTAGCAAAATTACATTGCGCTTTTCTAGGAGGTAATGAATCTTCAAGAAGTGTCACATTCTAGTTCTTGAAATGGCTAATACACCTGCAGTAATTTCCTGCCAAGGTATTTATAATTTAGGCTCCTAGAGTCCAAGTTATAACAATATAAGGTTCCCTGCGTTTGGTGGAAAGAGAAATCTCCCTTGGGAGGTGGCTCAGAACAGGAGGCCAGCGTAGGGTATTCTGAAGCTATACGTGCAATATCTTTAAAAGCATCACCCAAAAATTCAACTGGCTTCCTTAGCGATGCGATTCAGGCTTAGGAAGCCTTTGGTGTGCACTTAATGCAGCCAGTGCCTGTAAGAGCTGAAGACGGCAAAGCGAGACCCCCCTGGGTGCCGGGTTCCTCTCTGGCAGGGATGTGCCAGGGTGAAATTGCCCTGCGCCTGCGTGTCGGCAGTGTTTTCTCTGTGGTGACTAATCGTACGAAAAATTTCTCGATACTTTACAGGTAAATAAAGATGAATAACAAAGCTAGATGAATACATTATGTATTATAGATCTCATTATATCAGGCTTCGCCCCCCCCCGAATGCTGAGAATAAAAATAGACCAAATTATGTCCCTCCCCCGCCTGTTTTCTCTCCCCCCTCCTTTTTTTTTTTCCCTTTTTCCTGCTCCTGTTATAGGAAAGGTACTGGATCAGCATCTGCATAGCTAAGAGCACAGATAGACTGATAATCTGCTCCACCGTTAGTCTACAAACAAAAATTACTCTGCAAAATGAAAAAGCCTTTATAGTTTATTATTGAGAACAACAGATTGGGTCCCGTAAGGTTATACTGAAAGTGCTAATAGGGGAAAGTCTTTCCTTTCTGTTCCGTTATTTTCTTGTTGTGGTTCTGTTTCATAGATTAATAATTTTGTAAGAATCCATCTTACGCTTCCTAGACTAATACATTTTACGTTAAAGATGAGACAGCAGTTACAGCTCTCATTTTGGAACTAGTAAGCCTGATGCGTTAGAACTGGAGATGCAGCTGTTTGTGGTGTTGCTCTTTAAGGAGGATAACGCAAAGCTTTGCATTTTCTTATTTAAACTTCTTCCTTGGTGAGGTGAAAAGGTCTTGTATGACAGTAATGTAAATAATATTTAACATGGCCAAGGTGAGCACATCTATCTTTTATCAGATGCTGCTGCAATATTTTATGGGGTGAATTAACACCGATATTCTTCGCTGTAGCTTTAGATAATTAGTGTACAATGCTAGTGAAAAAGAAAAAAGCAATGCTGATTCTTTGTTGTGATATACTTTGTGTATGGTATACTTTTACAGTATCAACATAACGCATGGTACTATGTAGAGAAATGATAATAAATGAGGCTTATGTGGTGGCATCTGTAAACCAAAGTTTCTGGACTGTTCATCAGAGATTCTCATTGAACATTTAGGATTCAGGCATAAAAGTACATTGATTATCTATTGCAGTATTCTTTAGCTTTAGGGTAATATTATTAAAGAACTTGTAGCTGACATGGGAATTTCCAACTGGACTTTATTATATCATGACTCGGGAATGATGGTTCTACGTAGAACTGATTTGGCCATGATTTAACAAAAATGGTATGTAGGCTTTTTAAATATTTAATACAATGTGGTTTGGCCTTTCCATTCCTGAAATAACAGGAAAAAGTTAGTGCATTTTTAAAAGTGTTTTATTTCTTTGTCATTCTCTTATCAGTGTGAAAGCAATGGTTTTTCCTCCTGTTGCATCCAGTTACACTTTGTATGCAGTCATGTTGTTCACCAAGAACTATTTATATCTACTGTATTTTATTTTGAAATTAAGCTTCATTGCACCTCTGTGGCAACATGCAAGATGGGTGTAAAGTACTTTTTATCAAAAATTAAGGCAGCAGGATTTTATCCCATGTGTTAATTGATGAGTTTGTCCTCTGTGCTGCCTTCTAATTCCAACCGGTAGAAACATGGTAAATGCTCTATTTCCAATTCCTATTTATCACGCTGAAATATCAATATTGTATTTTAATAAGAGTATTCATGACTTGATACCAATGAATTTATCAACCAGTCTGTTCCGCTAGGACGTTTTTTTCTTACAGAACTTGAGATGCCCACTCTTCCTAAAGAGTCTAGGGGGAAGTTGAGGTTTTTGTTTGATTGGTTTTGTTCTCTTAAAAAATGAATATTGTTTTTAGAATCTGCGATCTGGATTCATCTCACCTAGGCTTGATGCCTACAGACTTGTTTTCAGTGGAATTACATGTAATTCCTCACTATTCGTATTGTGTTGATTAACTGGATTGATAATCAATTTACAGAATTACGTGGCATATTATATTATTTATGTCTTAGGTTAAAAAAGTGAGCTGTCAATTTGAGATATTCCTTGTTCTAAATTAAATTATGGGGAATGTTTTTTAAATTGATTTTTCAAGATTCTATCTTGAGATGTTGTGTTCCAACTTTAAAAGAAGACAAAACCAAACTTCAGCTGCATCTGCGTGAGTTGACAGGAATCAATTTCTCTTTCAAAACCCAAAAAAAGTATTTGTCAAGAATAATTTTTTTTTCTGGTGGAGAATGGATAAAACAATGAGACATTTATCTGTAACAGTTACGTCCTTGAATTGTTTATGAACCTGTCTAGGAGCGAAAGACTATGAAATAGTCATGATAATTTAGTGTACTATCTTATATATGCAATAGCATAGAAATAATACTTTTAGGTCATATTAAACAAGTGCAAATTTTTAGATTTTATGTAACTACAATGTCATAAATTTTTCCTTTGAAATGTAATTTGCTGTTAATAATTCAGCACAGTATTAATAGTTAATTGTACTTCACGTTTTAAAATTCATTTGCTGATTTAATCATTAAAAAAAGGTTGGTAAATGTTCTTGCTTACAGTAAAATAAAATTAAGGAAAGAGGTTTTGAGGTTACGTGAACTCAAATTTGATTGTATATTTGGCTCTCATATGATAACGACTTGCCTGTTCAAGCTGTTTGTGCTGAACATACATAAAATTTAGTTTATGATCAAAATACATAAACAGATGGAAATACAGGTTTTACTAGTTCTCCACAGGTAAATGTCAGACCCTAGACTAGACTGTATCAGTCTAGTCTAAAACTAGAGGTCACAGGTTCAACACATTCAGTCTCTGCTTTTTGAATGTGTGACCTCTTTCTGTGTCACAAGTACAAATAGTTGCAGCAAACAACTGCCCCAGTTCACATGGAACCAAAACTATGCTTCCATGGCTTGTGTTCACATCAATAGAAATTAAAAATGCTCAACCAAGGTCAACATTTGAGCCTGACTTTATTTTCTTTGTTTCTGTTTAATTTCTTCTTGGCCTTAGAAGCAGCATTTTTAAGTCCAAATCTACTTATATATGCTTTGTGCATCAATTAATGAATTTTCACAGAAGTTATTTTCTACATAGTTTTACTCCTTTAGCAATGGAACATTAAAAGGGCTCTAATTACCACTTTTTTGCCTTTATGAAAAGTTTATTAATTATCACATGAACACTACAGAGTAAGTGACAACTTCACGAGACAGATGTAAGTTGGTAGAGAAACACGGAAGTCAGGGGTAGCCCACAAAAGCCAAGGGATAAAACTTCTGTCTTCTCCAAATGTGGAATCTGGAATTAAAGCTGGATAGGAAGTTCTATTAAAACATATACCCAGTGCCATTATTTAACCTTTTCTAAAAACAACATTGTCCAGAAGTAATTTCTTGTGATTGTCTTCTAGTAATGAGCTATTTCATTGAGGGATAGCTGTATATTAAAACAAATTTTGCCATATATTTTGACTTCTAAAATGGTGAAGACATAAATTTCTAAAATTTTTTTAACCAGTTTTTTAAAACTCATCTTGTTCTGCAAATCTCATTGAGACCCAATCTGTGTAAAACTGGTCTAAACCTTTTGAAAAGATGTTGTGTGTGTTTTAATGGAAGATTAGGAGCATCTATCCTGCTCTTTTTTTGTCATTAGTTCTTGAAACTCGGAGCAAAACAAGAAGAATCTGTTGCTGTAAGGAAGTATTAAATACAGCAAATATTTTCTTTGGCAAAGGTTAGTAAACTGTGGAGATTCCAGACTCAACTATTTATTGGAAGGGTATTTTCCGAAAACCAGCAGCTATTAAACTGAAGACCAGATATAGATTGTTCCTCAAGTCATAAATTGGCATCAGTTGATTCAGACTGCTTTGTGGTGTGCTATCATGCCTTGTTTTCAATTCGCCAGAAATGGATTTACCTTAAGGTTTAAAAAACAACCCCAAAAAACCCCCACTATGCCAGATCATTAGAATAGTGGTATTTTATCAAGTTAGTATTTCAAACATGGCAACAGATGCTGAAATGCTTTCGTTTCTAAATAAACACTCTATTTAGGTAAATACATGCTGAAATCAGAACTGATTAGCTCATTTTAGGTTTTGCTGTCCAAACCAGGCCTTTCGTCTACCCAACAAGGTGCAACCCTATTTGCACTTTTAAAAAGTCGAAAGAGAGCCAGAACCATTTCCCTAAACATGCCATTTACTGTTCGTTGTTAGGTTGTGATTGCTTTTACAAAGAATGCTGAAATCACGTCAAGTATATTTTTAATTTGCATTAAGACCTTCTTTTAAACTGTACCAAAATACAGCATAGGGAAAAGGAGCTGCTTCCTCTGCTGTATTTATTGCCTAAAGCCTTCGACAGTCTGGCTTTTCTCATATCATCTTAAGCACATGACCGTCTTAAGTACAGTATTGTTCCTGTGAAGTTAAGAGTAATTATTTATTCATAAGGAGATGTGTTTATAACTATTTGTCAAATGCATAGACATAATAAATTCCTGTCTCATTTGAAGGAAGACTTAACAGTCTTAAAGACTTTCTAAATATAAAGGAGGTGGTTTTGTGCCGCAGTCTCGAAGTTTTACATGTGTTAGACTACCCGTGCTTCGTGCGAAGGAACCGGTTTCTACCTCGGCTGTCTTCTGCCCCAGCAGCCCCCCATCTGAAACCTTTCCTTCTCTTGGATTTTTCGTTCTTCTTTTGGATGAGATAAAGGTATAATCCTTGATCTCTAGACATCTGAATTTCAGCCTTGATCTCAGACACAATTTGGAATCTTGCCGTTAGAGCAATGCTGTATTTCAATAAGCGTGCTTGCTGCAAATGGTTCTGGTGCGGCAGGGAGGCCCAAAGACGTGACATGTGGCCGAGGCCTTTTGGCTTAGCAACTGACAGCTTCCTGGTCCCCTTCTACTAGTGTTATTTTACATGGAGCTTATTAATAGATCAATTGAAGATTGACACAATTTTGCTCTAATACATTGCTTTCTGTGCAAGACATTTGAGGTCGACTTAACTGATACAGTATACGGTATTGCTTCAGGTTCTGAAATTTCTTAACTTCTCTTCAAGGGAACACATTAAAAAAGTTTAAATCCGTAGTAGTTAATCTTTTTACAGCTCAGGTTTCTCTTTCAATATTGGACTTGGGAAATATTTTGCCGTTAGCTAGCCTGTTACCCAAGCAGGTAAACTGATAGAGATCATTTAGTTTTAAACTCTGTAGTTGATCATAATATTTGAATATTGTTTTGAAAAGTAAACTGAATTCTTTTAACTGTATGATAGGATTTTAAAATTTCTAACCTAAAAAGTTTCCCAGTCAAAAATTTCCTAAGTCTACCTTGCTGTCACTTCTTTTTATTTTAGTATCTGACCATCAGGACAGTGATCTGTTCTGTTTCATTTCTTCATCTTCACTGTATTGTACAAGATTTTTATTTTTTGTTTTTAAAACACCAAACATAAGCAGCCAGTATTTCTATGGAACCTGACTGACTTGCTGAGGACCTGATTCATAACGCTTCCAACTGTATTACCCTTCTAGACAGTCTTACAAAACTACTGATGTTTTCATATTCTGTTTCCTGGTTTTGGTTTGGCTCCCATTCTCCATGAATTTAAATCTGGTTTTAAATCCAAGGAAGGACAATCTTAGTGAAACAGTCCTGGAGAGGAGAGCTTGGATGAAGCTGACCCTTTGCAAGGTTGCACGCACGACTGAGAGGAATCACTTGGTTCCCTGGATACTCAAAAGTCAGGTGGAGAATAAGCTGGCCAGAGTCCACAGCAAAGTCTTTCACAATTACTTTTATTGTTTTTTCCTTCTTATCATACTGGGTTAGTGAGGACTTTCCAACACATTAAGATGGATGTCGCTGAGATCCCACAGTGTTATGATGGAAGGACGAGCAGGCAGGTAAACTGAAATTAGAAGACAAGAATAATACATTGAAAAGTTTTACAACTTCAGTATAGATTGGTAAAACTCAATATCAAAAGCATGGAAAAAGTGAGTCTACAAAAGGTCCTTATGTGGGGTGAAAACGTAGAATCCAGCATAAATCCACCAGAATTATCCGTATTCCTGATCTGATACTCTGCTAGCTGTCTGAGACTTATCAAGGAAGTAGGGGAGGTAATATACAACTGGAATGTTTTAGTTAGGCAAACGTAAAGTGAACAAAAGCAACTCCCATTTTCCCTTATTGTTAGTATAAAATTTTCAAAACGTTTTGTTTACCTTTTTAACATGCTGGTTTTTCTGTTCTAGGAAAAAATTTTCGTGCGGAAACCACGACAGACACTCACTAAACTTATTGTGAAACTCATATAATGTCAATGGATTTTTCTAACCGAACATTGAGTAGAGCATCTTTAATTTTCTAATCTAATTATGCTGTATATGAGAAAGCATAGCAAAAATTAAAAAGTGCAGCGTGTTGACTGTAGGCTGCCTGAGTGTTCCTGGCTGGTAGAGCAGCCTGTTAAATGCCAACAGGTTATAATTTCCACTTGTAAATAAGGTCGGTTTCTCTCTTTTGGCATGATTAGAACGGTGCCCATTTTCTATGTTCCATCAAATATATTTCCAGTCTGTTTCCTGTTCAAATGCACAAAAAAATTTAGTGAAAGCCAAAGGAATCTGCAAGTGGAAAGTAAAATTAATACCTAAATGTAAACTCCAAGCCAGTTTACAGCTTGAGCTAAAACCCCCAAACCCACACACGCCCCCTCTCATGTCAAAGCATAGTTACTATTACGGTTTCTTCTCTGTATACATGTAAAACAGAGACATCTATTACAAAGAACATAAAGGTAGTCCTGGCTGGCCTGAAAAACCTTTTTTCCAAAAAGTATGTATTTTAAATATCAATCTTTTGTTGTGTCTGAGGTCTAGAACTACAGCGGCGTTTAGAATTGTGTGTAAAACCTTCTAACCAGGGTCACATAAATCAGGGAAAATGACAGGCTGGCATTTTAGTTAAACCAGGTTTTCAGAAATGACTATGCTGTTTGTGCTAATTTCTTGGTTCATGTTACTTAACTACTTCCCCGTGATTTACTGGGGGCAAGAGGGAGAGGGAGTCATTTGGTGTTTCATAAGGGTACAAAGAACCCTGTTTCTGTTTCCTTCCCTCCTCCCCGCCTCAGTCTCTCAAAATATATACATTAGCAAGCCAACGAATGATATCATGGCGCTTTCGTGCTGAAAGTGTACATTGTTCTCAAGTCTCCCTCCTTCTCTTTAGTCTGCTTTGGTAGAGTGGTGGGTTTGGTTTTCTTTTTTTTTTGTTTAAATTAAACATAGTGTTTGCAAAAGAAGCTATAGGAAGTTCTACATAAGCAACTCTGAGCATAAGCCCTGATTTTGAGTGAGTCAACAAAGGCCTGTTCTGCATGTATTGATAATTGTGTATCATTGTCTTACCGATTCAGGTATAATGTAGCTCATTTGCTTAGGGTTACTGTCTTACTGGACTAATTTTAGAATACATTTTCCAACTAAGGAACAGTAATAGAAAAGGGGTGGGAGGGGTGGTGGTGTTCATTTTGGATTTTTTTATCAGATATTGTAATTTAAGTATTTAGTATTGACCTAGCCCTCACTCCCTTGCAAGCAGTGCCAAAAAAAACCAAAACCAAAACCCAAAAAACAGCACCCAAACAAAAAAAACAAAGAAAAAAAAAAAATCTCTGTGGAGTTAAGTTGGTTCTCAGTGCTTCAGGAAATCCCACCAGTGCTAAAAAGAAAGCTAGTAAGGGTAAAAGTAAGCTGCCAGTGGGTTAGGAGCACCTGAATATGTGTAGAAAAGTAGGGGAAAGACCTTTCGTTGAATGTGCCTAAGCATCCAGATCCCTTGTTTCAGCTAGTGAAAAGCATTGCAAAATGTCCTTAACATACTGACCAGGTTTGTGATACTGCTTTTTTAGCTCCTCTGTCTTTTCTTCACTGTGGTTTCAATTTTTTCCAAAAAGCTAGCCTGAGGGTTAAGCCAGGGGAGATGCCTTCAAGCTCAAAGCTTTATCCTGTGTAATATGGTGTCTGTGGTATGAAATCTTTGCTGTAGGAAACCTGGAGATCAAGTGTTTGATCCAGGTCTGGCAATGTATCTATATATGTATAAAAGGCTGGTCAATGAATTCTTCTTTAAAGCCAAGAGTCTGGCTGCATTTGGCTTAGAGCCATCAAGTAATTTTTTGCAGATTCTAGTGAATATTAATGTATTGTGATTTAATACTTCAGGAATTGTTACCTAATATCCCCATTTTGCTAATAGTGAAGTAAAGAATCCTGTACAAAAACAAGACTATACTGATGATGAGAGGTGATTGTGACATGAAAATAGAAATCATTACATTTTTACACTGTCATCTTTGCAAGAGGAATTCATTCATGTTTCATGGATGTTAAAAATCTATAATACCTCTTAAGAGATATTTTTAGCAAAAAACAGTGTGGTAAGAATTTCTCAGAACTGGTGCATAGCACTAGCAGTGCTAGTCTAAAGGGAAGGTCTCTGTAGCTTTGTCTCTGTCTGGGGCTGCTGCTTGGGGTTATCTATGACCACGTAAGAAATTAAAACCAACAGTCTTATCCTAACTATTAGTTTCCACTTTCAAGATTAGCCTAATAACAAAAACTGCATTAAAAGTAAAGTTTTTTTTAGAATGAAAGCTACAATTAGCTTAATAGATTCTCCAGCATGAAGAAGCTTTGTTTTACAACACATGATTCTTTGGCTTTAGTCATAACACAGAAGTGGAAAAGAACGTTATGAAAATATTTTATGAACCAGTTGACCTACCACCCAAATACATATGTTTGCATTTAGGAACCCTCGTCTGCTTTATACACTCCGTTACCTGGCCACAGTGCACTTTGCGTATTTTATGTGAGGCGGGGGCGGTATACACACCTACGCATGGATATGTACAAACACACATGCGCCACACTCTTTTGTGAGTGAAACCGTAGTCCTCTGACTAAAATTCCTATGATGGTTTGATTTGCTGAACGACGACTGCAGTTCAGATCAAAGCCTAAGGTGGACCCTGAACTGGAATTGCGTGTCAGACTGCAGCTTCACTTACCATGTGCGCGCTTACATATGCTCCCAGGTAGAATTCCTGTGTTCTTAGATTATATATATATATAAAAATACTAATTTATTCACTGTGGATAGACTAAGGGATCATATAAGGCTTTACGGATTTAACAGACCTGTAGATTCGACTAAGATTTTTACGACCTGCAACAGTAGTTCCTTCTAGGCAGCTCTGACTATGTTTAGATGATGAAATAGATGTAATTTTGGATACGCAGCCTTTCTTGAATGTCCAGATTGAGTATGCAGCTGGAGCTGTTGTGCCTTCTCTTCTGTGGAAACCTGAAAATAAGAGGAGAGATAAGGTTAAAAAGAAAAAAAAAGTCTTGCGTTCTCATGGATTAAGATGTGGCCAGGGCACACCGTAGAGGTGTGGAACATAGGAATTGCTTTCTACCCACAGTTCAGGAGTGGCAGCAATGAATGAGAGAGAATAGTTGAGAAGGCATTTCAGCCAAGAATGTTTCCATAGCTTTTGCAGGCTTTACTGGAGCATCACCTGATCACCTTAAGGGAAAAAAACAGAACAAAACCAAACCCAAAACCCACCGCAACTTCCCCCCACATAGCCATACAAATAAATGTCATCACTGTGCGAGGTCGTCTTGTAAACATTCATTAAATTCTCTATTGGAACATTATAAAAGGAAAATCTATTATGCTGACAGTAAAGAAGAAAGCACTTCTCTGAAGGACGTGAAATCTAAGGATGAAGTATTGAAGTATGCAAGTATCCTTGCATGCTTGATCCTTGCACACTGGGTTTGTGTAAAGGTGTCTTTCTAACAAAAGGAAGAGCTTTTTTTTTTTTTTTGAGTTTTCCATAGTTCCTGCTGTTGAAATCATGGTTAAAAACTATCCATGCAGTAGAAGTACTGCTTCTGTCCCTATCTTGTGTGTGCGCACTTTATCTCCTGCAACATGGCACTAAATGGTGTAAAACTCATTTGTGCTGCTGAGTAAGTGAAAAGTGGCTTGTGAACTCTGAGGCAATCAAGTCACATATAGTCTAGCTATACACAAACTAGCAGTGAGGAAAACACCTTTGCCAGGAGAGTCGGTTCTAAATCAGAAACAAGTTTACATATTAAAAGGAAAAGGATAGAAACTCCAGGCTACTCTGTTACAGTAATCAGTGCCTTTTTGGCAACTAGCACATTTTCCCATTCCAAGATCTTTGCCAGAACCTAAAAAGATCTTTCTTCTGGTATTTGCGGAAAGATATAAAACTGTTGAGTGCAAAGAGATCCAAATACTAGAATATATACAACAGGGGATTTCCATGTGACTAAATCTAAGTGCCGTCAGGTTACAGCTGGCAGCTATCAAAACTAAACTAAATTACTAATACTAACTTTAAATAATTCATTCATGTGTCAAGAGAGTTATCAGAATCCTAAAATTATTAAATATCCTAAAGAAAAAGAGCACCACATGAAAAATCTGTGCACTGTTCAAGTCTGATTTCTTCTCCCCTTGACCCCATCGGTCCTTTACCTTAACTTCCACACCAAGGAAGTGGCTTTTTTTGGTAGCACTCACAGCACTTAAATGGATTTCAGGGCTTGGCACCTGGCCAGCCACTCACGAGTGTCATGAAAATACAGTACAGTAAACCGTCCTAGAATGCATTCCAAAGATAAACTTGGAATTCTGCAGAACAAAAGTGATAGTATTACCGTGATTTTTTCCTGGATCCATCCCGTGGAAAAGTGAGGATTAGGCACAAAGTTAATGTCAGATGTGCTGTCAAAGCAGGGCTGAAAAGAGCAAAACCACCAGTATTTACTCTTTTATCACCCAAATTTACCAAACAGCTAAATCTTGGCAGTTTCGTGTCCACGTGAAATGTATTGCCTTGTGTCAAAACAATTAAAAAATCAACATTACACATCAAACTAGATGAGACTGATTTTAGCTGAATTTCATTTTGGGCTGAACTGTTTTAAGAGAAATGCCTGATAAAAAAAACACTCAGGTGATTCATATGTGTACAGTTTAGAACACTAGAAAGATTTGTTAATGTTCCTGAGAACTGAAATCAGTGTAATTTGTGTGTTCAGTCGTGTTCAGTTGTGATGGAATAATAGAGTAAGACTATATATGAGGTGCTGATAAGGAGGTCCAAAAATGGGTATACTGACTGTGACAAAGTAGTTACGTGCGTGAAATGAAATAACTTCAATAAGTAAAATTCATACATTTTGTAAGCTCAAATGCAGATCCTTCATTTCTCTGTGGCAATATAATTTCAGAGTAAACCCATTTTATGTTCAAACGCATGGGCAATTTGATTCAAGATGACTGCAAGTGCTAATCTCATCCCAGAAAGAAAGGAAAGAGGTGGAGCAAGAAACGTTGGTAGTAGTGCAATATCGTGCAGCCATGTTGTCATATGTTAACTTGTGCTTATGTTACCGTGATTAATGCAATTAAATTGCCTCTGCTTTGCATTTGGATGACTGTTTGTAGAAGCTGGGAGAGTGACCAGATGTGGATTTCCTGCTTTCACATTGTATCAGGAGTAAATTTTGTCCACTTGACATGCTAGTTTAAATTCTCCAACCATTTGCACTCTTCTCCAGTTGTTGTACCTGCTACGTAATTTCCAGTATTATTTATACTCTGGCCAAATTTGGCCCAAAGACTTCCATGAAAGCTGCAGTCACTGGAACTATGGTGGATGTGAATTTATATTTGGCTCTATAGCCAAATATGTAAAATTCATACATTTTGTAAGCTCAAATGCAGATCCTTCATTTCTCTGTGGCAATATAATTTCAGAGTAAACCCATTTGATGTTCAAACGCATGGGCAATGTGATTGAAGATGACTGCAAGTGCTAATCTGATCCCAGATTAGCTCTATAGCCGTTGGCTCTATAGCCAAATACATATATATTTGGATCTATAGTCAAGACTGATGATTGCAGTCTCAGATAAATAATTTCTGGTCTGTAATACCTTAATATTATTCAAAGTTGTTTATTCCATTCAGATTGTTTTCACAATTTTTAACACATTAGTATAGCTTTGGTTCGTTACTTACAATGTTGCTTTCATAGTCTTGCAGTGACATAATTTCATTCCAACATTGTAACATCATACCCCATAGACTCACACTGACATCATTTTCAAAACTTTGAGAGGATGCTTTGTACTATTTAAAGGAAATTAAGCCTAAGTATAAACATTATTGAAATTATGCTACCCTCGTTCTCCCCTCATTACCCCAGTGTAAATTAGATGACATTTAAATGAAACCCATGGAGTTACATAAGTTTATTTCAGACCCCGCCATTTAGAATAATAATCTCTAGTCTTAATTCAAGCAAGATCTGATAAAATAATCTGTCTCTAGATACTTTCCAAATGTAATTTTCTTGGTTATGCATGTAGCTCTGTTGATTTAAAAAACAGGAGATGGAGGTAGGAGGCAGTTTCCAAATCTCTGCATCTTACTTCAGGATATCTGTGACTGTTTTCATAATTTTGATGTTACCCTGACCTGTTCGTATATAAGACTGTGGAAAACAAACCTTGAGACTTTTGTGTTCTTTGTCTATTAGATCTTCTCTAAAAGCACATGGTCTAAGGTTTCCGGCATAACTCAGAGCCACAAAACAGAAGGAATCTGAAGCACTCTGTAGGCGACCAACCAGTATCTTGGGCTACTTGTGCTTTGCACAAGTTTTCTGAAGTATCTTAGAGAATCCTGACAGTTCTTGTGAATAAAATCAGTCAGGAATGGTTGCAGGAATGTTACATGAATATTGCCAGCTCACAGATACTTTTATTGTAAGCCCATTATCTCTATTATAGGTGCTAGTAACCAAAAGATTGTTCTCTGAGATAATTTTCCAATAAAAGCTATAGCTGTGCCACTTCCAGTGATAGGTCAATGTAGGCAGTTATACGGCAGGGTAGAGTTGGCAGTGTACTTACTGCTTGGGGTCTTAGTTTCTTAGGTAATGTTTATTCCCTTATTGTGTTAATTCCAATTTACATGGGACCAAAAATTGTTTGTATTTAAACTGTACCACATATGTAATCTGAAAAGAAATTGAGCTGGAATTTGACAGCAGTAAGAACATCGTGTTGCTAGCAGAGATAAGGGTCAAATTTTGGGGGGAATTGATAGCAGAGTGAGGCCAGGGGATGATTACAGTGCACTTGCTGGTGCTCAGGACGAAGATGGAGAGAGAGTGTGAAAAAGAGTGAAATAAAATACACAAAAGATGCATTTTTTTAAGACAACTGCTGTACAAGTATATAAACCTAGACTGAAATTGATAACAAATAGCTGTTAGAATGAGTGTATTATATACTGATATTCAGTATGGCTAAGTATTGTTAAATATAAATTTTTAACTACTATCTGTTCACCAGATACATAACAAATAATAGAGGAGATACAGACAAATGCGTATCATGAATTTTAAACTTAAATGTTGGTCAGCGCATGTTTTTTACCTTATTGTGCTCTGCCTATACAGTTTATGAATCCAGGAGGGCATGTATCAAAAGAGGAAAAGGGCACCTACTTGAATGGAACTGTAGAGGGGGAACTGTATAAATTTGGGGGAAAACAAAACAAAACAAAAGTCTTATTCTCTTCTTAACTGTTCTGTCCGTTATTTGTCCTTTTATCCGTGTACCCTTCTTTACGTACATGACATACCCCAGATGAGGGAGGAGTGGCATTGGTCTGGAGCCCAGCGTTCCTTACTGCTTACGATAAGTAGTGAGGGTGTAAGGTGCTTAATGCAATGTGGTGCTCTCCTGCAACTCATCAAGGGAAGGAGGAGGAGTCTGGAGTGGTGGAAACATTCCTACCAGAGAAAGCATGAGTGGGAGGAGATGGGATTACAGCCTTTGCCGCACTACACCATGGGGGGAAGCAATCGGAGGCCAAACCTTCGCTCCATGGTCCAGAACTTTTTGGAAGACAGTCAGACTAGAAGATCTGTTTCAGTATATCGGGAATTAATTTACATCTTTATGGAGTTAGATTATGCTACTTAGATTTTTGGGCAAATTAACCAAGTTACTTTCAGGGTGTGAGTTAGCAGCATGTCAACTGCTCCACAAACCAGTCTTTCACCTTAAGGTAAATGTTAAGCAATGGTCCCTACTGCACTGGTACTAAAATTATATTGCACCTATTTGAGGAATGTTCTGGCCTCAGAATACCAGAGAGCTAGGAGACTGGGGCGCGAACAGGTCCCTGTTTTCTCCTCCTTGCCATTCTGGAGTACTGGATAGCCATGGGGCACTTGTAAAGAGAAGGCTTGTGCCCTTCTCTGTTTCTGTACTTGTTACTTTGTGCTTCCATTCTTTGGCAGGTTTTAATTTTCTCTCACCTATAATGCAGAGAGCAGATTTCCCTAAAGCTCGTGCGTTGTGGAAAGTGAAGGAAAAAAACATCCTGTAGAGGAAAGATGGACGGAAAATGGATGGGTTAAATTATTGAATTGTAACCCACCCTTAAACGTGACAAATGTACCCCAGTGGTGTTTACTAATTCCTGTTGCTATTAGAAGAGATTTTGTAAGCAATATCCTCCAAGTAGCCACATTTTAATGTCTTTTTCATAAAGAAAAGTATAAAGGAATAGTTTCCTTCTAACAGACTGTATTGTTAAATATATTTATTGATAAGACTAGATAATAACATGTAACCTTTTGAATTAGTCAGAATAAAGGCCCAATGAATTTCTTTACATCTCTATTCTAGGATCACTAAGCAACCAAGGACAAATGGCTTTATGTCTGGCTGGTATATTGTATTGCTTTTAAAAGCTTTTAAAAAGAAGATTAGTTCTTTGGCACAGGAATAAATGGATTGGAAAGATATTGCAGCTCCTCTCGAATCAGGACACATTTCTAGGTTTTGGCACATGATCTCCCCAGGTCAGTGTATTCCCATGGCTGGGGCTTCCCCAGTTTTAGATTTCTCACTTAAATTAAACTTCATAACTCTCATAATTACAATGCATTGTGTTGGTGTTCTTTTGTGTTTCTTTTTTGATTTTTTTTTTTTTTAATTTTTTTAATAAGCTGCAGTTATACTGAGATAGGGGCTTAGTGTATATTGAAACTGTGCACTATAGTTGCTGCATCTTCGGGCACGTGTAGGCAGCTAGATAAGCACAGACCAATTTCATCTGCAAGCATTCAGTGAGGAGACATGATAAAGCACGCATTTGTATTAAAAACTGCTTTTAATTTCAACCATAGCTGCTCTCTGATTGGTTTACATCAGTTATTGGAAACTGTACTTTCTAATGGTGATGTTTTATCCACATATGTTTAAAGGTCTTACCTTTGAATAGCTGGCAAGCCAGCAGCACACCGAAGAAATGGAAAAAATAAGTCTTGTTATGCCCAGCCTAGAGACTTGAAGTATAGAATTACAGTAGATTTCCTTGCTGAAAGTCACGTGAAAAGTATGTCTTAGAGCTTACAATTAAACCTACATCTCTCATAAATTTGAGGAAGTGAAATGGTATTATAGTCCTTGTATATTATTTACTCCTATGGATTGGATCAGACACGCCAGCACTCTGCCAGTCCTGAAAGTAATGCCATGAAGAGGTAAAAAGTCTGAATAATAAAGGCATTACTGAACTTTTCATCAAAAAAAAAAAAAAAAATCTAGGCAACTTTTGCACTTGAAAATATGCAGGTTATTCTGAGAATGTCCACAAAAATATATATTTAACTGCATTCTTTTGTTGGGGTCCTCACTGCAGCGTGCTTTGTAAGGTTTTTGTTTGAATGTTACTGTTGCTTTCCTGGAAAAAGATGTAATGAAATAACTTCCTGTGTAAATTCCAAAGGCAATGTCATCTCACTATAGCATAGATTGAAGGAGATACAGAGATGCTGCTAGATGCAGCAGTGAACATTGTGGTTGTGAGAACTTCCCTTGGTACAGCAAAGCTTTTCATGGTGGATTCCTAAGCCCAAACAGACAGCAGGAGCTGTTGCGATCAGCTTCAAGTTCAGTTCTTGCGTGGTGGTTGTCACTTGTGATGTAATTCAGCTTGTGGAAATCAAATATGTGGATACAGGAAGAGACAAATAATCTTTTTCAACAATCTTTTCAAACTGAAGGTAAGCCTGAGTGGAAATTGAAAATAGGGACATGCCTACCCTTTCAGTATCTGTGCTGGAAAGAATGGGTTTGTGTTCTGGCTTAAACCCAGAGACAAGATTTTCCTCTGTTTCCAATGATCAAACAAAAATTACACGCTCTTTTCCATCCTAGGAGCATACAGTCTTTGTGATCTCTGTCTCATAGCTAAGATACGAGGTGCGTTGCCGCTGTGCAACATGCCTTTACCCAGTCTAGGAAACACCTCAGGCTGTTGTCTTTCCTTTCGCTTACTTGGTTGTGTCAACCAAATAAAGAAGGTACAAATACCAAACGAGCTCACAGATGGCAGAAAATTATCTGAAGTCAAGGTGCTGTTTGTGCTGATCAGCGCAGCAGGCTTCTATAGCGTCAAACGTTTTCTAGTTCTTCACAAAAGTAAATCTGCAAACATAACATAAATGGCATTCAGTTTCTTGTAATCTGTTAAGGTGTCTGGAAACTTTTAGTTTGCATTACACAAGCAAGTGGAGAAGTTCTAACTGTCCTTTGTAAGATCTTCACCTGTCCTGAATAGCCTTTTTTGTTCCTTTCTCTCATGCGTTTAACGGATTGCGGTGTTTGTCTGCCTCCTTGTGATTTCCTTGATAATTGCAATCCTGAGGTGTTCGTGGTTTGGGATTTGGTGGTTTTTTTGTTTGTTTTTGTTTTGGTTTGGTTTTTTCGCATAGGCCATGCTAAGCAATTGGATTGTATTGTGATGACTCTAGGTATGCCGTTTTTCTTTTATTTCCCAGAAACACATAAGAATGATGCCCTTGAGAGACTCGTTAATGAACCGATGAGCACAATCCCATACTTTGTCATCATTTTTTCTTCATGTAAGTGATAGCTGATGCTATCATACCTTCCTATTGCTGACTAGGTTTTTAATCTTGTGACTCGGTAAGACATTACACTATCCTAAAAGTGACTCCATCTCGTGTGTGGCATTTTGCTACGCCAGGCAACAACATTTTCTGTTTTAAGTGATGTTATATTTGTAGTTTGGGATGCACAGCTACGAAAAGTAGCTGTTTCACTAAAAAAGGGATGAAAATAAAATGGTTAGAACAAGATCCAACTGTAAAAAATCCTGAAATCTGGGAATTCTGAATACATTATTCTGTTACACGTCTGTTTGTTTAAATGTTAGGACAGAGTGGTGATATTTCCGCAGTGTAAGAAAATGGGGTAGTTCTGATTTATAACTTTATTAACATTATATGTTATGGTTTTATTCTGCAGTGAAGTCTGCAGGACCTAAGCAGGATCAGGTCTCATGTTAGACATTGTAAAAACTCATACTAAAAGCTGACTCTGTTTAGGTTTTCAGATGATCAGATTAGACAAAGTAAATGGAAGTGCAGTGAAAGAAAAAAGGGTGTGTTCGTGGAATTAATTTCTCAAGGTCACAGAGAAGGTCAGGCATACAAACTGGAATAATGGCCAATCACGCACCCGGTTCTTGATCCATCCTGTCGCACTGACCTGCTTGGACGTGAGGTCTGTAGAAGCTCAGAAAGTCAGCTAGGAAAAATGCTTAAAACCACCAATTGTTGAGGTTATGCTTTAATGTTGGGGTTTGCAGTTTGTGTTTTTTCTTCCAAAGTGTCATGACTTTGGACTTAACAGATCATACCAAAATACTAACAGCCAACTTGAGGACTTTGCCATACCTATCTCGACTGAAATTAATTCTGAATGTTGGGTAAATCAAAATACCTTAAACATAATTTTAAAATTTATGGGTAGTGATTATTACCGCTCAGGGAGCTGGCAGCGTCTTTATTTCAATAGGAGACCAAAGATGGGCATATTGTTTTTCAAGACAACGTGGTTTCAACTGGAAGAAAATCCAGACATGCATGAGGGGACCAGAATTATGGGGGCAGTGTCAACTGCCTTTAGATGCTGGTGGTTTAAAACAGCGGTTAGTGAATGGAAGTCTACATGAAATGCAGTTTGAGCTGCCATCATCTGAGGTAAAGTAAAGAGATTTTACCTTATGGCTCTGAACAGTTTGTGTTCATGAACGCTTTGTCAGTATCTCTGTGTGATAGGAAAAATATAATTACAGATGCTGAAAGCTATATTTCAGCAAAAATATGTTCAGCTACTTTACTCAAATGTTTTTCTGCTCAAGGACTTTCCGATCTCCACAACACGCCTGACTGTCATATGCTTTAAGTGGGATGAATGGCTTCTAATAATGAAATTTCCCTTCTTCCTCCACGTTTGTGAGAAACTTCATTCCACTTGGTTGCTTTTCTGCACTTAGGGTATGGTCCTGCTGCAACACTGCTTCTGAAAGCATCCTTTTAGGTTTAGTGTCTAGAGAGGTCAGAGCCTGTCTTGTCCACTGAGGAAAATAGTGGTTTTGGGGGAAAATGGCCTACAGTCACTTTTGTGACAAATATTACAACTGCAGGAAAGTTACTGCTGGCTCTGCTGTGCTGAAATCCCTGAGGATATGGATGCACAAAGAAGGAAGCAAATTAAACATTTTTAACTCCAGCTTGTTCATTAGTCTTGCATACGCTTGAAAGTAGCTGTTTAAAGCACTTTGGAAGGTTAAAAAAGAAAAATCCAGGCAGAGTTAGGGAAATGTACATGTTGCTGCAGCTGGAGGCATGTGATAAGTCTATCTGTGCTAGACTTATAACATGTCTGTGTTACTTATCCCATGCACGTCACTTCCATAGGCAGGCATTGAGAAGAATTCTGTAGATGAAGGTGGGTTTTTTAATTTGGTTCTGGGAAATATTTTCTTTTATTTGGCTGTTTTTGAGGCTGTTATTCAGGAAATTAAGAGAGACAGAATGAGTCTTGAGAAAAAAAGCTAGAAAACAGATGGCACTTTAGGGTTCAAAAGAACATTTTCATGTACTTCTGCAATGCTATAACACGAGCGTGTTCACATGCAACCCACGCAC
The DNA here is from genome assembly GCA_013397275.1 of Burhinus bistriatus. Taxonomy (NCBI): domain Eukaryota; kingdom Metazoa; phylum Chordata; class Aves; order Charadriiformes; family Burhinidae; genus Burhinus; species Burhinus bistriatus. Next base: position 885,550 of record VYXH01004068.1, read on the forward strand.
ATTTGCGTGGTGAAATCCTAGATTCACTGAATTCAGTGGCAAAATCTAAATGGATGATCACTATGCACGAATACACTCTGTAAATGACTTAATATCTTTACAGGAATGTAAATTAGGAGAATCTTGATAGTCTGGGTAAAATGAATTCCTTTTGTACTTAGAGAGGTTTCTGTTTAAAAGTTGTGCACTGTTTATAAGTGGAACATGTTTTTATTTCTCATTAAATTTTGCCTCTCTAACTCATTCTAAGTAGTATCTCACTGCTCCAATATATCATTTCAGTGGTATTCCTTGAGGGGTAAAAACTTACTTGACTTTAGAAAGTGAGACAGAATTGTCCCCTTAGCTATTTGTTTTTAAGAGAGATTTTCCAAGGCTCAAAATGCTGATAGAAACATTAACTATGTACAATTAAGAAACTTTTTTTTTTTTTTAATTCAAAGGTAAGAATAAAGCCTTTTCTTTCTTTTTTTAAGCAATCACATAGATTTATTTTGGCAGCCTTATGCTTATGTTTTTGAAATGGTTTTTCTGAAAGACAGTCTTCCCCCTCCCCCCATTATTTAATCTTAGTACATCTGGTTTTCCATGTCTCCATCCAGAGACAGCATTTGCCAGTTTACGCTTTCCCTTTCACTTAACCTCATAAACTCTGTCTGATTTCTTTTTCTGTATTTAATCTGTTTGCCATATCATCTCTTCTGCTGAGCGGTGCATAAAATATTTCTTATGAGTCAGTGCTGTAGCTAGAAGCAACTAGATTTCTGTTAAGTATCCCACGTTTCAGTTGATAGGGACTAGGTGGTCTTTGTGGCTGGCTCACACATGAATGTCTGGAGGGGAAGCAACGAGAAAGTGTCGCCCTCGTTGCCCTCATAGTCAACCAGGTGGAGAGTCTCACTCAAAGTGCTTGGAAATGCACAGTCCCTTTACCTACAAATGCCATTCTGGACATGACTCCCACATCTAATTAATTCTCCTCAACAATATTCCTCCTTGTCCAAGAAATAAAAGCCTCCGCTTGTCAGAAATTCACTTGTCTCTTAATGAATAAACAAGTGTGTTTACTTCTGTCTGCATCTGAGTCATTTCTCGCACACAAAGTGCTCGCCTACGCAGGATGCTTTTTTCAAACAGCAGCCGAGGTCTAGTGTTAATTAGACACCAAACGTGTACTATTCCCAAATTCTATAAAATTGTGTCAGACAGAAAATAAAAGTAAGGTTTGAGGGAAAGTTTAATCAAGAGTGAGAATCCCAAGTGTCCCAACTCTCATGTTATTTATATCAGGACACATCCAAAGATGTATCTTGATTTCAGTTAGTTAGGCAGGAAGACTTTGAGTAATTATTTCAATGAGTCTGCTATATTCTGAAAACAGAAATAAAGACTTTAGTTTCGCTAAGTGCAACATTTGTGCTACAGACAATACTTTTAATTTGACCTTCCCCAGTGCTTTCCCTTTGTAAAAAAGCTTTATGCAACTTTGCCTTTTCCGTAACCTCCAGAGGTCAACAGGCTGTTGACCTTTAAGGTGCCTATGCCATGCTGGATTTGTGTGGCTGTGGTTTCACCCTCTAAGCCAATTCCTGGCTTCTTCAGGTGTGTGAAAAGTGGCTAAGCTCCTGTTCTGTTACAATCTAGAGCTTTGCAAATGAGGCTGGCTGCCTACATGCGTATTCAATCCAGAGCTGAACCGGTGGAACAGGCAATTTTCTTCATTAGTTTCTATCCATGTGCGTTAGTGTTTTATGCCATTTTACCAAGCGTATTCACTTCATCTCTTGCCAAGAACAAATAGAGGGAGGAGGCTGCATTTTTGCAATGTGAAAGGGGAAAAATTCCAGTTTCCTTGCTTGATTATTTCTTTTGCAGAAGGCGAGATGTTATTTCATGGGTTCTAAGTATCTTTAATGGTAGAATGACTGTGGAAATGCTGCTTCTCAAGCTGGGTCCTCTACCACTAATCAACTGCTTGTTCTTCAGCACCTCAGGCTAATGAGATCTTTCCATTCACCTCACTGTGCAAGAGGACCTTTCTTCTTTCCTACCCCATTCCTATAAAATTCTCAGTTCCACTGATGCCGCCTCCATCTATGTCTTTGTATGTATCTCGGGTCCTGATGTCAGGAATCATGTGCAATCCTCATGACCGTTGCTCCATAGCTTCAATCTCTACCATCTCTTCGGATGACTGAGTGTCAGCTAAAAATCACCTCTATGCTAGATCCCATAATTTATGGGAGAGCATTGGCAGTCACACTTCCAGTTTGTTCTTTCAGTCTTTAAATTGTCTTTAAATAGTTCCAGTAATTACTGTTAGTTGCCCTGAGATCTCCCTCTCCATCCTTTAATATTCCGTGTCCGCATCAGTTCAGGGTTTTGGTGTGCTTCTTGATTTTTGCTTACTGTTAGATGCCTGCTGAAAAGAAACTTTATTTCCCCGGCTCTTAAGTACTGCTGTTTCTAATGTTTCAGTGGCTGTTTCTGGGTCACCCATTTGTTACCATCTCTGGCATCCCCACATCCTGGGACACCCTGTTTTCTACTCTCCCGTTCTGTCACCACCCTGCTGTTACTGTACTGATAAATCCGCAATTGCTGGTCTTTCTTGTTACCCATGTATGCTGTTAGATTAGATGTATAGGAGCATTGTTTTCAGCAACTCCCGTTGCCCCTTTTGGGAGGCTGTTCTAGTATGATCTGCTGCTGGAATATCAAATGGAAAAATCTTCCGGCACATCATGACTGGCACCAGGGTAAACGTGCCATTTACCTGTTCTCTGACTGCTTCAAGTGGAGGTCGTGGTCCTAGTTATCCTCCATTATTTCCCTCGGATTGTATGAAGCTTTAGTTTTTGAGCATTCTATTTATTCTGTTTTCTTAGATGCCCTGTGTCTTCATGCTCACATATATGTTTCCCGGCTTCTTTCCGACCTTTATAAACTGCCCACTTTGAGCAGCTGTTTGTTATAAACCAGGATGTAACTAAGAAACCATCTCAACTTTTCCACATATGTACCTCAACTAGGGGAAAGCTCTAGGAACAATTTATAAACTCTTTCCCCTTGGTATTGGGTTTCTAACCTGATTACATGCTAGTTTGCTGAGCTGTGACTAAATCTGAACGAATTTTTGTTTTCATTTCCTGTCGCTGTGATACTTGGTGAGAAGGATTTGCCTCCTGCATAAACAAGAACGGAGCAGCAGGATTTAGCTCTATGTCAGGGTGAAAGGCAGAGACTTGAGATACTTGTTAGTACTGTCCTCAGATTTGTAAAGGGTTATACAAGTTCCACTGTCCTTCCTGCTAGAGGCAATTTACAATCATGTACGAATTATATGTCACTTAAGCAGCATTAGAGCATTTTAACTTTCTTCAGCAGGTGACCAGGTAATATAGGTCAAACGAACAAGATATGTTAATATATGAAGCCTTTGTTTTTGAGATACAGCAGTCTGTTTTCAATCAAATCACTTGACGCTTATTTTTGTGCTTCCCAGTCCTCAGCAGGATACAGATGTCTTCAGTTCCCAGTTGCATCATCAGCCCTGTGCTGAAAATGTGACATCTTATAACAGTGTTTCATAAGCACTATAAAGAAAGAGTTTTGACTGATAAGGTAGTTTAACAACTTGGGTGAGTATTGGAAAAATAAATTGAAAAGTTGTGAGGTGGAAATCTCGAATGAGGTCCAAAGATCCTCTAGCAGGAACTTGCAAATGGAATAAAGAAGGTTTGAAAAGAAACTGAGTCCCAAGAGGCAAGGGTGTTCTCATTTCAGGTTAGCTTTACTTGCCCTCCTTTTACTTCAGGTTTTCATGGGAAGGACTGTTTTTGCAAATGGAAGCAGTTGCCAAATGAACAGTTGATGACAGTAACGTCAGTCTAGAAAAAGGAGAAATGAACATATAAGCAAAATGACTGACTGATTAAGTAAGGATGAGTTGGGTAAAAGCAATTCACTTCATATTCTAAAAGAAGAGAACTCTCCACCGTGTGATTTAGTGATGTAAAAAGGTTGCTGTTGTTACGCATCTTTTCATAGAAATATCTGTGAGATGAAAAGGAGAATGAGAGGGCTGCTTTGTAAGGGGTGGATTTAATTAACAAAGGACATGGTGGATACGGGTTTTAAAACCCTCATCCTTGGGGCTTCTTCAGTAAAGAAAAAAAAAATTACTTATTTTAGCAAAAGGGTCAGGTTCAGGTTTCAGAAAAACATGACCCAGAATACAGTTTGAAGAATTGGATACATTCCCATTGTCTTCGATAGAAACTGGATCAGTCACTTAATGAAAATGTTATGTAACTGGTCTCATTCACTTTTGTTAGATTTCATTATGTTTCCTCCGAGACTTTTTGGTGCATGTTAGTTAATCTGCTAGGAGACCAGGAGTTAACTTGCATAAGTCGCACGGATCATTTTAGTATCAATGTTTAAGTATTTGGAAGCTTGCAAGCGTTACGCTGTAAATATTGTTAGTGAGCCTTCTGGTTTTAGAACCAGAGAATCATAGAATGGTTTGGGTTGGAAGGGACCTTAAAGATCATCTAGTTCCAACCTCCCTGCCATGGGCAGGGACACCTTCCGCTAGACCTGGTTGCTCAAAGTCCCATCCAACCTGGCCTTGAACACCTCCAGGGATGGGGCAGCCACAACTTCTCTAGGCAGCCTGTTACAGTGTCTCACCACCCTTATAGTAGAGAATTTCTTCCTAATATCCAATCTAAATCTTCCCTCTTTCAGTTCAAAACTGTTACCCCCTGTCCTATCACTACTCTCCCTGATAAAGAGTCCCTCTCCAGCTTTCTTGTAAGCCCCCTTTAGGTACTGGAAAGCTGCTGTAAGGTCTCCGCGGAGTCTTCTCTTCTCCAGGCTGAACAGCCCCAGCTCTCTCAGCCTGTCTTCATAGGAGAGGTGCTCCAGCCCTCTGATCATCATCGTGGCCCTCCTTTGGACCTGCTCCAACAGGTCCATGTCCTTCTTATGTTGGGGGCCCCAGAGCTGGAGGCAGTCCTCCAGGTGGGGTCTCACAAGAGCGGAGTAGAGGGGCAGAATCCCCTCCCTCCACCTGCTGGCCACATTTTTGTGGCAAAGTAATAATGTTTCATCATTTTTTAAACACTTCTCCCTTTGCTGCTTGAAGATTGGCATTTTCGTGTTGATGCGGAACAATCTTAAGAAGTCCACTTCCGTTATCACAGAAAAAACTCTGTGAGCAAGGGAGGATATGCAAATAATACAGTCAAGTAATTTAATACCTATCATGCCCACCTTTACTCTACAGTAATGAAGAACAAAGATCAGATACAACTCTGGTTTCCAAAACTTCCTCAGTCAGACTGGTGAAGGCCTAAACTGGTAGCATCATTTTGAGGAATAAGAGTTCAGGCTAGCCAAGTCTCTGATCTTGTCGCTAACATCATCACAAAGAAAACATGATTTACAATTGGGCAACGGCTCTCAGCTTTGAGACCACCAGCCGTTTTACAAAACCCACAAAGAATTACATGTTTCAGGTCAGATTTGAATAAGCAAAGCAGAAGGAATAAAATCTCTATATACTGTCTACCCAAATTCACTATGTTCTGTGCCAAGTTTTCAATTTATTAATTCCCAGTTTAATCCTTTCTTTGAAAAAAAAGAATAGTAATTCCCTTAATCGAAGAGGGGCATCAATCTCATTGATGTTAAACTTTTTTTCTTATTGGAACTCATTTTGATTTGTTGGTTTTTTTTTTTTCAATCACAAATGGAAAAAGATACAAAGTCCTGCTAATTTTGGAGAAGGAATAGGAGACAAAAGTGTATCTGTTATTGAGTAGGCTTCCAAAATTCGGCGAGTGGATTTGCACTTTATTTATGTATTTAAGCATTTCCATTTCTACTTTACTGCAAAATCTGTTAATTGATTTAAGTGTGAAACAATAGGTAATACCTGTTTAATGTAATACTATACTACAATAATACTATATTATAATGATAATTTATAGTACATAATATTGTATATGAATACTATAAGCTGCTATCACTTTACAAATGCTGAAGAATTTCTACATCATTTTTGAGGCTCAACTATGTAATAGAAAACTGACAAATGTCTCGTAGGAAAGACAATTTAATGAAAACACAGTTATAACATAATTCAAAATCAAACATTTTTCCCTTCACAGAATAGTGGCTGTTAAAGGTGTCTGTTTATTGCCCACTAAACTTTGAGTCTCTCATTGTGTCTTAACTTACTTGAAGATAGGCGGCTTTTTCAAAAAGCTAAGTCTTGCTGTTAATGTGAGTCTCATGTCTGTACCTGAAGTGTTTGGAGTTGAATATGGTAAACGGTACAAAAATAATATGTCCTTGTACCCCAAATCCTTATTTGTTGTGTGATGATGCCTTTGGGCACCAGGCACAGATCAGGGATCCTGCCATATATATAGTGAAAGATGGTGTTTGTCTTAAAGATGATGCTACAATGTATTGCACCACTAACATTCCTTCTTTTATCTTTAGCACTCTAATATAATAACAGTTCTTGCCTAGAAGAACGTATGGAAGTCAGTATTCAGCTCAGAAAGACTCACTTACTAGATTTTAACTTCAAAACAGATAAGGATAAGTTTAAAACCACTGTTTTTACTGTGGCTGACCTCCCAAATGAAAGTCCTGTCTCCAGAGATAAGTCTGTAGTCCTCTGTGGTGAATTTTGTTTGACTGAGTGAAGTGATCGGCAAATTTTGCGAAGGAGAAAAGCAGATACTTATACCTGCCATTTTCTGTTTCATACTTCTTGTGTTTAAATTGCCTTTTGGGTATTTACATGTGCAAATGATTATTTAGATGCCTTTTGTATTTGCATACACAAAGTCTGCTTGTTCTTTTGATCTGAAACAAATTTTGAAAAAATGACTCAATGAATTATAGGAGGCTTCTAATCGATATTTAGCGGAAGGCCTGCTCTAGATGTGCTTTGAAGCCCCTGTGGCTGCCTCACCTGGAAAATCTATCAGGCTTCACTGTATCAGCAGCCACTGAAAATCGTTCCAGCTGGAACTACATGGGTAGAATTTTTTTGTACCACCTATTTAAGTCAATACGTCTTTGGTGTCATCCTCCCCCATATGTCAGTCAATAGACACGGAGAATATAATTGCGGTGGTGTTGCTGAAGCTACTGGGAACTTTATTAGGTTCTACACGGAAACTGAGCTCCTCGTTCAGTGAGAAATATCACTTGACACAAAGCAATAAACATTATGCTGCCCCAAAATGGAGATTTAGGGATTCTGATGAATGCCTCCATTCTGGTTTATTTTCCACCATTAATATTTACTATAGAATCGGGAATGTTTGCATTTAATTTGTTTCAGGAATATAGACTTTAACCAATGAAGCTTATAAATAATTTATAAAGTATCATTCCATCCCATTCTTTGTTTATACAACATAGTATAAGAGATTGTTTCAATAAACTGAGAGGATACCTGTTAATGTGTTTGATACAGTCCATGATATAGTATTAAAATAAAATTCTTTATAATTCAGAAAGTGTGTTAATGATAAAACCCAACTCTCTCACAGCTAGAAATATTGTGACAAGCAATTAGTCAAACAAGTATGTTCTTGACATCTATTTTTCAAGCTGAGCTTTTTTATAATGCTTTTTCCAGCTAAGCGGGACTCATTTCGTGTGATTTACTACATATAAATCCCTGAAAATGAGAGGGAGATGTTAATCCAGCGAGCCGCCTGTTCTCCTTGTCGTTATCATGGTGTCTGCAGAGAGGGGAAGTGGAGGCTCCTTTATTGGGGTTTTAGAACGACAACACAGAAACCCGGTGGAGGTCCCTAAACAAATCCATATGCAATGACTGGAGCGATACAAGTTGCATCATTTGGAACTTTTAAAACTAGTAGACATAATCCAAAACAGTTTTGTAGATTTCTCTATCAAGAGGGGGGCCTAGGCCAAATGTGACTTGGTGAGGGATGACAAGGAAAAATAAGGAGTGCATTTTTCCTGTTTTTCAAGTGGGGAAAGTTGGTGGGTTTTTTTTCTTAATACAATTGTTTCACAGGATAATTCAGGTTGGAAGGGACTAAAATACTACTGCCTGCCAAAATACACATTAATATGCTATAAGTAGATTACTTCAGTGTGGATGAATAATTAATACCTGAAATTGGCTACGTAATTTGCACTTTTTCGGATTTGCAGAGCGGAGGTTTAATTTGACTTCCTGAGATGTGCACTTAGGCACATAAGTGAGTTCTTAAAAGTCTAAAATAAGCTTTATGTATTATCAGACTCAAACTTTTCTCTAAGAAGACAACACACGCAAATTCAATGACAAAAGGAGAAAGAAAGCCAAGAAAAAGAATAGTTGGAGGGAAGCTTTCTAGCTGGAAGCTGGGTTTTTCCATATCCTCTTGGGAATTGCTCCCACAATCCCTTGTGGCCATAAGGGTGAACTCTCTCTATATAGCAGCAGTAATAGCTTTCATAAAATGTATGCTGCAGTGACTGTAAGCTTTTTAAAACAGGAATGTATCTAAATCTAACCTGACTGGTGTTCAAGTCTGATGGTACTGCAGGATTTTGCTATAAATTTTACTCTAGAGATGAAATTCTCCAAACTCTGCTAACAAGGTATTTTTAATGTCTGTAATTATGTCGCTTGCAGCAATTAATCAGGAGACTATTATGCATTCTTGATGGTGTTTTCAGGTCACTGAATTCTCCGGGAAGGAGAAAAACTCCAAGTAGCAACAGTTACCTACAAATTTCTGAAAATTCACTTCCCTGTTTGAACGTATTCAGAAGACTTGGTGTAAATGCTGACTACCGCCTACTACTGCGTTTACTGCACGGGCATGTACTGGGAATGAGTAAACTGTCGATAACGTTAATGATTTCGGAAATATGAGGTTGCTAATCCATGGTCCACAGGGCAGCACTGCAGCTCTTTTTCTTCTGTACGATGCCCTTGCACTGGCTCCTGTCAGGTCTCCTCAAAACCTCCATGGAACAAGTAGGAATCCGAACTCCAGTCTGCCACTGGCTTTGCCCCATCAGAGGCCAGCCACTCTCAGCATGTGCTACACATCTATGTAGATTCCCTCAATTTCTTTTTTAATCAAACCCGTTTTCGGATCAATTGTCAGACTTTTATCAGACCAATGGTCAGAACCCATTCAGCTCTCCTCAGCGTCCTCTTCTTGGCCAGTCCCCAGTCATCACCTGTTTGAATGGAGTCTTAGCATTACCCGTTAACATGATTTTTTGGTGACTGTCAGGGATGTTGAACTGATACCGTCAGAGCTTTTGTGAAGGTGTACAGCTAGATAGGCTTCTCTGCACGTTGCCAGTCTTTTACAGAGTATTTCTCAGGGCCTGACTGGGCTAGATGTAGCTCCACATGAAATGATGTGAGAATTTTCAGTGGCCACCTTCAAGAAGACTAGGTAACTGCTAAGGATTGAAATTGCTGGGGAATTTGAGGACTGATTTTGTTGGCTTTAGAGCTTTACCATTAAATTTTTTTGCTGTGAGAAGGAATAAAATTTTGACACTTGACAACATGGGCCTTGTTCTCCAAAGCAGTAGTCTCTCAAGTCCCAAAATAATACTTTTTCCTCTTCCATATAGATATGCATACCAAACTCCCTGAACAATTCGCCTTCGGTCAGCCACACACACAGACACAGGCTGCAAGTTCTCTCCTAACATCACTCCTGCAGGCCACAAGGAGGAAGATGCTGAGGGAGACCACAGTTTCTTGTATGGAACAGATGTCCTACTCCATGAAAATGTCCACGTGAGCTGTGCCCTGTGGAACAATTTGTCATTACTTGACAATACCATATTCTAGATACAGGTTCATAAACTCACTGGGGAAGGCTGGTAGCCCGCATCTGGGTCCTGTTCTTGGTCCAAGTTTTGTACCCTGCTCTCACCTTCTTTTTACTGAGAATGGTTAGTGAATAATAGTGAGATTTGAGAAAGCCTTTTTTTGCATAAACAGGAGGGTAGATCATCAACATGAACGGTACAGACGAGCTGGAGCAAAATGATTCCTCAGTAGCATCATCTGGGGTTGCAGCAAAAACAGAAAGTCGGGGTGCCGTGTCTGAGTGTACCGTGTGTGTGTGTGTGTACTTACCTCAGGCTGCGAAGCCGGCAGGGACGGTGGTGAGATGTTCCAGCTTGCTATGGGTAGTGGTCTGACACAGTAATGTGGGTAAGTCTTAACAACACTGGGATTTCCTTAGTGTTGGCCTGCGATGTCTCCGGGTCAGTATAAAAATATGTTGATCTAGAAGCCCATTTCCTGGGCTGAACACCTCTCAAAGAAGGTCCTCTAAATGCAAAGACATCAGAAACAAGGGTTGTATCTACTGATGACAATGCGTGTAAGTGCCTCATATTCAGTAAAAATTAATTGATGTGTTTTCAAGTCTTCTCTTGCCCAATCTCTTTAACGTTTCACTTTTGGAGTGCAACACTTTCTTTGCACAGCCACTGGTGCAACGCACTGCGTTATTCTGCCAAACGCCTTTGGATTTTATAGCCAATACGGTCTCAGCGTGTAGCCTACGTCGTTTCTGAAGTTGGCCTAAAATCACACCAACTAACTCCAAGCTATGATGTGCTTTAGGTTGCTGTGGTTGGCTTCCAGAGCAAAGCCCAGGTTCCTTTCGAGTCAGTAGGATTCTTTCTGTTGGCTTTTGCAGTCCTTGGATCAGATTCATAGTGTGTAATTCCTCCTCCTGCTTCCCCTCCCCTCCCTGAAATATTCTTTAAGAAAGTTATAATATAATCTGAAGAATAACAATATTGGGCCAGATTTTTGGTTCCTATAAAACAGGATAGATTTTTTTCAAGTCAGTAAAGCTATACTCGTTTATATGAGCTTAATATCTTTACATACAGCCTAATACCTCTGTAATAAGGCATAAAGCTCGCTAAACTTACTTATGTGAAAACCAGAACCGTTTAGACTATATTTCACTTTGATGCCAAAGTCCTATGCAACGACAGCTTAGTTCACCTAACTTTTATTGACTATTTTTCATGTTATCTCCTGATACGGCCTTAATGCATACCAAAACAACCTATAATTGCTCCCTCTGTGATGCTATTGTCCGGTCATCTGCTTCACCATAGAATCAACTTAAACACAGATTCTCGAGGGAACAGCTTTAGTGACAGCCCTGCTTCAGACACAACTGAAATAATCAAGATTTACAGCACTCGTAAACTTGTTGGGTTTTATAGAAAGGGTTTTCTCAGTTTCAGTTGGCTGGATAGCAGTGTGAAAATAGACGTATGTCATGAATTTATTTACATTGATAACTGACTAATAAACTTTATCATTATAGAATCCAACTTTTTCTTTCTCAGAGATCTCACGCAATGGAAAAGCTGAATTGGATGGATCATAAAATCTCAAAAGTTTCATCTTCAGCTGAAGTATGTTGGGAGGAAACTGCTTATTCAGTTAGAAAGTAGAGCAAGTTATTTTCTTCTTTTTTTTTCTTGGTGAGAAATTCTTTATAATTCTGCGAACCTGGAGCAATTCTGAAGCTAGCGGGATTATTCTGGATTTGTGCTGGTGTTACTAAAATAAAAATGTGGCCGTAGGAGTAAAATGGTGCTTTTGTGGCACAGCACAGCATGAACAATCACTCTATTTAGGATGTCAGAAAACCCAGTCTCTATAGAACGCAAGCATTCAATGAATTTTATAATAGTATAACAATACAAAGAGAAAGAAAAAAGAGGGGAAAACCAGAGGATGTACATTTAACCTGAGCATCAGGAAATAACATACCAGCAGTAGGTTTTATTTGTCTGCGCAGTAGTCCCTAAGGGCAATTGAACCAAATATACTTTTTGCTAACTTTCCATTCCTAACTCTTAATCAAAAGTCCAGATACTCGCTGCTCTTGGAACGTGAAACCCCCTGTGACAATAAGTGGAAGCTGAACTTCAGCAACAGTTAACTCCTTCCCGCAGCCGCATCACATGCTGTGGTGGACCCAAGCTGGGCTTAAAATGCTTTTATGTGAAAAGTTTTTGGGGCATTTCTCAAATGCTTTTTTAGGTGTTCAAAGAGTAGGAAGTTGCTAAATAAAATTCTGTAGACTCTTTTGTCTCAAGGCTGTGTCACCATTTGAACGGCAGTTTTCAAACCTGATGTAAAAACCTTCTGCTGCTTCCATGATACGTTGTCCAGACTAAAAACTTGATCCCAGTCTCATGCCGCTGCAGGCTGATCATACCACTGTCGCTTCAAAATGAAGTCTCGAAACCAAAATACAGAGCTTGAGAGGAAAGAGAAAAAGTGTGATTGGCGAAGATGTGAGTCTGATTCTTTCATACCCACGTGAATCTAGAGAAAACCTCACTTGTGTGTAGCTATTGCAGAGGCTAACGCTCCTACAACCCAGAGCGACAGCCCAGGCAGTCTCAGGAGCTGAGAGACGTTAATTAAACTGAGAGTACTTGAGTGTGCTCTCGTTAGCATGGATCACAAGTAACGTTATTTTTCAGTAGCTACAAAGCTGAATTGAGGTCCCACCGTGTGTCACGTAAAAACCAAAATGCAGAAACAAGAATTTCTTTGCGTGAAAATGTTTTAAATGAAAACTTTCTAACAAGTATTCATTTGCAGCTGCTTGTTTAAATGAAGAGTTTGCTTCTTTATAAGCCGATACTGATTTTCATGTTTTCTTCACTCCCAGTGAATCTGTCACCTCACATAACAGAAGTGAAACAACGTATTATTAGGCTGGGGTGTTTGTTTGTTGGCTGGGGTTTGTTTTTTTTTGGAAGAGTTGCATTTTTGCCTTTTATTTTCTGTGATTTTATTTTATTGGGAATTTTTCGTGTTTTGTTGTCTATGCTACGTGTACAAATCTGAATTGTGCTAGGTTACAAAAGGCTTATGTGCCACCGAAGTCTCAACTGCAAATACCCTCAGCCCTCGAGGGAGTTTTGGACATGCAGAAGAGCCCGTATACACGTCACAGCCGTAAACCCAAATGTCATTACCCAGACCACGTTAAACATCTTCTGGCATGCCGTTTACAGGGCCAATTTTTAATTTCTGGCGCTACAACGAAATGATGTTTAGCATTTCATAAGATGTACTAATCAAAGCACTTTTCAATGTGTGATTTATGATGTGGCTTCTATAGAATACGCTGCTTCATGATACCTCACTGGTATTTATTTGCCTGTTCTGCGTGGAGAACTGGAGGAGAGAAATGACAGTGAAATTGCCAACTGAACTCACGGGTGCAGACCTGGGAGAAATTACATTTGTACTTGGTGAAAACTTAGAATTTATGCAGAAAATGAGCGTGGATCTGGAGGATATAGGTACCTGGTTTGGCAGTTAGATACCCCTCTCAACCCAAAATTGCTTTGTAGGTCAAGCGCCAGTGTTTCTGGAATAAAGACAGCAAGCGTAAGCAGTACTGAGCTTTCCCGCTAGTAAGAGCCTGGGGACTTTTCTTGTATTTTCTTTCACAACTCAGCATAAATTCAGGTATCTCCAAACACTTCCAGATACATTATTTCTGATGTCCCTCATTAGACTAATTTCATCACAACATTAAACTACTTTAGTTAGAATGTGTCAGCAGTACTAAATTGTTAAACTAAATGGTACTTCATTTTCTTCAGTAATTACTTTGATAGTTTAGGAGATAGAGGTGATCCTTTTCTGTAGATCCCTATCCTGTGAAGAAAAGCCATTTTCAAGACATACAAAATGTTGCCTTTACTAACATATTTTCAAAAAATTCATCTGAAAAACATTCGTGTTCCCTAGCGTGTTTATACTAAACACATGAAGGACAGGATCACTCAGTGCTGCAGGACTAGAAAAACACGTAGCATTGTTTACATCAAATATGAAAATCTTTAGTTTTAAATAGTATGTCATTTTCTTACAGTTTTTTAATTTACTTGTTAAATTCAAATAAAACCCATTCTACTATTTCTTTTCCTTTCCTTTTATTACAAAGCAGACTACTAATATATGTCTGTGACTCCTAATTAAAGTAAGCACAGTTTTTTCCAGTAGAATAAATGCGATTTCCCAGTGAATGGTTCACCTTCAAGAGTTTTTGTGGGTTTTCTCCCGTATATGTAATTTCAGATGCTGCACAACAAACATGTGATGGTTCGTGTTGGAGGAGGATGGGAGACTTTTGCAGGTTACTTACTGAAGCATGACCCGTGCCGAATGTTGCAGATCTCCCGAGTGGATGGGAAAACTTCTCCAATCCAGAGCAAGTCTCCAACCCTCAGGGACATGAATCCAGACAATTACCTGGTGGTTTCTGCCCATTACAAAACCAAGAAGGAGATTAAGTGAAATAAGCTTCTCATGTGATTGGGACTTTATGTATGTAGGTCCGAATTACTTTCTCAAGTGTAGTAAATTTAGTTTATGCTTTAAAAGGACTTTGGAAAATTTAACACAGACTGGAAATGGCAACCCATTTTGAAGATCTTTGAATTGTAGAACTATTTATTTCTAGTACTGTATCTTTTATAGCAAATTACCCTCGATAGGCTAATTACTACAATCAGATAAGAAATAGACATATATTTTTAGCCAAATTATTACTCTTTAATATGTGAATGTATACTTAGAGTTTCATAAAGGAGTGGATCCTGTTAATGGAAGAAAATACACAATACAATATATTTGTATGAAAATCTTATTACGTTGAATCCTTGACTGTTAGGCTAGTTGAAAAATATATATGCAGGTGGAAAATGATTATTTGTGGAAATTATTTGGTAATGCCTCTTGAAATGAAATAAAAATTGACTATTTTTATGGGTTGCAAGATTTTCTTAACCAGTAGAATATAAAGACTTTTTGCATGCCAAACGACTTCTCAAAGCAATTACTTAAAAAAAAAAAATAAGCCCAAGAACCCCCCCACACACACACCCCCCTCCTACTTTTTAAAGCTAAAGACAATGCTCAGTGCTAGATCTGTACGTAAATCCTTCCTGTTTTTCACAAAGTTGCCCGATATAGAAGCGTGGGGAAGTTGAGAGGTTGCCCCTTCCTCTGTCAGACAATAGAGGTGGCCAGTTGTGCTCGCGGGGTGAGGTACCACGAAGAGAAGCAGTCAAAGATGCCCAGCCCTTTGACCCAAGGAGGAGCTGCAGAAGATGCTAGTCCCTCCCGAGTCACGAAACACTACAGTGTTCTTGAATCTGAGCTTTCGCTTCCCCTTATTTTTAATTTTGTTGGTCATGCCAAATGTGAAATATTCATTACCCTGTCAGCAGAGTGATTCACATTCTTGTAAATCATTCACACACCTCTAAAATAGCTAAAGGCATATGGGGGCTTAGTTCATTATTTTGGCTACCTTTCTATGTTTATATTTGGTAATTTATGTGCCTTGTAATGTCCTAGAAAAATCATTTTATAGGATTATTTCACTGACTGTATAAATTTGAGCAGAACTCAGTTGTTTCATTAAAAATGAAATAAAATTTTTTAAAATACTCGTACATTTTGGAAGTCTTATTTATTATTCGTAATCTGTGTTCTCGCACTTGGGTGCTTCACGCCTACAACATCCAACACTTGCTTGCTAACCTAATAATGAGGTACACGGTGAACGAGGCAACCAGTCACTTACTGCAGACAGCACAGAAATACCTGGATTTTATTGAAAATTAATTTTCCTTTGCAGGGAAAGAAAAAAATCGAAAGCATTCTTGAAATCATTTTGTAAGTACCAACTGGTAATTTTCTGTATTTCTTGAGGTTTAATTTTAAAACATAGCTGCCTTATGATCTGCTCCTGTGGTCTTTAAAATTAACAGCAAAATATCTACTGGCTGGACAGGATCAAGACCTTCTCCTTTCATGTTCCCTGCCTTATTAAAGTCAGCATGTTATATCTCACTTCCGTGGAACCATTCTACCTCACCATCTATAAAGAGCTGCTAAATACAAACAGTTCACAATTGCCTGGTGCGCCACACTAAGTAGCAGTATGTAATTCCAAACATGTTTTTAGAACAAAAAATTGCAGCCTTTTATTCTTATTTTGATATGTTTTCTAGGAAGATTAAACATATACTTAAGCAGTAAATCCTTTGAAAAGCCATAGGAAGACCCAGTTCTCATAGAAGCAACATATGTAGCCCTTATGGGAGCAGAGACCAGACCATAGGCAACATTATTTTTTAAAATGCAGCACAGCTGAAAAAAAATCATGTTCTTAATATATACACCAAGACATGTGTTTTCAAATGAACAGAGAAGAAAAAAAAATCACTTGTGAAAGTGTCAGATGTTTATTTTGAAATAATGGTTACTCTTTTAAACATAGTTGTATTTCCATCAAAAAGATCAAGTTTGCATTACTATTATGTTTTTTGTGAAAAATTTGAAGGTGTTTACATGTTAATAAATAACAAGCAGATACTAGTAATTATAAAAAAAGTATTCTTGGGTTTATTTTAATGTTAAACTTCAAGAAATAATCTTTGTAAATCCAAGCCAAGATTTTAAATTAAACATGAACTGCTTTATGTGCTTGGACCGTAGCTATCAAAATAGTCTTTTTTGATTCAGGGTACTCAAGCATCTTAAAAAAAAACAAAAAAAAAACCAAACCCAAAACAAAAAACCCCACATTAAAACACTTCCTGATTTGAAACTTCAACTTAACTAGTTCCAGAATTGGAGACCTATAAAGGATTTTTTTCATGTGTTGCCACTACCACCTAATCTGTGTAAAAAGCTTGCAGGTGGGACTTACTGCATTTGATGCACCTGGTGTGGGTGTGGATTGCAGAGAGGAAATTAAAGCTGGAGCATCAATAAAGCAAACCAAAAAAAATGCAGTAAGTTAGTTAGCTCTGGAGGAAGGGGTTGGGAATTTCTTATTCAGAAGGTAAGTGTTGCTAATTAGACAAATGGCATTTTCTTAGTGTGTTAGACCCTGTAGCACTGTAGGAGTTGGGGAATTTATTGTGACTCAGACTGCTCGGAGGAGTCGGGAGCCTAAGGCTCAATTTTCAAAGCTGAAGCTGAGCAGCAAAATCTTGCTTGAAGAGGTATGGTCCTTGTTGCTTGTTGCAGCGATGAGGACTGGACAGGCTTCTTCGTGTAGATGGTGCATGGGGAGGAAACCCCCTCCCTCTTTTGGTCAGCTAGCTGTAGTGCATGATTCTCCAGGTTTCTATGCCACTGTCTATGATACCAAGGTACCCAGTGTAGATTTTTAGAAGGCTAAACTGAATGGTAGAGTACAAGAGGGAAGACCTGCAGCTGTTCACCCCCAAGCGAGGGAGGGTCTGCTGAGGCTGTGAAATAGTTTGTTAAAAGAGCAAGTGATGAGATGCCGAAATGTTGAACTAGCCATGGAAGATGATTGTAAGGAGGAGTGCCACGTAGTGATTCTAGCTTACTCTATTGCTGTGTAACTCGGCTGAATGCGAGTGTCGAGGAGGCTGAAAGTCCTAAAAAGTTGAACTGCTATGAGCTGCAGTGAAGCCTCTTTCTCAAAGTCCTCGTTGGGTCATAGAACAAACCACATGGCAGCTCCTGCTGGCTGTGAATAAGCAACTGTGCTAAAACAAAACTCAAGATGGTTAAATTATGTAAGACTGCTTTTAACAACCATTATTATAATGTCAAATAAGCATTGCCATGCTGGAAGCAATTCAGAATTAGTCTGGAAACATAACTATAACATCTGTTATTGCTCATTACGGGAGGCAGCTTCTGTCACCTTGCTGGTCATATATTACCTGGAGTTTTTCTGCCAAGTAGGTTTATTTACATAACTGATTGAGGATAGGCTTCTTTTCTTATCTTTATTATAGTGATAATTGTTCCTTCGTTTGCATTACCTCCTCTTTTCCAGCAGCAATTTAGAGATGATACA
Source organism: Burhinus bistriatus (assembly GCA_013397275.1). Taxonomy (NCBI): domain Eukaryota; kingdom Metazoa; phylum Chordata; class Aves; order Charadriiformes; family Burhinidae; genus Burhinus; species Burhinus bistriatus. The sequence continues at coordinate 903,498 of VYXH01004068.1, forward strand.
TAAAACGTATGGAAATTCGTTCAAGGGCTGTTGGTGGGGATGAGTGAAACAGGGAGGTGTCGATATATGTGCGTGGGAAGGTATAGCAAGTTTCCTATAACTTAAGACCCAACACTGAATTCATTATATGTGTTCATTTTAGATCAGGGAGACGAGCTGTTTGCCACACCACGGTGTTACAGAAGGATGTGCTAGAGATGCTTGCAAGGGTTTGGTTCTTTTTGGGCTTATGTTTTGCGCTGCCTCACTGGCTGCTGAGATGCCGTACCTGAGAGGTGAGGAGGAAGAGTGTTTTTTCTTGGCTTTGTGTCTCCTACTTTCTTAGCCTGCGGTATGTTGGGAATCTAAAGTAAGGTGAAACAGACACGTGGGATCACGCAAACATTTATGGGGCTGGAAAGGTTTTTCCATCCCAGTCCAGCTGCTGGCACCGCTTGTGCCTGATGAGCTGTGTCCCAATGACTTGGTTTGTCACGGTGCCAAATCCACACGCTGAAGTCATCTGCTTTGCTGAGGGCCCGCAGTGGTGCTACCCACCCTTGTGGAGATGCAGCTTCTGTGTCCTCCCAAACCTCAGGGAGTTCTGCCCCAAACGCACTCTCCCTGGCATAATCTCTGTATTTTAACAATATGCGGTAGCAGATGGTTTCGTTTTCTCTTACTGCAACGATTCTGCTGTCGCAGTCACCGAGCGTCAGCCCTTTCAGTTCAGCTTACGAGTGTTCATCTTTGACTGCCAGGAGTTTTTCAAGTGATCTGCAAGGCACTGAAAATGCTTTCAGAAGGTGGAGAAAAGAGGAATAGCAGTACGCGCTGTAAAGCAAACAAAATGTCAACTGCCTAGATAATCTACACGAACGGATGTATTTTAACAGCCTGTAAGGTGAAGTAAACATCTAGCATTGGGGGAAATGAGGACAAAATTCCTACTGTGTTTCATATTTACTTAGTGCAGCGCCATGTGATAAGACAGGGGAGGCATCTATTTCTGCAAGGACAGAGCAGTTCCAGTTGTGTAGCGCTCAGCCTTACCATTTAATGGTACACTTCAGGTAGCTATCAGTTTATACTACTCAACTGCGGTATTTTTTGCTTTCATTCTCAACTGGAATTAATGTTACCAAAAAACTTAAAACGAGAGGTGTTTTTATTTACCCAAATCGCTTCCCAGATTCAGTTCAGACTGGCCATCTGAACCGTTAGATGGGTGTGCTATAGAAAGGTCTTTAAAAATAGCTTCATCGATTTGCTATATAGAACTACACACCCCCAAATCCTCTGATGTGTTTCTCAGCTGTAGGAACAAATCTGACATTCAAAACAAGGGCTCTTAAGAAGCACAGAGATATGTGTTTTTTACTTAAAGGATGAAGAGAGAGAGAGAGAGAGAAGAGCAGTATTTTCCTCTGCATTGCAAGACTCGCCCCTTAAATACAAGGTCCACTCAATCTGAGGCACTTCAGACCTTTACTCCCATCTTCCAGACGAGCTGCCAGGCAGGCAGGCAAAGGCAAGCCAACTGTCTTCACAGGACTGAGAGCCGGATGACGAGCAGTGTGGGTGTTCGAACAGGGTGGTAATCTTTCACCCAAATGCAGATCACCTCCACTGGTGACAGTCCCAGAGCAGAACAGGCTTGCCTTGGGCTGCTGAGCAAGGATGGGCAGCGGGGCACAGCAGGGGGACTGCTTCATGCTGGAAACTCCTCCAATGTTGGCAGCATTGAAATAGCAACAGGTGACCCAGGAACTGTGATTTGTTTCACCAGGTTATTTCCATTGTTTTAAATGAAAGTCTTCCTCATGTTAGTTCAAGCACAGACTCCTCCTGTTCGGTCAGTGTGCTAGCTCTTTCAAAGAGTAGGGGCTTGGAGACTGATGGTTGTTTCCTCCCCTTATGGTTTTGGGGGAGAGCTATGATGGAGAGTGAAAAGAAGAATGTATTAAGTTTGAAATACCCCAAGCGACCAACCAAGTGTTAAGTGCTGCCTAAGTGTCTTTGTGGGACACCCACTGTGACAGATGTTGGGACTGAAATGAACATTTCAAATTAATGTTTAGTGTATTTTATTACATTTCAATGCATTTTCATTAGACTTAAAACTTGCTACGACCAATTAATACACTGAAGAGAGCAATTGCCAGCAATTGAAGGAAACAAAGTATTCATCTACCAAGGACACAGCCTTTCAGCTCAAACACCATTATATTAACACTGAAAAGTCTCCCTTCTCAACTCAATTCTGACAGCTAAGCCAGGAAACTCATTGTGTCAGGACTGTGCTCCTAAGAATGAGCGAGAGACAGTATTTGAGGAAGTAAAAAAAGACATATTTAGTTTAAAAAAAAAAAAAGCCACAAACAAACCTCTATAGCCTAAACTAGGTGAAAAATAGGGCCAGTAACATACTAGACCCAAGCATAATGGTCTCTGGAGAAAACAAGAGCTAGATTCTCAGTGTTGATCATGTTGCAACAAGCGTCCCTCATCTAGCAAAGCAGTGGCTCGAGGCCACTAGTTGGGAAGTCCAGTTGTAACACCAGAGTTTAGGTAGCTCTAACTAATCAAAGGCAGCTTCACCCTGGGGAAAGGGATTACAGACATTGCTGAATATGGAAGAAAAGCGACAGAGCTTTGGGCATTTGGCAAAGGTTACTGCACTGTAACAAACCCACCTGGATAGTACAGAAACTTTAGGAAATGAACCATCCAAGAGATGATGTAGTTACGGCTTTTGCTTTTTGTTTTTCAAAATCCTCAGAAATGCAGCATTGCCCTCTTGTGGTAATAAAGGAGAACAATTAATAAGAGTAATTTTAATTTAATGTTTAACTTCTAGTATTCATGATACTTACAGACGCAAAAGAAATCCACATCAGAAAATGACAAGAACAGTTATTAGACTCATAATAAAACAGCTTTCCTCCTATAAGTATACAGGGTTTACAAAGGTTTCTATTTTTTTAAACTAGTGTCACAAAATGTTTCCATTTGCAAGGACCCACCATGAATCTGCTTTCTTTTTTTGAAAAAGGCACTAAATCCCTAAGCAGTTCAAAAGTCATTAGGAAACTGAAGAGAAATGCTGTCACCCACATATTCAAATATATGTATTTATGAACAACTTTCTACATGAGGACTTAAAGAAAAGTTTAATTGTAGAGCTTGAAATAAGCGTCAAAAAAACAACACATGGGCACGGGAGCTGTGCCTAAGCCGGTCATACGCAGACATACATACATCAGCTGACCAGACACTATACGCATACTGACTGACTACAGGTAAGGAGGCCACTTCCAGGTGAGAAAACCCATCTCTCTCCCTTGACAGGGAAGCAATAAAACATGCACATAAAACAAACAAACTTGGCCAAAACTTAGTCTTCAGAGTTAAGTTTCTTAGTGTATGTTTCCACATCTGTCCTCCCACAATGGCAAAGTACTGCTGAGTCTTCATATGCAAACAGCAAAAGCCACATGATGAGCAAGTGCCACTCTGCTGCAGAAACTGGCAAGTTATTGGCAGTAAACATCAGTCTTCTCTTCAGAAGTCATATCTCTTTATCCAACCTGCCACTAAAGACAAAAACAACAAAACGCGCCACAGGTTTGTATGAAGATAGGGAAAAGAAACAAAAACCAACAAACCCAAAACCATCACAAGGCTGTCTAAAGACAATAAACTCCCTATTATAACACCTTTTATATCCAAGAAGTGAGGGACATGCAGCCCACCAGCAGCAGCTCATACAAACTCCTGCCCCCTGAGTCATATAGGGCAATGAGGGTAAGAGATGAAGGCTTATGAAGCCCATGTTTCGATAACCAGATGCATCTATTGCCTTGGAGAGATCCTAATTCTTAATTACATCTCTGCCTGGCCTTCTGAAACAAAGTTTACATTAGAAAAGTAGGAGTAGCAGTAAAGTTCATCAGTATCTACGCCAACACTGCATGCTTCTTTTGTAAAAAGAGATAGATACAGGAAACCCAAAGCCATTGCTCTACTTAGTCTCCTTTCCCTCGGAGTTAATAGAAAATGTTTGAACTATCTCAAGCAGCACTGAAAAGGGACACTGAGTACAGGGCAACTCAGTGAGGATGTCCCCAGTGCTATGAGTACCGTAAATTTGACATGTCATAAGTGCAGAAACTGGGGAGAAAGAAGGGGGGTGGAAAAATAGCTCTCTGCCATCCTTGCTGTCTTTGCCTCCCAGAAATGAAGTCTCATTAAGAACACTGAGTGATAATGACACGTGCTTCCTTTTCTATTCCATTTCCCCTCTTCTTGGTTTTTCCTCCAGTTGGTCAATCGTGTAGATAACAACAAAACAGGATTTTCTCAGTGAATGTACAGACAGTTGCATCATGTTTCTTTTCTAAACTTACTCTCAGTCCTCCTTCTCCTCCAGGACCCGAAGCTGCAATTCTTTTTTCTATTTCTTCCTGTTTCTTTTTCTTTTGCTCTACAGAGTAAGCGTTCTTAATGCCTCGAGAGGAAGCCTGGGAGAAAATACATTTGGGTAAGACCAGTTAGCTATTTTTCTGGATAGAAACCAAACTGCAGGTCTTGACAACAGCATTTTGTGAACTCTGGTTTGCAAGAAAAGACTGAAACATTAAGTAACTCTACTACTACATTAACCCAGACCTTTCAGGATACTCCTTCATACTGTGAGCTCTTGGTCCCATAGGTACGCGAGGGTCTTCTTGTTTCATATTGTTTTACATCCAGGTGAACATATTTAATGCAATTACATGTACCTGCTTTGCATCCTAAGATGCAGAACCAGCTCCATAAATTTTTACTCTGTGTTTTTTCTAGTGTCGGGGCCTGTTCTTGCCCTCACAAATACCATTAGCTGGGAAGAGACGATTTGTGCAGACAGAACTTGCACGAACTTTATCTGTTTCATCATCCGTTCACTTCTTCCATCTCTTTTTATCAAAAGGCTACCTAGAGATAGGATACAGATGATGGAAATCATACTGACAGCTTCTATTCTAACATTCAATAAGTGGACAGAGAAGGTCACGAGCTCTGTATAGCTACTACAAAAATCAATGTGAACTTTACATGCTGGGGGGAAAAAGAGATCTTGTTAGTAGTGCTAGCCCAGGCTGTCAGAAAGCCACCTTCTAAATTGTGATCTGTGAGAAATAACCTGTGAGATCGTCTACCCTTCAAACTTCATAGGACACGTGGACAGCAGTAGTACGCAGATGAGAAACCTGTTGTCAACTGCCTGCTTCATACCCTCATGGTGATGGTCTAATGAGGACCCAGACTAGATGGTAGGAATATCAGAACTAGAGGCAAACCGTTAACACTGTAAACTTCAAAAGAAAATGTTTTAAAACTGATTCTTAGCGAAGTTTAGAGTTACAGTACTACAGCATAAGCTACGCAAATGATGTTAAAAATCTACCAAGGGACAACAGCAGTGCTCTCACCTGAAATTCAAGGCCCTGATGGCAAGTGCAATTCCCAATGGGCTACTAAAGCAAATCTTACCAACAAGTGCTAACTTACTTAGACCCCATGATTTCTCACTTTTAGGCAACTGACCTTCCAAGTGAGTTAGGTACCTGGACTGTCGCTACAGCACCCCAAAAGGAGGAACACCTCACACGACTTCAGGCTGAATAACAAGGAGTTAAGAAGCATGTACAGGAAAACACTAAGCAGGGATGGACATCTGATCCACGCCCTTGTGCCTCACGAGGGAAGAAACTGAATTAGGCTATTTGCAAGACATCTCCATTACCCAACATTCAGAGGCTAAAATGCCCTCAAAGATAGTCCTGAAAAATCCTGGTAGACGCTTTATCCACAAAACAAAAAGTAACAGAAAGCGATACTTCCATTTTCCTGTAGCAGCTTAATGGCTACCACAGAACTTCAAAACCATCTATAACCCAAGTTGCTTCATTTCTCCTTCCTCCTGGGAAAGCCTTTTAGCAATTTAAGAGCTAGACCAGGATGCTCTCCTTGCGCATGCTTCTCAAAAGTACATTTCCTACAGTTATGCTCAAAAAACCCTTTGCGATTTAAGATTACACGTGGATTGCTTTTAGTATGTAGTCTGACACAAAATCAAGAGTTTTTAAAGGACTCTGAAGCATCACTAAGCTGTTGCTCTAATTATTTGCCAAACTCCCTTAAAACCAGTTCAACATGGTCTTCATCAACAATGGTTGATTTTTAATTCAATATATAACGTCACTAACACTCATAAAACAACACATTCCTCTCTCTCCACAGTCCAGCCGTGGTCTCTAAGATACGCTTTTTACTTATTGTAGATTTGCATGATGTATGTTATAAGCCTTTTTTGAGACGTATGGAAAGAAGAAATAGGCGGGCTAGTTCTACATTCTGCTAGAACATTTGCATCCTACCTCTTCTAGCTTTAAGGATATTTAAGTAGTTGAAGCTCAGTAAACTTAAAAAGATAGATGAATAAGTTAATACTACTTCTTTGCTGGAAATCGTGCTGAGAAACACGCTCAAATTGTTGCCACGTTGATAAACTGAACTTGCAACTGCCCATGCCCATAACTGGCATTTGTAAGAGAAGTGCAATACCACTTGAAATTGCCACCAAAACAATTGCTTGACAAATCTGGTTCCAAATATTTCCTAATCTTCTGTTTTCAAGTCTTATAATGGGGAAAAAATAATGTTGACCTTGCTCTTCAATTCTTAGGTTGTTTTCTAACTACTGCGAAACTTCTCCCTTCCAAACAAGCTGTTATCTTGCAATGGTCTTTGAGCACCTACCTAGCTGTGAAATTCTGCTGTAAATAGATATAAAAAAGTGGTATAAAGTTAAAACATTAACAATATTATAAAAATATGTAATGACAATTCCCACAATCCGGACACGATATCCAGTGTTCCCACAGAAGCCCTAGCTATTTTTCCAATAAAACAGTTAACAAAATATACTTTGAATAAATGGCATTTTATCAGACGTTACCTCCATCTGCCTCCTTTCAGCAGCTTCTGCTAGCTGTCTTCTCTTTATTTCCTAAATAAAATGTGAAAGACAGTGAAATTCTATTCCAATACAGTCTGTACATTCCTTTGAAAGTCTTAATTTTTAAGTAAGACTCAAATCTGTAATGCAAACTGCCACAAAATGCCAACTTAAGTCAATTAGCATCATCTTTCCCTCCATTGCCAGGCTGCAAGAACAAAGTGGTTTCAGTGACTAATATGCTAAAAGAGCAGCTGCTGACATATCTAGTCAAACCCCACCAAAAATCTGCATTCAGCTGTCTGCACGACGCCTTCACTCCAAAAAATTCAGGCCGGAATGAGAAGGCACACAGTGCGTGAAATGCCCTTTTGGAGTTTGAAAAGGGGAAAGCTCACTCTTCCAGGCCGAACGGGCTCCTTTCCTTCTCCCCCATAAAATTCTCAGATGATGGGTACAAAAGCATGGGGATGGGTTTCTATCTGTGTAAGAGAAATTTAATCCCACGAAGGTTAGTTAGAAACTAGCTGTGCACTAGAGAGGAAAGCACAGTTTTCATAGAATCACAGAATGGTTTGGGTTGGAAGGGACCTTAAAGGTCATCTAGTTCCAACCCCCTTGCCATGGGCAAGGACACCTCCTACTAGACCAGGTTGCTCAAAGCCCCATCCAGCCTGGCCTTGAACACCTCCAGGGATGGGGCAGCCACAGCTTCCCTGGGCAACCTGGGCCAGTGTCTCACCACCCTCACAGAAAAGAATTTCTTCCTCATACCTAATGTAAATCTGCGCTCTTTCAGTGTAAAACCATTATCCCTTGTCCTATCACTACACTCCCTGATCAAGAGTCCCTCCCCACCTTTCCTGTAGGCCCCCTTTAGGTACCGGAAGGGGCTCTAAGGTCTCCTTGGAGCCTTCTCTTCTCCAGGCTGAACACCCCCAGCTCTCTCAGCCTGCCTTCATAGGAGAGGTGCTCTAGCCCTCTGATCATCTTCATGGCCCTCCTCTGGACCTGCTCCAACAGGTCTTTCTTGTGTTGGGGTCCCAGAGCTGAAGACAGTCCTCCAGGCGGGGTCTCACCAGAGCAGAGGGGCAGCATCCCCTCCCTCGACCTGCTGGCCATGCTGCTTTTGACACAGCTCAGGCCCGGCTGGCCTTCTGGGCTGCGAGCGCTGTTTGTCCCGTTTCTGGTTAAACCGAGGGTCGTCGTGGCCTCCATCATGGCACAAACCCCCTTCACAGAGACACCCCCCAGACAAGTACCCACGAGCGAGAGGCGGGACGGAACCGGAGGAGGTGGCAGGGTGCCAGGCCCCAGGCTGCCGGCGGCTCTGGCACCGCCCCCCTCCCCAGGCCGGGCGGCCGAAGAACGAGCCGCTGCCTCAGACACCGCGGCAGCCGTGAGGCCTCTCACCGAGAGCTGCTGCGGGGAGGCCGCAGCCCGGCCTCCATTTTAAGGAAGGCGGCCCGTTCCGCCCCCGCCCCCGGCCGGGAGGGCCGGTGCTCTCCGCGCTCGTCCCGGTGCCGCCGGGCGTCACTGCCCGTTGACAAACAACCGAGCGGAAGGGAGGAGGAAGGGAGGGAATCCGGCCCCGCACTCACCGGGTCGGGCGTTTCCACCACGTCCTTGACGGCGCCCCCCATGCAGGGCAGGCACAGCCCCATGGCGGGCCCCACGGCCGGCAGGGCCGGCGCCCGTTAGGGAGAAGGAGGAGGAGGAGGAGGAGGAGGAGGTGGCGGCGGCCCCGGCCCCGGCC
>VYXH01004068.1:912896-949153 GCA_013397275.1 Burhinus bistriatus
CCCGACGTGCCGCCGGGGGCGGGCATGGCCGGCCGAGGGCCGCTGGGGCCGGCGCGGCGGCCCGCGGAGGGGGGGGAGGGCCGGCCGTGCTAGTTCCCCCTCGGGAATTAAGCTAAATGAAATTCATTCTGTTGGGGCAAAAGGCACACGGTTGTAATTAATTTCCAGCAAGCTCCGGTAAAGGTGACGGAGGGGCTGCGAGCCTGCTGGAAGCGCGGTTCGGCGGCAGGGCGGGTTGGTGTTCCCCGATGCGGTGCTGCCACCCGCTGGGGTGGCCGGAGGCGGGGGCTGCAGGCCGGGAGCCGGGCTCTCATGCCAGGCTTCACCCTCCGGCTTTGAAGCTCTTAACATGGTTCTGGTGGTGGTGGTGTCTCAAAGGTTCTTTTGATCTTTAAGGCCCCTTCCCAACCGAAACCATTCTACGATGGCTACTGCCAAACCCGTAAATGCCCTCATACGGTCTTCGCCTGCAGCCGTCTCGGCGGTAGGTGCTGGAAGCAGGTGTGTGCACTGCTTTTTCCTGAAGAATCATGGAATCGTTAAGAGTTGGAAGGGACCTTAAAGATCATCTAGTTCCAGCCCCCTGCCATTGGCAGGGACACCTCCCCCTAGACCAGGTTGCTCAAAGCCTCNCCAGGTTGCTCAAAGCCCCATCCAACCTGGCCTTGAACCCCTCCGGGGATGGGGCAGCCACAGCTTCCCTCGGCAACCTGGGCCAGTGCCTCACCATCCTCACAGTGAAGAATTTCTTCTTAATATCTAATCTCAATCTCCCCTCTTTCAGTTTAAAACCGTTACCCCTCATCCTCTCGCTACACTCCCTGATCAAGAGTCCCTCCCCAGTTTTCCTGTAGGCCCCCTTTAGGTACTGGAAGGGGCTCTAAGGTCTCCGCGGAGCTTTCTCTTCTCCGGGCTGAACAACCCCAGCTCGCTCAGCCTGTCTTTGTAGGAGAGGTGCTCCAGCTCGCTGATCGTTTTTGTGGCCCTCCTCTGGACCTGCTCCAACAGGTCCATGTCCTTCTTATGTTGGGGGCCCCAGGGCTGGACACAGTCCTCCAGGTGGGGTCTCAAACACGACAGCAGCACACTCACCCACGTGAAGGTGTATGATGAGAACCGCAGGGCTGGGAGGGGATGGCATGGACCTGTGCGGCCCATGGCGAGACATGTATCTGTCCCATCCAGCAGCTTTCAGCCTTTTTGACTCGAACGTGTAAGCAAGGAAAACATTATTCACATTTCTTTGCTAATCATTTATGTCCATCCTGAGATGTATGTGACTTTTTTTCCTATTTTAACATTTTTAAATGCTCATGTCATTTAGAAAGCTCTTGGGTTTAGGTGGATTAATGCTTTATTTCACTTTCAGCCTTTTGTCCTCTTTGAAATGGTTTGCTGTGCCTTACTGCCAGGAACTGCCATGCAAGAATTTTTGTCCTTGCTGACCTTCATTGGTTTTCTCAGTTTACTGATACAGAGTTTTCCAAAAATCTTATCCTCTTTTCTGGCTCTTCTGCTTCTCTTTCTTTTTCTTAAAGTGTTGCCACCATTTCTTCTAATTATTTATAGTAGACTCCAGCATTGCCTTATTCAACATTCCGTGAATTTGAGTGTTGGTGTGTGCATCCATCCCCAAGGATTATGTGAATAATATGTTCTTCATAAACAATGCAACATCTACCCAGCTTCTTTCCTGCTTCTGTGATTTTGAACAAGGTATATCTTTTTGCACCAATGTTCTTGTCCTGTGATTTATTCCACGACTCCGTGATGTCCTACGTAATTGTGAAGTCCTAATTTAAGTTCTTGTGTTTCTTTCCTGCAGCTGTAATTAGCCATCAGAGAGGATTAAACACTACACCAGTCACAACACGGTCCTGAGCTTTCTGAACTGGACATCAAAAGTCTTGCTGTCATCATGGGAGATTAATCAGGCTTGTGGAAGGGGGAGCAGCAGGAGGCTCACCTGCCACCCATCCCTGGCTAGCGAGGCTGAGATTGTCAGCAGGAGTGCACAAAAGCTCTAGCAGAGCAGCTGTGCTGTGGGGTCCTAGGAGCTGCAGCATGGGGTAGTGTGTTATGATTTAGCTTTCTGCTTTGTAGTGACAGTGTTATTTTTTGTTATTATTTTTAAACTGTCAAGGTGCTATTGTTTTATGGTTATGTGGATTAAGTACTTAGTGTTTGTCAAGCTTTGGGTTTGAACTGAGGAGTTCTTGGTTTGTTGTGGTGTCCTGTTTGATCCATCAGATGGTAATCCTTGAGTGTAGCTAAAATACGTGTTGCTGCATTTGAAAGGTTTAGGGGAAGATTGAAGCGCAGTTGGACAGAACTCCGCATCGAGAAAGATTGCGGCTTTCTGGTAGTGTGAGCTGGTAAGACATGTAATGGAAAAGGTGAGTGGTTCAAGCAAAACTTTGGTTCTTTAGTGGTGCCTGCATAAGGTGGTCAGAATGTTATTTATTGAGAAATAGCAGGAAATATGGTAACAACTTTTTTGTTCTATAACAAAGGGCTTATAGGTTATCACTGAGGGTTTTCAAGGCTTATGTTTTTAGTATGTTTTTACTAGTGAAGTTTTAGGCATAACTTTTTGGTAAAGTCACTTAGTTTGAGGTTGTTTAATAACTGGTTCTTCTTGCGGCTTCCTGGAATGACCTTAAAGAAATTCTGAGTATGTGTAGTTTGAAGTGAAATGAACAGGATCTTGTGTGTTAAGATACCCTCATAACCAGTGATAGCTTGAAAACTAGATATAAATTCACATTTGTGGGGTAATTTGGGCTCTATAGGAGCAAGGAGCTTGCCTTGCTGTATTCCAAGAGCCAGGTGAGGACTAATAAAGAGTGCTCTGGCCTAGGGCAGCTGATTCCCTGTGATAGGTGTACAATAGCACTAGTAAAACACAGACCTGGCCTGTAGTTTTTGGCTGAATTCATCTGCATTGCCTTGGGAAGCATGTGTGAAAACATGCAGTGGCAGTTAACTGTCTTTCTTTTCTTAAGAGAGAGTCCCCTAATCTTTACTGCTCAAGCTCTGCCTTTCTTTCTCCTGGAAACTTGCCCGCTGTGTTGGGTGTGAACAGAGCAGAGCATCCCTCTGGCCTTCGCCTGTAAAAGGGGCGAAGCTCATCTTCATAAACACAGCAGCGATTGCTTGACAGAGTGAAGTGTGCTCTTCTCAATTATGGGTTGCACTTTGATTAGTTGTGTGCTGAGTATTTCTCGACGCTGTGAGATCAGAAATATTAATGCCTGGTAGCTTAATAGTAATGGATGATAGGAGGTTTTTTGGTTATTAGTTTTAGTGGTTTGGGGTTTTTTTTTGTCCACTTGCCCGCACACCGCCAAATAATATTGTAGTGGAATAACACATTAGTTATGTCACCAACTTTTTTCTTAAAAAAAAAAACAAAACAAACAAACAAAAAAAACAAACAAAAAACCTCTCAAAACCAACAAAAAACCCAGACTTAACACTGACATTAATAGTAGTAGCACATTGCTTTTAAAGGGGCCTGCTAGGCTAACCAATTGGATTTCTTTTTTTTTTTTTTTTAATTCATATGATAAATTGTGTGCAGTGAGTTTTGAATATCTGATTTAACAAGAAATACAATTAAAAATGTCAGTGACTTTTCTGCAGGTTTTTGGCAGCTCATTAGAAGATCTGGCAATTTGTTATGGGTTCATTTGTAGTGGTTTAATTGTGGTGGCATTTATGCAAAAATAGTATTGAATTCCATCTTAATCTGGATTTATCAATACTGATTAGTCTCTAACTCTCTCATCTTCTTGAAATCCAGCAGGTGGTACTATTGACACAAAAATTTCCTGTATTTCCCAAATGTATAAGCACACCTCCGATTTATTGTTTTGTTTTGATATTACAGGCAGTGTGGTTTTGAATAGGAATGCAGATGCTACTATCTGCTGCATTTCTGGAAATGTCAGAAGGCTTTTCACAATAACTGACAGGGACTGCAGGGAGGGGAAAAAAAGACAGTTTTTACCCTGCACTATTGTGTGTGCAGGATAATGCAGGTACAAGAGAAATTGCTTCAAGAATCCTGGCCAAGTGATTCACAGGTTCATGACTTTGATTTCCAGGGTGAAAATTAGCCTTTACATGCACTCATTCTGCCCCCTAAATGTCTTTTTCAATACCTCTGTCTTCTGAAACAGTCCATGTTGTTATACCACTACAAAAGAGAATCTGTTGAATATGAGGTCTAAAGGAGCACAGCAACTGTAGGGTTGACCTTTGAACATGGGAACTTATTGATAATGGAGGATTCATATTGTTGTTATTGCATGTAAACCTAGAGAGAGAATCCATTTCTGACTGATGATTTAGCAAGTTATCATGCTTATTTAATTATTTAGAAAGAAAGCTTATTACTGATTAAATTATAATTGGGAATTAACTCTGGAATGTTTAGTTACCTACTCATTATACCTCTCTTCCAGCTAATAGAAATACTCATTTGCATTTTAAACTTTAGCAATGTTTCTTCAAGGAAAGGCAAGCGACTGTAAGAGTGGCTGCGGCTCACTCCTAACTGTGGTTTGGGAGTCAGCAGCGCTTGCTTTCGCCATAGGCAGCTTTTAAAGCAACAAAGACATGGAGCCCTTTCCAGGAAAGGCATGAAACAGCTTCCCGCCAGGCTGTCTTACTGGAAAAGTAATTGCGGCATCTGTGGACATTTATATAAGTCTTTGTGGCCCTCATATGTTACTCTGTCGTCGTTAGCCATCGGTTTAAGTATCAATAGAAAAGGACTGAAGCTAATCAATACAAAGGCTGTCATTGATTTCCATGAGAGCAGGCGCAGTCCTGATGGGCGGTGATGTGCAGCGGGTGTCTGTCAGGTTTGGTTAGCAAGCCTCCAGGTCTGATGCTCTCCACAGCAGTTCTACTAAGTCAGTTCCACTTACGTTATTTCTTCTCTGGCTGTATTGTTGCATGCCACCGTCCTCTCAGAGTAGTGAATTAAAGGGGAAAATCAATTTCTGGTTGTAGAAGAGTTCTTATCTTTGTAAATGCCACCTGCAATGCAGGGGAACGTGCTTATGGAGTCCTGTCAGTTACAGAACAGCAAGTTGGGCTGGAAGGGAGCGTTTCCACCTCTGTCCTGTCCTCTTCAGGGCCGTTCAAGTGCTTTATAAAATACGTATAATCCAGACAATAAGTGGTTAGCTGCAGAAGCAGGTGGGCTCTCTTACGCCTTAGGCTCGCCGAATATATTGAGGTTGACAACAGTGCTGGTTTTAGATCCTCAGCTGCTTTGTTCTGGCTCCTTCCTTCTCTGGGTGGTTCAAGAGCAGCCACGTGTAAAAAGCCTTCCGTCCAAAGGGTGGTTACTGGAGATGAAGGAATTAATAAACAGTGCGACTCTGATGTTTGGTTGGTTTTTTTTTTTTCTAAACCATAATGTTTTATTTATATATGGGGAGGTTGAGCCCCACCACAGAGATAATGAAATCTTAAGATACAAGTTCATTCTCAGCTCGGTACATTCTTAGTAGTTCCGTCAGAGTTCATGGTAGAAAAAGATAAGGGTCTCTTCTTACTGTTGCCAAATCAGGGTCTGAATTATTATAATTGATTGTGGGCCAAGAGAAAAGAGACAGTTGCATAGGATGAGCACCATTTAGTGACTTAGTATTTTTGTGTCTTTTTATAGGTCTGTATGTCAAGAGTTACATTCGATAAGAACCTTAGATTTGTACCTGTCTGGAAGCGTATGACAAGTAAATTTCTAGACAGTGTCTGGTTTTGGACAAATTAGTGATTTAAGAGCTAGTTGTTTAACTTTAGACAAAAGATATTTTATATATGTGCATAGTAGAATGTTAGCAGTGAAATAATAATGAACTTCAATTTTTCCCTCTACTTAGATGTATATAATTCTGCACAAAATGTAGGGAAGGACATGGGATCTGTAAGGACAAGTTAGATGAAAATACACAATTAATACTTCATAACAGATTAAATGTACTAGTTCTCAATATCATTGAAAGCTTGAGGATTTTAAAGAATGTAGCAAAGCTGTTTTTTTAAATTTATTTGTTATTCTAACCGGAGGTGAGTGACTATGGTGTAGTGCTTAACTGTAGATTCCAGATGCAGATATTCAGTGTTCACTTCATAAGTTTCCTCAAATTTCTTTTTATATTTTTAGCTTAGGGATTGCTGTGAGCGTCGGACTGCAATCCAGACTCTGTATGATCTCCGAGTACAGCTTTTGTTGAGGTCTATGAAAGTGAGCTTTTTTTTTTTTAAGGTATGGCTTAATTTAGTTCAGAAGCTTTCAGCTAGTCTTGGTAGTTTTCCTTCATTAGCAATGAATCCTTTTCCATTAGGTTCCCGTCTTTCCTCATGGCTTGTCCCAATCTGCTCCGCAGAAGCAAGAGGGCTTTTCAGATTTAAGGATGTTGCTAGGTGGTGACTAAAAACTTGTGTACTGCATACAAGCCTTCTGTCTATACATTTTCCTTCTGTGCAAAAAAACCATACACAGGAAGCTCTGAAATTTCTGGGAAAATTCAGTGTACAACCCAGTAGCATCATATCCTTGAATAAAATCGGTAAAATCACATGGAAATCCTGCTCGACTGGCTGTGCAGCATCTGATGATAAACTCTGGATCCTGGTGAAGCTCCTTCCAATTTCTTTTCTAGCTAAAACAAAGAATGCTTTTAGGTACTGTGCTGAGCATGTTCATATGATGCATTTATCAGCCCAGTATACCTCCGTTAGACAGTAATTAGGGACTGCCAAAAGAACATCTGTTTACAGTCACCACTTCTAAGGATAAATTTGCATCATGAAATAGCTTGTGCTTGAGTACAAGGGCAATTAAAACTGAGACGGAAGATTTCGCTGCTTTTTAAGGTCAAATTGCACTCTGCTTGCCTTTGTGCCGCCACACAGTTTGAAAAATCACTGCGCAATAGATTCCTCTACAAGACATACCACAATGCATATGCTTTCTCCCTCTAGCGTGTTAGCAGAGATAGGCTTTGAGTTATTGGGCACAAAGTAACTTCTAAACCAAGTAAAATGCAGACCATTTTCCCACAATTGCATAAGGATGGGAGCTGATGATCCTTGGCCTTTGTAGGCTGAGCTTGGTTTCTGCAGGCGCCTGATACTCTCTATGCCTGGGGCACCAGTTTCATCTCTTGGGTACAGAGCATGTCTTGCACGTCTGGCTTCTGCATGTCGAATAACCCTCACCAATCTGAGGAAGGGTTCACAATCTGTTCCCTGCCATACCATCTGTATTCCTGGAGACTGGTACAGCTTTAACGTACCTTATTAGAAGATTACACTCATGCTGAATTTTTTTCTGCCTCAAAAATTGGATTGATACAGCTGCTCTAACACTTTCCTGTTTGGGTCTCTTACTGGTTGACCACTCACTAATGTGGATCATGTTGTAGAGTTGCGTCTTCAGACTTGAGAAATGCTTAGGCCCTTGGCATATAAAGAGTAAGACTGTGAGAGCAGGGACATCCTACAGTCTTCCACAAGGCTGTGGTATTTTTGTACATAAGTGCACTTGTACTACTTTTGTGTGTGTGTTTTTTTCTTTTTAAAAGCTCTTGTGTTTGCTCAGTGGGGAACACTTGGATACACTTAGGCATTTCAAATCAGTATTGTGGCGGGGGAACGCAAAAGGTGAAGGACACTGACATATAATCATAGAATGGTTTAGGTTGGAAGGGACCCTAAAGATCATCTAGTTCCAACCCCCCTGCCATGGGCAGGGACACCTCCCACTAGACCAGATTGCTCAAAGCCTCATCCACCTGGCCTTGAACACTTCCAGGGATGGGGCATCCACAGCTTCCCTGGGCAACCTGGGCCAGTACCTCACCATCCTCACAATAAAGAATTTCTTCCTAATATCTAATCTCAATCTCCCCTCTTTCAGTTTAAAACCATTACCCCTTGCCGTATTGCTACACTCGCTGATCAAGAGTCCCTCCCCAGCTTTCTTGTAGGCTCCTACACGTGTTTCTTTTTTTCTCATCCTGGAAATGTGACTTAAAAATTAAGCCTGTACCTTAAGAAAAAAGAAATGCATGCTTCCTGTACCAAAACAAAGAATCAAAAATTGATGTTTGCAGTCAGCAGATGTTGGAGTGTCTGACAGAATACTTGGCTGATATCTACCTTCTTTTCTCTTTCACTTTTTATGTAGAGTATCAGGCTAGATCTTAAGGATAAAACTTTTAGTGATATGTAAATTATTCTGTCACCAAAACCCGTGGGTGCATGTTCTGGCATATATTTGCGATGTTGATGTTTCATGGTCTCTTCAGTCACATGGCAACCTGTCTGTGTGATTCCATGAACGTAGCAATGTTTCTTTGCCTTGATTATCTCCTTGAAAAGAGAGAACATCATCCCTAAACTTTTCCTCGACACATGGACTATGTCTAGCGATAACTCCATGAGTAATGATTTTAGGACTTCGTTTACAATGTAATGCCACATCATAGTCTAATAAATAGAGTTCAGAAAGCTAAAGGTAAAAATCAAGCATATAACATTATAATGGAGTTCTAGGAACCTCTAATAATTTAACTTGTCAGAGCTGTAAGGAAAAACAAGAACATTTGCCAGACCCTTAGAATAAATTTGTATAATTCTAGTATGCTGCTTAACAATAAATAAGTGACGACATTTCTTTATTATTCCATTTGGAATAGTGTGTTTTGAAGGAAATAATATATATAAACCTTACACAATTATATAAACTTCTGCTTTCCCGTGTGAGTGACTCTTAATTGAAGGCTCTAGGAATAACTGAGCAGAAGTCATTGTGCAGACCTTATCGGTTGCATTGTGATAACTGTAGTGAAATTCAGGAGATAGTGATGTGGTAAACTCCCAGAACTTTGCCTTTGTATCTCATCACCAACAAATCTTGTTGCACTAAGTTGTCTTTATTCGCTGGTGTTTCCAGAAATTGTTGCCATAGTTTTCAATGAGCATCAGTCTCCGAGGCTGTTTATGTTTTAATCCCATACTAAAAGAGAATGGCAGCGGGAAGAGGGTTTCGTGTTCCTGGCCCTTTACTGTCCTCTGATATACATGCATGGTGACTCAAGCATATTCTTATTAATTACCAGCTAAAGAGCAAGCAAGCAGGCCATGATCCAAACGAGCCTTTCCAGGGAAACACTTTTTCAACTGTAGCAGGAGCCCGTATGCAAGTGTACGTGGGCACGCGTGTATTTATAAACACACATAAATGCTTAATGGGCATAAAAGAGAAAAGTTTGCTTGAAGGATAACAAAGGGATTTTTCATTGCCATAGAAACACTCTGAGAGTTTGCTTTGTCTCCTAGGTAGAAAGTTTCCTGGTTGGAGCACTGTTAATTTGCTTGGGAAAGGACGCCTTGTAGCTGTTCGTGAACCGAACGAGCAATCCGCTGCTTAAAATGCTGACCACAGAAGAGACGTGGGTGCACCTTGTCAGAGGAAGCTAACACAATAGTGTTTAATAACCTCATTCCTTCGTCCTGTGACATTTTAACGTTTATACTCCCACGTTTTGTGTCTTGCCGGCATTTCAACTTTCACGTTCTTTTCTCTCAGCTCCTTCTTATAATTTTCCAACTGCTTTTGTCAGTGGTGATCTTGCAAAACCCTCTGTCCATATGCTGACCCTGCAGAAGAATACTGTCTCAATTCTGCACTTCTACATGTGCTTGTTATAGACAGAAGTGTCTGTGTCACTCCGTTAAAGTTCCCTGACACTTAGCATGACAAGATTTGGGCTTCGGCTTTTTCTAGTGCTGCCAAACTTGAGCTGCTTGGACTGCAGTTCTTCACGTGGGTGTTTGCCTCAGGCTGCCTTTCTTTGAGGAGCTTCAGCAAAAAGTTTAGCTACTGTGGGTAGTATTTGGGAAGCACCAGGTCGGATGCTTAATGCAAACATCTGCCCTGAATCTCTTGTGTGCTATAGCTCTTTAGCAAAGGTCTTGCCCCGGTGTCGGGGCTCTGACTTGTGCTGCTGCAGGGATAAGCTGCCAGCCCTTGGCAGCTCTAGGTATTGGTCATCGTTGGGCACACGTGGGAGTTTTGATGGCTGGTTGCGGAGGAAAAGCTGTGCAGGTGGAAGAAGTGGAAGAGGAAATGGGAAACATAACTGCTGCATGCTGGCTCTCAGGTCACTATTCTTGACTGTATCTTCACAAGCGGTGCTCACTAGCTGGCTGCAGCAATTAAAAAGAAACGCTGTCTTTTCTGTGAACTGGAGATCAAGTCTGAATCTTGTTAGTATAACGTTTCTGTGGCAACGTTTTACCTCTTTATTCTATGTAGTTGAACACAGAATTTGTGTTCAGACAAACTGTTTTCCATTCAAGTAACAAGTTATAATTTTTAAAACTGAATTAAAACAATTATGCCCAGCTACTGTAGATTGATACGTACTTTTTGGTGGGATATCGGTCCCAATGCTGAATGTGAGTCACTTTGAATTGATAGTTGATTATAAATAAATGGGAATTACAAATTTCTCTTTAAGCCTGCCCAGTTATCAGTCAGACTTTCTTTAGGAGCGACAAAAGAAACGTTTCTTCAAGTACTACAGATAATGCATATTCTGCTGTAAGTCACGGTAGTAGCATCTGTAGAAATACACGACTTGCAGAACTAGCAGGCTTTTCCTCCTTATCCTTAAGGACTCAAGGAATCTGGATGAAATGCAGGCTGCAAATTAATCGTGATGCACGATTGCATGGTTTCTTGGTTTTGGTTTGTTCTGGGGGGTTTTTATTGCAAGTTTGCAGTTTACCCCAACATATTTTCAAACCACGTATAAACTGAAGTTGCACGAAGTGTGAATCTGAGATGCAACTGAAATAATGGGCTGCGTTATCAAAATCTCATCTCATACTACAGGAGCCACTGAAGTACAGCAGTATTGGATACAGGCACTACTGGAACAATCAAGCACTAATAATGGCACTGGGGAAATTGTTAATGCTACAGGTCTTTCTGTTACTGCAGTGACTTGCTGAAAACAGACAAAATAACAAAGAAAGGACAATAATAAGCACATCATTGTAGATGAATTCTATACATCTTTTTAACTGACTTGCAAAGCATTTGTACTACTGGCTTACTGAGATGTTTTCAGTACTGCTATTATGCTTCCTGTTTATCTCAGGTTTTAGTTATTAGCTTGTCAATGACTAATTTCAGCTGGTATTTAATATATGTATATAAAAGCAGAAAAAATGCGACTGGATTGCCAGGGTGAGAGGTGTAACTTGTAGCTGTACTTAAGGAATTTATAAAACCAGAGACTGATCTCACAGATGTGAACTGTACTCACAAGATGGTAGTTGTGCATCAGATTAATGAGAAGTATGCCGCAGTGTTATTGATATGCTATATAAATTGAAAATGATCTTCCACAACATCTTCAAGCTGGTGCCTTTTTAAAATAGTACTCTAAATTAGGTTTGGAATATATTTGTGTTTGGTACTTGAAATGGAAATGTACAAATCTTGTAAGGGAAGCTGCATCCTACCATCTCCCTCTCTCTCTCTCTCTCTGTGTATATATATATATATATACACATGCCCACATGCACACGCACGATTGTGAAATGTGAGGTTATGACAAGTGCTATTGTAGCAGCACATCTTCTCTATTGAGCGCTGGTAAGAGCCCAAATTAAAGCAAACCAAGAGGGAAGCTGTTGAGCATCCTTCAGAAAGCCAAGACATGACTTGGAAAAATACCAGTGGAAATTATGTTTCAACTGTGCAAATAGAAACTGGTATGTAAGAAGCAGAAGAGGAACAATACGGTACCATTAGATATCTGATTATCTGTGACAGAATTTAATGGCAAGCAAATAATCAGTGTATCATTTGAGCACAGATGTTTCTGAGTGTCTCAGGAATTATGTCTAGATAGTTGAAGAACAGCTTGTATCTCTATTCTTAACATTTAATTCTAAAAGCCAGCAGCTGATTGGTTGGGCAAAAGAAGAGTTTGTGATGATCAAGATCCCAGAACTCTACTTATTGTTCAACAAAATAAGCTCTCCTGGTGACTTCATGATATAAGACCTACTATTAGGTATGAACAGTAGCACAGACCACATATTCATACAATTAAAGCAACCGGTAATGTGAATTTATGTATTTTCTCATTTACTAGTAATAGCTGCCTGTTGCCACCCCACCCCCCAAAGCTTCCTGTGGTCTGTTTAAGCACTACAATTGACAGAAACATGTTTGGAACCTGAAAAACGTGCTTTTCTGGCTTAACGCTGAGCAGATCAAAAAGCTTAATGCCTTTTAATGGGGAAGATCTTGTCATGTGGTTCAAGTGATTTGACATGAAATGAGAAAATTCATGAAGCCCCAGTGAACTTCGGGAACTGTCAAATCTGGTATTTCTTGGGGGTGAAGAGGGAGACTTTGCAATAGCCTTTATGTTTCGGTTGCTGGTGCCCGTGAGTTACAGCCCAGTCTTCTTCCACTTAGTCATGACTTTTGCTCTTTCTTTAAATTTAGTTGCTTTTGGTGAAGAAATTCTGTTTAATTGAGGTCTTAGTGTGTTCACATACTCCCTAGTTCCACCAGAGTTTTCTTTTATACTGGAAGAAAAGTGGGTCAAAAGTTAAAGAAACTTTGACTGCTGTTCTAATGAAATCCTGCAGCATATGCTCTTGAGCATCATCTTCCGTATCTTTTAACTAAAATCCTGTAAGTAACTAGTTCATGCAGTAGGGTTTAAAAACCCATACCTGCCTGATAAATTCTGTGTTTTCTTCTGTCAGCCACCTAAAATCTTCAGCTATAAAGGTACACGCTTTTTAGAGGCATTGATTCAGCAGTATTGAAGAATAATTCTGGTTGATAATAATTGATTTTTACGTTAAAGCTTCCCAGGTCAGTGCTTTGCTTTCTGCTGTTCAGAAAGTTTCACTATACCTTTATGTACACGTGCATTCACAAGGTGGAGGTTGCTGATAAATTACCCTGAAACTTAATATGTGCAGAATACCATATTCTTGGGTTACGTCCTGCTTAATGTGAAGTAGCTTGTGTTTATACATCTTGGACTCATAGGATATTTAACTTATGACTAAGACTCTTTGCTCACTCCTGAAATACAACAGGCAAGAAGCTGTGTAAAAGTACTCCTATGTTACATCAAATGTCAGGATCATAAGAATAGGAGCTATTACTCTAAATGGAGAATTAGAAGTGGTGAAGGGAAGAATTAACTTTCCCTATCTTTAGAATTATATTCCTTATTCCTATTTTTCCTGCAGGAATAATGTCCTGTATCCACCGATGTGGTACCCTTTACAATAAGATTCAATCCCGGTGAAAGCAGTAAGATGTAAATGTTCATACTCATCCACGTAAATTAATTTTACGGGGAAATTCCTAATTATGATAAGACCGCTTATGCTAATACATCAGTTTCAGATGTCCATCGTTAACTGCATGTTTTGCAGAAATGGTGCAACATTACATCAGAATAGAACCAAGGTCTTTCCCCAAAAACTGCATCTGCAAAGGGAAGCTTGCCCTTCTGTCTTGCAGAAAACTGCATGTTTCTGGCATCTAGGGAGCTTGGAGGCTTGATGACAGTAATATGGTCTTTTTCTCTAAGCCTGTGTTTCCATGAGCTCTGGTGCTCTTATCTCCCCATTAAGAAATATGGACATTGAAGACACAATACTGCTTCTTAGTCATCCGAAATAGAGGTGAGGTTCCATTATACAATGCCATTATATGCCTAGTTGTTACTGAGACAATATTACGCCATCAAGGTTGAGAACAAGTCCCAGGAAGCATACGTACGACTTTACGGCCGGAGAACTCGAGGCACAAAGTGTTTCACCAGACTCAGCAGGAGGTTCCTGGTGAAGTAAGGGGAAGCGTGCGGAGCTCCTGAGGACCACCAGCCTAGCGCCTGCACCTCAGGACTCGCTTCTTAAAACTACAAATTCCAGCACAGACTAGCTTCTCCCACAGCTTTGTTCAGGTACCAGTAGGTATGTTGATAAGAGATGTATCTCCTCCATATAAAGTGCATGTTAATGGCTTGCAAGTGAGAGGGTATGAAAAAGGCGCGTATATATATATGTGCATTTATAATATATATGTACATATGTATAACATATTTTCAAAATAACGTAATTAAGAGGTTAGAGGTTTTAACTAGAATGGAAGCAGGTGATGCTGTTCTTCAGAAATATTATTTATTGCCTTGAGATTTTTCCAGAAGGAAGTATATCTGCTTTACTATGGCTGTGCGTCCTGCAGTTTTATGTGATAATCCATCTAAAATATTTGGGGCTTTCCTTTTCTTTTTAGAGCTCCTGTTATTTTTCTTCTCACTTACGATGTAAATGCAAAGCAAACCGCATTTATCGAATCTGTTAATCTCTGGATTAACAGGAGTTGTTAAACTGATTTGCAGAGCTTGTTTTGAGAGCTATTAAATTTCACCTCTTTCCCCATACTTGATTGAAGAGTGATTTTTAGGATTACTGCATAGTTTAAATTGTCTTCATTGCAGAAACCATAATTGTGGAGACTTTCTATGAATTGTAGTAGAAGCAGTGCTGCCTTTCTATTTAACAGTAAATGTACACATCTTATGGAATATTTTTATTTTATACTCGCTATTCCAGAAAAAGAAATTGAACTTAAAGTCATTTCAAGATATTGGATGCTCTAGAGTTTGTGTGAATGAAAAGATGTGGATCTGAGTTGAACTTCATGTCTAATGTTGGAGGTCTAATTAAACTAGCCATATAACTTACAAATGAGTGAAAAAAATCTCAGAGGAGTTGTGTTTTCATTTTAGGCTAGCCCTGTCCTTTTTAATGTAGGTCAGAAAATGGTTTTATTAATTCATGGGATTAAATAAATTTAAATCGTATTTTTCTTCTGAAATTAATTCCATTATGGAGAGTCCTATGGCATTTAACAGGAATGAAACCAATAAGGTTTTCTACATAAATTACATTAGGAATGTGCATATTTTAAAGGAATTATCTGGTTTTCAAAGAGGGGTTTTGAACCCATCTCCAGAATTGTATTGCAGGTATAGAATTCTTTCTTCAATGCCAGGAGATGCTTTAGGATGACTATTCCTTTTGTGATATTTTAATAAAACCTTCCACAAGGTTTTCCGTCATAAGACGTTCTGCTATAATGCAGTTTGTGACATTTTCTTTCAGGTGAGTCAGTTGTTCTGCAGACTTGAATTTAAACATGAGGTGAAAAATGTTTGTTTTATTTTAGTAGAACCATAGCAGAGCAGGTAAGGGGAAGGAATGAATTTTGCCTTTCAGATGTTTAAGATGTGCATGAGTCATATCTTCGCTGACCATGACCTGCTTTGAACCACACGGGGCTACGTGGAAAGTTGCTGGCTGCAGGCATAGTCATTCGAGCACTTAAACGTAATAGATGAGTCAAGTGTAGCCTGGCACCCACTCGCTCAATAATAGGCATCCAAACACATAGCAAAAATGTCTTTTGAAGTTCCTCCTAGCTTACGAGAGATGCATGCCTATATTGAAATCAAAATATATTAATATTTTTATTCATAAGAGAGGAACTATTACTCTTTTTCTGTTCTTGGCCATATTTCACTTTACCATGCCCAGCTAACTCATGACAGTGGCTTTCCTATCTTGTGTGTTGGTATCACAGCTGTTGTGGTTTGGCTGAGACAGCAGCCTGAAAATATTTTTGATCAATATGTGCATACTTGCAGTTTTAGGGTTAGCTAAATGGTTGGTCCATTTGGCAGAACAGAGCATAAGGTAAAGTGGGAGCCCCTGAGAGTATATGAGCTATTCACACCCTGGGCTTGGGTCTGTGAGGACGTCACTTGTGGGGATTTAAAAAAAAAAAAAAAAAAAGTGATGCCTGCTGTGTGTAACAGGGAAAGGGAGAGCTTTGGTTCTGCTTTTACAGTAACTCGGCAGAATTGTGGACAGAAATGAATTATTTTGTATGATGGCTCTGGGACACAGGAGAAGCGTTGCTTCTGAGAGCAGATCCTAAACGTCAGTGCTTCCTCTCTTACTTTCCCATCAGAAATCTGGCAGCAGCAAATAGTCTTGGGAGGTTGGAAGTGTTGCTTTAAATCTAAGGAAGAAGAAACCGAATCACGTCTCAATCCTGCACCATCTGACGCATGCCTTAGTCCTAGCCCAGGCTTAGTGAAAGGGTGTGCGATGCTAGCTATTTAAAAATCCATCCTGCCTTTATCTTTTTCTCCCTTACTCCCTTTAGGAGAAAAGATATCGTTCAAAAGTTCTAGGAAAGGTTTCCTGATCTTTGGTGCAAGGAAAAACTGAGGGTGAGGTGCTGAAGCTCCAGAGAGCAGAATTCAACATACGCTTAATCCTTGTTTTGTTAGCTAAGTCTCTTGCCCGATAAGTGACTGGCTTTCTCCTTGCCAAAGTGTTCTTTGATGCTTGACTTACCATCCCTTTGCTTAACACAAGGCCTGGCACCCTGTTTTCAGGGTGGGTTTTTTTAAGTGAGGTACTGCAATGCCATTTCTGATGTCGAAATCACTTTATAGCCAGAGTCCTTATGCTACATAAAGACTGATTACAGTCTGATGCAGTGCTCGCAGATGTCATCATGAGTATATAATGACTTCAACACGCGTGACAGCCTACAGCTGTGGGCCTCCATTGAATAATTTTATTTTAGCGAGTCTTTTCAAAACAACTTCCTCCCAGTTCTTTCTTGTCACCAAGTTTGAGATGATAAACTGGAGATAACAATGATTTTCTGAAACGCGTCTATTATTAGAAAGCCAGCATTAGCAGTAAGGGTTGAATATTCAGCTTGTGGGGAATTGCAGAGTCTGCAACGTAATTGTGGTGGAATAGCACGATGTGCATAGCTGCCCGGGATGCTGCTGTGCTGCTCTTTCCTTGTTAGGGAGCAAAGATCCAACAGACGAGAACAGTCCCTGAGTAATAGCTCTCTTAAACATCTCGGGAAAGGTTCCATGCTAAAAGAAATAGAAAGTTTTGAGCCCTGGGAAGTAACAGCCTTGGAACGAGGAAGGAGGGTTTTGTGGCGTTCAGATTGTCGCTGGTCAAAATGGCCATGTAAAGGGGGCTTGTGCCTACAGCACGCTTTGCAGAGCAAAGCTCAGGCTGGGGCTTGTGCCAGACGCCCGTCGATACCCATAGCGCTGGATCAATATCTAGTGTTACTCCCTCTCATTTGTTCACCGCATAATAAAGCGACAGGGCTCGAGCAGCGCCCTGGCCCATGTTAAGAAGCTAAAGTTCCTATTAATGAGAATGAGAAGATTAGGAGCCAAATGGAGCACTTGATGTTAGGGCGAATTTGGGTTATCGGTTTATTACCAGGGATTTTTCTGTTGAAAGAGGATGTTGAAACATACATCCAGTAAGTATGTTACTGGACTTTAGTCCATGCACCCAATCAATTAATACTGTTATTGAATAGTTTGTTACAGAGTGGACCTGTGGCTAGTATGGTGGGGAAAATGATACAGTACTGTGCTTAAAAAGAGACAGACTTGTGCTTTGTTGTTAGCCGCTGTGATGTGTGGTGCTAGAATGAGGGCTGACTTGAACTTGATCGCGGGCTTTCATGCGTGTGAACCCGGGCAAGGCACTGCACTGGGTTTCTGTGTGCCCCTCTCGACCTCCTGCCATAGGACCCCACTGCTGTCTGCATAGACCAAATCGTTACCCATCTCCATCTTCATCACTGGGCTTTCAACGGGGAGGCACCTGGGGAAATTCTGTGACATATTAAACACTTGCAATCTTTGTTCAAAAATGCAACATCCTCTAGTTGCGTTGTCACCGCCACGGGTGACCTCCGGGACTCTGCTCTTTGCTTCTTGTACAAAGCTCATTCAATTTGAGAGATTTTTTTTCTATGGCTGGATTTAGTCCTGTGTTAGATTGTTTGTAAGCATTTTTTATACCTGAGGTGCCCTGACTTCACACACAAAATGCTGAGCAAATGGTTTTGAAGATCAAGGTAGAAAAAAGTGCATCCTGTTTTCTTGAGTATTGGTGTATTCTTTGCTGGGAGACCTGAGAAGTGATCAGTATGCTATTAAATTTTGACTGGTAAATTGAAAAGAGAGAGTGATTCCATCAAAAGATTACCATTTAAAAAAGAAAAAAAAAATTATTGAGTTCTAAACTTTCAGATTAGTTTTGCTACTTGTTTTCTTCTCAGCCTAATTTCTGTTGCATGTTTTGCGTATGCTTAATGCAAAATATTTTGTCTGTACTCATGTGTGAACAATATTTTTGGAGTTCATTTTTCAAAGCAGATGTGTATTAGCCTTTAATAAAACAAAGTTTCATTTTCTGGTTTGAACAAGGTGCCCTTAATATAGAATCCTGACCTTGTACGCTTGTCTTCTCTAACCTGCTCTGTGGGCTTGTTTTTGGTGTGTTTGTTTTATGTCCTTCCCAGACTTGCACTAACCTTGCAGCTAATCTAATATTGATTTCTTTCCCAGAAGTTTATTGTTTGCAATTGGAAGTATTTTTCAGATTGGGTGCTATACTAATTTTTCACTACACAGGGATTACAGTGTGTGGGTTGCTAGCTGAGATAGTGAGGACAGGAGATCCAGAAGTGCCCCAGGCCCAAGGACCTCATCTCAGGTGAGAGCGTTCCTGAAGTACGTGAGAAGGTGTGAGCATTCCAGACGACTGGAGGCTTGTCAGTGTGACACTTATCTACAAAAAGGGCCGGAAGGAGGATCCAGGCAACTACAGGCCTGTCAGCCTGACCTCGGAACCGGGAAAGATCATGGAACGGTTCATCCTTAGCGCGCTCACGCGGCATGTGAAGGACAGCCAGGGGATCAGGCCCAGCCAGCATGGGTTCATGAAAGGCAGGTCCTGCTTGACCAACCTGATCTCCTTTTATGACCGGAAAAGCTGTGGGTGTTGTCTACTTGGACTTTAGTAAGACCTCTCCTACAGCATTCTGCTAGAGAAGCTGGCAGCCCACAGCTTAGACGGGTGTACTCTTTGCCGGGTTAAAAACTGGCTGGATGGCCGAGCCCAGAGAGTTGTGGTGAATGGCGCTAAATCCAGCTGGCAGCAGGTCTCAAGCGGAGTTCCTAAGGGCTCAGCTTTGGGGCCAGCCTTGTTTAATATCTTTATTGACGATCTGGACAAAGGGATTGAGTGCACCCTCAGTAAGTTTGCAGATGACACCAAATTAAGCGGGAATGTTGATCTGTCTGAGGGTAGGAAGGCTCTGCAGAGAGATCTGGACAGACTGGATCAATGGGCTGAAGCCAACTGCATGAGGTTTAACAAGGCCAAGTGCCGGGTCCTGCACTTGGGTCACAACAACCCCAGGCAACGCTCCAGGCTTGGGGAGGAGTGGCTGGAAAGCTGCCTGGCAGAAAAGGATCTGGGGGTCCTGGTGGACAGCCGGCTGAACATGAGCCAGCAGCGCGCCCAGGTAGCCAAGAAGGCCAATGGCGTCTTGGCCTGTATCAAGAATAGCGTGACCAGCAGGAGCAGGGAAGTGATCGTGCCCCTGGACTTGGCGCTGGTGAGGCCGCAGCTTGAGTCCTGTGTTCAGTTTTGGACGCCACAGTATAGGAGGGACATTGAGGTGCTGGAGCGTGTCCAGAGAAGGGCAACCAAGCTGGTGAGGGGTTTGGGGAACATGTCTTATGAGGAGCGGCTGAAGGAGTTGGGATTGTTTAGTCTGAAGAAGAGGAGGTTGAGGGGAGACCTTATTGCTCTCTACAACTACCTTGAAAGGAGGCTGTAGTGAGATGGGAGCTGATCTCTTCTCCCAAGTAACTAGCGATAGGACAAGAGGAAATGGGATCAAGTTGTGCCAGGAGAGGTTTAGGCTGGACATTAGGAAGAATTTTTTCCCGAAAGAGTTATCAAGCATTGGAACAGGCTGCCCAGGGAGGTGGTTGAGTCACCATCCCTAGATGTGCTTAAAGGTTGTGTAGATGTGGTGCTTAGAGACATGGTTTAGTGTCGGACCTGGTGGAGTAGGGTCAATGGTTGAACTAGAGGATCTTAAAGGTCTTTTCCAACCTAAATGATTCTGTGATTCTATTCTAAGTACACGCTCATCACAGCCAGATTTCATAAGGCTCTAAAACATGAAAGTAATTATAACATTCTTAGTCAACATCAGCATACTCATTGTAGTGGGGCAAATTCTGAATTCTGTTATGCTTTTATCATGAGAAGAGAGTTGCATCTCTTGCCCAGGAAAGTGTTAGGGGCTCGGTGGTAAGCTAGAGGCCAGGGAAAACTACATGGAGTCTTTCCATCCGTAACAGCACTTGCTTTTCACTCCTAGTACTTATCGAGCATGTAATGTAGCCTTTCTAACTCAAAACTAGGTATTTTATTTCCCATTTCAGTTACTCTTTAAAATGCATCATCCATCATAGTGTTTTAGCATGTGAATAGCCCCAGTGATTGTAGATTGAATCAGATCAGGGTTTACAATAAGACATCTGTCGAGAAAATACACTTACTGACAATGTAAATATTGTATTCGGATACAAATGTGAATCCTCTTGAAATTATGCATTGATTTAGAACAAATGAAATGATATTTATCTCTTTACTCTCTCTTAGCACTGTATCCTACCATACAGGAATGCTTCCTACCTCCATTGTGTGGCGCTCTCTTTAATGCCTGCATCCGTTCAGACCCCTGGGCTGCAAACGGGAAACGTAGATTTTGGGGTTGATGTGAACACTGTTCTTCATGATGAAGAACACATTAGCTTGAAACTATGTTGGTGTAAATTTTGGCCCAGTTTGTTGTAACCAGCTATTAAAGTAACTTCTTGAGCTAGCTGCTAATAAATGTTGCCTGCAGCAGGCTGTGCTCCATGCTGCTACTGCACCTTTCAGGAGCTGTTGCTGGTGTTTGTTGATAGACTGACTGTGGACTTGTGGACTTTGTGGTGGTTTTTTAGCTCAAGTTCAGGAGACCATGACTACAGAGAGTCCAGCTGGTTTCCCGCTCCCGGACTGCCCTTTACTCCTTTGTCTTGAAATAATTTTGTTAATTCTACCTCTATGAGGAAGGAAGTAAGAACTTAGTCCTTTGTTCAAGTCACTAGTGTTTTGAAAGAAGACCAAAGAGCGGTCTACTAAAGGTTACAGCCGTAACACTGGGGGAGCATGCCTACAAACACGCAAGTAATCTCCCTGGTAATTTTAATAATTCAGAGTACTCCAAGGTTCCTTGAGCAAGGGCTTCATCCTCTTCAGAGTGTCCAGCACTTCGTATGCAAATCTACGTGGGGGCAGTCAACCAGGTAGGCTACCCCATTGCGTAACAGAACTGTCCCTCTTTGTTTTAATGGAAATCAACTGGGGCTACAGGAGGCAAGACATTTGTTTAGTTGCCTAATGTTTAGCTTTTCAGGTAGAATATTTTGGCCTTCCACTGTGTTCCTCTTTTTTTTTTTTTTTTTTTTTTTTTTTTTTTTTTTTTTTTTTTTTTTTTTTTTTTTTTTTTTTTTCCCCCTCTTCCCCAGCAAAAGGCAAGAATAGATAAAATGACTGTTGTCTCCTGGGGGTCTGTGGGAATGCACTGGCTGGTGCGTGTTAGTTATCTCTTTCCACCCAGTGCTGTGTGATTGCATTAGGTATATAGGTCTGCAAGTGATATTCCACTGTAGTGGGTTTTTCCCCATGCAGATTTTTTAAATGGACAGCCGCAGCAGCAGACCTGTGTCCTGATTGCCCAATTTCTTCTCTAGCTGTTTCTGCTCTATTCAACCCTCCACCATTATGAACTTTATTTTTATGTGAAGAGGAAAAAATTGTTCCTCTTCCTGTGTCCAGCAGAAACACTTGGACTAATCTCTTTCCTATGAAATCCTGTGCCTGGCAACTGCTTGGCTCCTGCCCTTCTGGGCTGGTGCATAGTTAGTCGGTTTGGAAGGTTGGTGCTGATGTGATTTGATCAGAGTGGCGGAGGCATGAATTAGCGTGTGGTTTTTGAAAGACTGCAGTAAGTCTCGGTGTGATTATTTCTTTCAGTAGCTCATTTCTTTGTGGTTATCTTTGTGGATTTTTTTTCCTACTTCAAGAATATTCCGTACAAGCCAATTCCTTGACAAGAAAGGTGACCCTTGTGATGAATGTGGAGACTCGCTTTTCAAAACATCACACTAAAACACCTGCTGAAATTATTTTTCTACACTTATGTATGGCTCCTTCTCCCACCTTTTTCTCTGAAACCAATGTAACATTTCAGCTGGTTCTGTCAAAAAACCTGAAACAGCTCTGTCAGGTTTCTGCCTCATGCTGATAAACCACAGCTTGACAAAGTTACAGGTAACAGAAATGGGTTTTGCAATCAAAAGTCAGAAAAAGCATATCCACTATTGCCCGAATTGTGTTTTCTATGTGCATGCTAAAAAAAAAAAAAAAAGTAAACAAACCAAATGCCCCCCACCCATCCCCCAAAAAACCCTTCTGCCAAAGCAGAACTGGTCCCTGCTTAGGCTTTTCTGTTTAGAGAAGCACAAGCTGTGCCCACAACTGCTTCAGTTTGTGGAAGAAAGGCTCTTTCAAGCACGAATCCCTTTCTGGAACCCCTCTGTATCTTGAAAGACAAGGATTAAAGACACCAAATCTGAGTGAAAACGTTTTGGACAGTATCAGTGAGCCTTATGCTGCATGCTCATGCTCTATCCTGGCTAAATCCAAGACTTGGGAGGACTTTCCATGGGTTGAAGATCCTTGCAGGGTCGAGAGCGATTCCATGCTGGAGCATGGAAATCTCTAGAAACCTGGGGAGCAAAAGGAGGATTCATTTGTTGGAAAGTAGTAACCGTTCTTCATCTACAGAGTTTTCTGTATTGGCTGTTCCATATAAATAGATTTATTATGTGTAATATGTCATTAAAAATGAAATAAACTACCTATCATTGTGACTGCTTTTTGACAAGCCATTCACAAAGCTCTGCGATGTTTTGCAGCATTGAAAGCTGTTTTGTTTTTAATTATGCTGCTGTTGCATTAAACAATGTGAGCTTGCGATGGCTGTTGGTCTGTGTAACAGTCGTGTGCCTGCAGAGTTATTTTTCAGGCGTCGGAACTGCTCTGTGTGTATCTTGTGCCTCATGCAAATTTTCAGTCTTGGTGGTTTTAGGCAAATAATCCCTATAAAATAGTCTTACACTATTAAAGGCCAAATCCTAGAGTACTTTTCCACCTAAATTCCTACTGGAATCAGTAAGGCAAGTCCTGTAGCCCTTATTCAGTGAAAGCTTTGCTTATTTGAGGCTGCATCCAGCCCTGTGTTAGTTATTTTCATTCAGTGGATGTACGTCCCCTCCTTTCTTTCTCCCAAAGGAAATCTGGCAGCTTGTCTGTTCCAGAGGCTGTGAAATATTGGCAGGTTTCAAAACTAAATGTGTCAGCCTCTCTGACAAACAGTCAGTCAAAGGGCAGACGCATTCCTATCGCTTTTTCTGAAAGCAGCCCGCTCCGCGCTGGAGAGAGACCGGCTCCATGAAGTAAAAGCTGCAACAAGGCATCTCCCAAAGTGCTGCCTGTGAATGTGCATTAATGCCGGGGACTGCGCAGGCTGCACCTCAAGCATACTCTGCTGCTTCCAGAAAAGGAAGGAAAGTGTCCGACCTGTGTGGCTGCAAGTCATTTCTTTATGCTGTGAAACCCCATGCTGGTTGTTATTTGACCGGCTCTGGAATCAGATAAGGAACTGTGGTGGGAAGGCCCCTGATGCAGCTGCCTTTGCCTTGGTTCTGGAGGAGCAGACTCCTCCGTTTTAAGTTTTAGAGTTTGCCGGTGCTTTGATGGGAGATTTGGACTTGATGATTGAAAAGGCAGGAGGGTTTGTTTTTTTTTTTTTGAGAGGAAAAAATGAAGCGTGATCTTTACTTGCCTAACATCACACATACACTCCTGAACCTGATACGTCATAGAATGGCTCGGGTTGTAAGGGACCTTTAAAGGTGATCTAGTTCCAACCCCCCTGCCACGCGCAGGGACATCTTTCACTAGGTCGGGTTGCTCAAAGATAACGTTGGCTGGATGTGAACTGTCAGTCCCGTGTGTTTGCAAGAGCGTGATAGAAGAATGGTCCTTGGGATCTCAGTCCAGGCGTACGGTGACGTGGGGAGAACACAACGGAGCATTTAACTTGTGCTTCTTGGCCTTTGCTGCGGGACCTGGATAGCCCAGACTTTTAGAGTTGTCCTGAGATCAAATCAATTGTAACTTGAAGGTTTGCAAATGGTAATGTTTTAACCCTTCGCTTTGGCCAGCTGCAGGTACTTCACCAATAAATAAATCAACTGTTTCAAGTTATAGGTGTTGTTTTTTAATTCTGACTAGGAGGCCGTGCACCCAGGGGTTTCTAGTGATGTAGTAGTAACAGTTCTGGCATGACATCATTTAAACGTGCAGCCTCTGGCTTATCCGTTGCATTCTCAAAGCTGTCAAAATAGCATCACTTGGGAAATTCTCTACCTCAGACGTGATGTTACTCAGTTTACTTGCCTTGTCCTTGCTACCTTTAAAAGAGGAGTTCCAGTGTTTCCATTAGCTGGGGGATTTCTGCCAGAAATTATTTTAAGTCTGCTGTGGAATGAACAGTTCATTAAACTGGGAAATGATTTTTTAAAGCGTTCAAGAGCCTGGGGCTATCATAACAATCAAGGTTGCAAATGGTCCCCAGCTTTAAGGCATAGTTCTTATTATTTAGCAGGATCGGGGATTTGAGTACTGCTTGCAACTTTGCAAACTTAGTGTTTTAGTTTTGAAGTCATCCTTTGGTGGTGCTTTCTTCCGTTAAACAAACTCACAGATTTATTCAACTATACTTTTTGAGGATGGGAAGAACCTGTGTCCTTTTCTAAATCAGTTGTAACATGCCTTAATAGCTTAATGTACTTTCACGCAGCAGAGACTAGAAATACTAAAATACCACAAAGCAGATTGTGTGTGTTTCTGGTTCGCTTGGAAGCAGGAAGGGGAAATCTTTCAACAGATTGTTGTTGTGAGACTGTTAGCCAAATGCTACAGATTTTCAGAGCTCTGCTTTAAATAAAAAGTGCTCTCATCGAGGGCATGTTCTTTTTGGAGTGGTCTTTTTTTTTTTTTTTTTAAAGACAGAAGTTGATTTTTTTAGAGTTCCATCTGTAAGTATTTGGATTCATAGCCTTTGGAATTGTGAAGGGTACGTGTAGCACTCTGGGAGTGGTTTACAGTAAAAGCACATTTATGAAGATGTATTACGTAGGTGTAGTATGTAGAAAGAGAGAATAAAGCATACAAAGAGGTTGAGGTTCTGGAAGTAGTAGAGCTGAGTTATTGTGATACCCCCCCGAAGTAATTCACTCACATTGGGGGCGAACTCAAGGAGTCATGTGTATCTGTGGGTAGGTTGATGCTGTGTGTCGTGCTATGTATCACAGTATGTTCTTTGCTGCTCTTTGAATGTAGAAAAGGAACTTTGAATATATCTAAAGAATCCCAATAAATATCTGACTAATGTAAATATGCCATAAGCCTGAAACAAGATAGAGAAGGACAGCAGGGATGTCATGAACAAATCTTGATGACGTTAACTGCTGTGACTGCAAAGTATCAAGACTGATTTTTAGGGAATTCCATTATATATGGCATATTTAAAAAGATTGTTGGAGAATAGTATTTTTCACTAAAGAGAAAAGTAAGCGACATGCATTTTAACAAGGAATGGGAGTATGTTGGGAAGGAGATTTTATTTCTCTGTTAACACCGGGAAAAAAAAAAAATTAAAAGGGTTTTCTAATGAATTTTGAAAGAGAGTAAAATTGGCACCATGGTTCATGATCCGATTTTCAGACTACTTGAACCTCACTTATGAATAGACGTGTTATGTATTTCATCTTCATGGGAAAACCTGCTAGGATTTTATGTATTGAGACAAGGAGCACCATAGATTCATATTCAGCAGGTGATGAAAGGTTGCTGAAATGTTCTTGATTCTTCCATTATTCTAACTGATACGGGAGGTCAGCTTTGCTATTGAAGAAGTAATATTTTTCTTGAATGCTCTGTATTTACATGTCAAGTTCCTTAAATCACAGCGAACGCTTTGTGTGCATCAGGAAGCTAGAAGACTACTTCTTAATCTAAATTTTTTTAATGCTATCATTAATGCACACTTTTACTACAGTTTTGATAACTCTTTTATTTGAGCAAAACACTGTCATGTTTATCTTCAGCATGCATCAAGATAATCAGTTTCTCTGGTGACTGTGCAGAAGCTTTTAATCTCTAAATTCATAATGGCATTTCACTTTCCTTTCTTGCAATGAGAAGAATGTTCACTCTGTGGAAGTCACGATTATTTTATTCATCGCCTATCAATACATATTTTCTGTTTCTACATGCTTTTTTTTTTTTTTTTGTAATACATTCTTAGTGCAGTTGAAAGTCTTGGCTATCTAGTAGGGTGCAGGGTGGATGATGTATTGCAGTGATAGAGTGCGTTCAGCTGCCTGGGGAAATGCAGGGCTTTTAGTGACGGGCCTCTGCGTTTAAGGATCCTCCTCAATCTGCTGTTCGCACTAAAAGCGCAGTACAAATGGGCAAAGCCAGTTCAGGAAACTTATGTTCAAGTGCAGCGTAGGTCCTTAGTCTTGCGCAAAATCTCCGATGAGCAGAGACGATGGTACGTTGATGTAGTATTTTCTGCAGCCCAATGCAAATCTAAGGTGTCGATGTGACTGTGAATTGCGAACTGAAATATATTTATTGTGAAGCAATACTCTTGGTCTTTATCTAAGTGACACCGCAAATATAAATCATAGAAACTATCTTGCCGACTTCTTGTTTACTTGCTTCAGGGGAAACTTTCTTGCTGATCATTATCCTGTACTTGTCACGTCTCTCTGAAACTTTGCGCGCTTCTAGCTCCGATCTGTGGTCATTATTGCTGATAATATTTTGAAGTCCTGTCTGCAAATAATGTCAGTGTGGAGTAGCTGGACAAATGCAAACATACGAAGGCTTACAAAGTTACTATTTTTTCTCCTCATCATTGTGAGAGATATGTGTGAAGGAAAGCTACTGTGAATGCAATTATTTTGATTGACATAAATGCTATTTTAGCAAAAGTTGAATGAGTAGAATCAAGTTTTTCAAACCAAACTGTTTTTCCATGTCAGCCAGCATGTGAATGAACACTGTGAGTAGCAATAAATATGCCGATCCATTGATGAAAGGACATCATAGCAACTTTCAGGGCAAGTAATTATTTAAAATAGGATAAGAAACCACATTGGAGTCCCAATAAAGATAAAAAGCGCTTGAAAATAACCTGCATAAGTCCTCTTGGGCAGCAGAAATTGCTTACAGTGGTCATTACATCTTTAAAACGGAACTATCTTGAATGGCGTTGCTCCCTGTCCCGAAATGTTAGTAATTGTAAAGAACTTTAAGGAGGTGGGTAAAAATCCTCTGCAAGCAGGTGTCATGAAATCCGACTGCTGTTTTGATACACAGATAAAAAACCCTTCTGCTTCCTGACAGCCCAAGGGACATTTGTTATTCATCGCCATACAGAGTAATGAAGTATCTTTTCATGCTGGATTTCTTGGTTTAGGAGACATTCTGTTTGCAGTAATAATGTGGGAACGGAAGCAAGTCCCAAGTGGAGGCGCAGAGCTCCAAGCAGAGGCAGACCGACTCTACTTGGGAACATTTTTCAAATTATTAGAAGTCATTTTGAAGTTCCGCAGCAAAAAAAAACACTCTAAAGAACAGATTACCAGAGTATTAATGCACTGCATTAATTCCTTTGTTTATTCTAATATAGGCAACTGTTTCATAGAGCAAAATAGATTAAGTTAATGCAGATAAAATATACTCTGTACAGGCGACTTCCTGCACTATTTAGTTTCCTTAAACACTTGACAAGCATTAATACTATCCTTTGTCACTTCAAAGCACTTAAATCCTTTATTGCTTTCTTTGTTTCAAAATGACTTTAAGAAAGGAAGAAAGGCAGGAACAGGGTGTAAGAGTCAAGGGCTGAGCTGAACTTTTCTTTGCAGCTCTACCCGTGGATTTGCTGTAGGAGACGTATTTGCAGAGCTTCTGCTTTTTGCAACTGCAAAATAGAGATAATCACCTGCACTGTTTTCTTTCAGACTCAGTTTTCTTCTCTTTACTCAACACCGTGATAACCTTGAGTGGGCGATTCTGTGGCAGTGCCAATTACGGTGATAATTATAAATTGCTTAGATCAAGCATTGTGTAGGGCAGGTCTGAAGGATAAGAAGAAAACTTGATCACCAGTGCTGGGCTGGCACCAGTTCTTGTCAGAATTAGGCTGCTACTGGCCCAAATACAGTGGTCAAAGACTGGTGGAGAGAAGGTGGCCATCTGTGAGATAAGTGTGTGATGGGAGCCTTTGTCCTGACTCTCTTAGGTTATCTCCCATGCTTAGCAGGCCAGATAATAAATTTCTCTTCAGTGAGAAAGTCATTCCTCCCTACCTGTCATTAGGAGAATTACTGAGATGCCGCTCCTTGCTGACGTCTCTAGGACGTGGCATGCTGTGCCTGACTGTGTCCCAACACAGCGCTCAACTTGCCTGGTGGGTCACTGTATTTTGTATCTGGTACCCAATGGGTGTAGGATGTGGGTCGTTCCCTCTCCCGAGAGGTGGATTGTGGACTAGCACAAAAATTATCTTCCTCGCTTTCCCCTTGGTCCACTTCATAGTCTCCCTTGGTGACAAAGTGAGTCCACCCAACCTGGAATCTTCTGCAGTCGTTTGAAGAAAGCTAATTTATAGGCTTCTTGTTATTCATTGCGTGAGAGTGGTGTCAGTGAGGCAGCTGGGGGTTCGATGGGCTACTTGCCAATGCTGAAGTGCACTTTCGTAGCCTCACCTTTCACGGTTCATGGGATCTCTTTGGGGTTTTTTTTTCTGTACTTTTGTTGACTACAGTGGAGAGCTCTCTCACCGTTACTTTATTTTACAGCAAAGATCAAGTGCTTCCTTACTTGAGAAAGTTTGTTTGATGCTTTTTTTTCTTTCCCCCCTCCAAACTTCCACCCAAGTAAATCTGTGGGCATGCCAGAATGGCCTTTCTTTCCCAGAAGTGCTATAAGCTCCTGGTCTGATGGATGTTAGCAGTCCTCGGGACTCCAGGATACATTATATGGAATCATCCTATTAAGTTTACCACAGCTCAGCTATACCGTTTTTGCAACAGTAACTATAAAATCCATATGGAGAAAACATCCAGATAAATCAGTGGTTGAAAGAATGATAAATAGAGGTTCCTTGAAACAGAAATAAGCTTTAAATACACTAAATGTAAAGCGATTCCTATAGAAAAAAGGAGCGTGAGCTTACTTCAAATGAGAAATTACCCTGGAAGGCAGCAACTAAAAGGACCTGGGAGTAATAAAATACGAGCAACAGAACATATGCTCTCTGTGCGATGCTGTAACCAAACAAGGTGAGATGCTCTGCAGGGGGATGAATAAGGGAGCAGTAAATAGGAGCAAGGAAGTGATAAGTCTCTTTACAGCACTAGCGAGAATGGTGATACTGGTATATGGCACTGAGTTTTCAGTAACTTCTTTTAATGTTGTGACATGCAGTTGATGATCTAAAAGTTTGTGTGTGGGGGGGAAGACAGAGGCTTTTGAAGGCAAATTAAAATTCATCGTAGTGAGAGAAGGATCAGGATATTTAGTACTTTAAAATCGAAGAAGAATGTGGGAAGTAACAGAACAT
Source organism: Burhinus bistriatus (assembly GCA_013397275.1). Classification (NCBI taxonomy): domain Eukaryota; kingdom Metazoa; phylum Chordata; class Aves; order Charadriiformes; family Burhinidae; genus Burhinus; species Burhinus bistriatus. The sequence goes on from VYXH01004068.1 coordinate 942,727, forward strand.
ATACAAATGTAACAGGAGGTAAAACAATAAAAACCCAACAACCCACCCACTGATCACCAAAGCGTTTCAGTCTGGTGGTGCCTAGCGGCTGGAAGCTGAAGCCTGACAAGTTTGTCCTGGAATCGGTTTTTTTTGTTGTTTGTTTCTTTTGTTTGGGTTCCCCCCACCCACCCCCATCCCCATTGCAATGTGGTAATCAACCATCGGAGCTAATTTCTGGGACACTGTAATTCCTTTCCATAACGTCACAGTTGTTTTAAATCAAGACTGACTGCATCCGTGAAAGATGCAGTTTAGCAAACGCACGTTACTGGATTTGGTGCAGGAGCAGCTGTGTGAAAGACTAAACCCTTTGGCCTTACAGGAGCTCAGGGTAATGAACTCATATCCCTTCTCGATTTATCGCCGTGTTCGGGGCCTGTGTGACCTTTTCTGTCAACTTAGCTTAGCTTTGTAACCTGCCCCACACCACTCGTGGTTCAGGTGTGTTTTGGAGTACGGGCTGATGAAAGGAATCTATCAACTCTCTAAACTTTTTTTTTTTGCTGCCTTTTTGCTTGTAGTAAGTGACTGGAATGATAAAATTAACTATATATATTTTCAATTTCCCTATTTATTTGACTGGATGACAGATGTTCTTATGATTAAACAGGACTACCCTCTTGCTATGGCGCATAATATCTTCACTTAGCGGATGCTCCTTGAGTTTTTGCACAGCTTGCACGCACACATACACACACATGTCTATGCATATTAAAAATATATATGTGAAAACATAGGAAGCGTTTTTTTGAAGAAAGAGGAAAAAAACAAAACCAAACCAAAATAAATATTGGTAGACTGTAGGGGGAAGGGCAATTATTAAACCACTTACCTCACTTTTAACCTGACTACAGAGTTGAGATCTAGGTTATATTAACTAACAACACTTTTTATACATCTAAAACATTGCTATGGGTGCCACTTCTCTCAATGAACAAGTACAATTTCCAAATTCCTACTTTATTTTCTGACCTCTGTTCTTGGAGGCTTTATGTTCTTCTGGATACCAGACATTGGTCACTTAATCTTTAAAACCAGACTTTGAGTGAGGCGTGTGGGGCATGTCATAAAAATCGTGGTTTTAGTTCTTTTGTTTCAGTTGACTTTATGCACCAGCAATCCTTGTCACTGTTGTCCTTCCAATTTGGGGTTTATGTATTAATCTCAAAGCAAAATTCCAATTAAACCAACAAGTTTCAAGGACAGCACTGAATTTCTTTTTTGTTACTGGGAAATGCTTTACGAGTTCACTCAAAGCTTTGTGGACTGTTTGGTGGCCATGAGCCAGGCATCGTAGACTAGATCCTTGGCTAGTGTAAATGACTTTCACACTTACTGCATCATTGATCTGAGTGAAGCTACGGTGCTGTGTAAGAGCTGATGACCCAACCTCTCTCGGTAAATCCCAGAGCCTGAGAAATTTTATACAGCTGTCAGTCCGAGAAAAGACTGAATTGTATCAACCTGCTTACTGTAGCTTTCCTGAAGTGCTGCCGTGGTCTGCTTACCAGCTACCATATGCTTAAAGCCAGCGGCCTGATGATCTGGTTGAGGATGGAAGTTGTTCTGTCATACATATGGGAGGAGGAGTCCTTTGGCGGTGTCCTTCCAAATTGCTTTCCTCCCTGAAGTACGCGTTACAATCCGTGCCACAGAACAAGTAGAGACACAAACAATTCTAATGGGTTTGAATCCTTAGTCACCATGGCTGGATTCTGGTGCCCTGGAGATAACACCGTGAGAAAAAAAGGCACATAATTTCAAGTTTATTCATTCTGTTTCCCTGATATTATATTGCTTGTTTGGCCCTAGTTTGCTTAAGTATGCAAAAAGGGGACATGAAAATGACATTTATTAGAAATGTGTTGACTGACTTGATAAAATTTGAATTCCAGCACACTGGAGCGTTTTCTGGTCTGTGCACAAAGCTGATAGTTTGGCATGGGTTCTGCTATTTTCTACCCAAAAAAGCTTTTTCTATTCTGTGCTTCCTATCAAAAATGAAATTCTAGAGAAAGTAGTTACTATAAATTTGGATAGGAAACTACTATGGCTTTTTCAGTAAACATGAAGTGAATATTTATGGAAAATCTCCTATCATTCAGCTAGCTATTTGTGAACAGCTTGCAAATACAGATAACGGGAACTAATGCAACTCGGGCTTTTTAGTCAGCAATCTGCCCAGTGGCAAAACTGATTTTGTTGTGGAACTTAATTTTCATTGTATGCATCGCTAGAGATGACCCCCAAATTACTGTTTTCTGAGCAAGTCCTTGGGGATCAAACCTACCACATTCCACCACCAAACCAGAAATAACTTTGACCGTCTGACAAAGCCAGTGTACATTCATTATAGCAGACCTTTTTTGTATTCAGCTAGCCTTAGGAAAATAATTACAGTGGTTTCCAGTTATAGCATAAACAAAGATCTTTCTCTTTTTTCTTCTCGTTAGCCTAGTGAGCAAATTTAAATGTGGCTGTTCCTGCTGTGACTATACGGTTAGTGGTTCATTACTACAAATGGGTTTTACTAGCACATCACGTGTATGTATATTGCAGCTACTTCGAGATTGGCATGGACTATTTTTTTTTTTTTTTTAAATTTGTAGGCAACTTATTTTATATGCTGCTTCACAAAAAAAAAAAAAAAAGAGTCAGGGTCTGTGTCATCCATTGCTTATAAATATTATATTATCATAATAAGCAATTACTTGCCAGAGTTAAGGAAAACATAGGTTTTTATTTTGGGATAATAAAAATAACTAGATACTTCTTTACTAATTTACACTGTGACCAGCTATGTCAACTTTTCATAAACGAGCTCATTCAGTTTGTCTGGAGGTGTTTCCGCTTGCTTTCTTTTGGGTTTGAAGTCTTTTGGTTTTGTTGGACATAGGGATTTTATACTCTGAAGCATCGATAAACCCTTATAGATAGAAAGAGCTTCAGGCTCCTTAACCTGATTCCCTTGGTGCTGAAGGGTTAAATATTTGTTGATGTAGCAACTAGAGCCGGTATGACTCTAAAGCCCAGTGGTTAGCTGGGAGATAAGGAGACATCCATCCCGGTGTCTGTGCTGTTCAACACTTTCTTAACATTAAGCATTCAGTAGAGCAGCACAGAAAGCTGTGTTTCCCTGGTGAATAATCAGAGACTCAAACCACTGGTCTATGAATCCGTTTGCTCCTTTTCTTGGCTCAATGAATATTTAATTCATCCCCATGAAGCGGTTTGGCTTCGGTAGAAAAGATTGATACCATTGCCTTTCCTACCTCAGACTGTCCTGTGTCTGGAGGTGGCAGGTGGCAGCTTAAGTAAGGTGAAGGATGGAACCAAGCTCGTCTGCCGCATCTTCTGTCACTGGTTTAATGCTGGCAGTGAGGAACGGGACGAGAAGACAGAGCAGCACCATTGCCACCTTTTTCTCTGTCACCTTGTCCTCCGGATATACTTGCAGATCAGGTGTCAAATGAAGAATGTTAATTTGGAAAATTTAGGTCCTGTGGATTTTGAACTGGCTCTGCAATTGAGTAGTAGCTAAGGTGGGGAGGAACCTCTACGTGGATTCGGTTTGTGGTGTTTGGACCTCGTTTCTCTGCCAAGGGAGCTCCTATGCCTGCCTACTCTGGGGAGAAGAGGAAAATAAGACAGGAATGTTGAGACTGGCATTGGTTCTATAGCTGACAACAAACTGGACTCTAGTTTTGAATGGCTGTGTACACTAAAATAACTTTGAAATACTTTAATAGCTATCGTTAAATGTGTTTTAAAGCCATTTGCAAATTGTATTGCTTTTTCCTAGCTGTGGGAGGAGAGATTTTTGTGAAACCTCAGACTCTGGCTAGAACTTCTCAGCGTCAACTTGGTTGTTAATTGATTGAGAAGGATGTAACAAGTTTGTCTGGGCTAGAGTCGCTTTGGAGGGAAGACTGAAAGAAGATGCTGTGTATGGGCAATGAGGACTTCAGAAAGGCTGTTTGATTGCAATGCAGAGGTGAGTCCAGTGTGCACGAACAGCGAAGAAACGGTCTTGCTTCTCTTGTACAATTCAAGAGCAAACCCTTCACTGACTTGTCAGTGCGGGCTCAAAGAGGAAGATACAGAAAGGATGAACTGGAACTTTCCTGATGATACCGAACTGGGAGGGGTGGCTGACATTCCAGAGGGCCGCGCTGCCGCCCAGCGTGACCTGGACAGGCTGGAGTGCTGGGCAGAGAAGAACCTAATGAGGTTCGACAAGAGCAAGTGTAGGGTCCTGCACCTGGGGAGGAAGAATGCTAGGCACCAATATAGGCTAGGGGTGGACCTGCTGGAAAGCAGTTCTGAGGAGAAGCATCTGGGGGTCCTGGTAGATAGTAAATTATCCATGAGCCAGCAATATGCCCGTGTCGCCAGGAAGGCCAATGGAATCCTTGGCTGCATAGGGAAGAGNCAAGACCCGCCTGGATGCAGTCCTGAGTAATGTGCTCCAGGCATTCCTGCGCCAGCAGGGGAGTTGGACTAGATGATCTCTAGAGGTCCCTTCCAACTCTGAAAATTCCATGATTAGCTCACCAGGAATTCTCCTTAGGTTTTGTTTTGCTTCCCAGCATTGCTGCCTCGCACTAGCGTGTAATCTGTGTTATCTTGGCAAAACTCATTAATCTCAGTGGGAACAGTGTTCAGTATTCTATCATTCAGTATTTGTTTTGTAGCTGTACCAGTATTGCTATCAGAGCTGAGAAGAAGTAATACGGGGTTTAGTTTTCCCAAATGGGGGAAGGACTATCATTCAGGTTCTGTTTTTGTAGCTGTAAAGTTATAGGAGGTAACAAATCCACTTGTACTCATTTGGGATATTAAACAGAGCAAGGGCATTGGAAAATTCTCATACTAAACATTGATCTTGTTGTGATTATTTCATGAAATGCTTGTACACATTTCTCTTTAGGAGCGCTGTGCTGGAATATCTGTCATACGGTAACAGCTGTCAAGCAGACAGGCAGATGCTGTTGATGTATATAAGAAAAGGCTTGGAAATACTCAAAAAAATAAGTGGGATTCCTTCCCTGAAACTTTTTTATTTCTAGTTAGGTTTAGTACTCAGTTGGCTGGGACATGATGAGTTATTTTTATCTTATGAAAAATTAATTTGAATTACTGCATTACATGTGGTACACGTGAGCTGTAGAGAAGGGAAATATAACCTCGCTCTATAGCAGAGCGCTGTTTGGAAGTTTGGAGTGCCAGGCATCTAAATTCTACTCTTCCTGATCGCATAGCAGTCCATGTTTGCCAGCTTCCCTCCAGACAATAATATGACATGTACTCCGTTCTCCCCCACCTCCCAAAAGCCACTGTAAGACAGCAGCAGCAGAGTGGGAAGGCTTTGAGTAGTGTTATGCTACCTGTCCCCTAAACGAGAGATCACACACAAGTGATTCCACTTAACCATTTCTCTTTCCTGGTGTTCTTTTGCCTGGCAGTTAAATAGCTGTTTTAAGGTTTTTTTTCAGGGTCAGTGTGGAGCTTCATGTTATTTAACGATGCGTGCGGACAATACAGAAAGTAGAGAACATGCAATATATAACTTGGATTCTGGAAAACAAAGTAGAAGCCTTATCCCAAAATACTGCCTTAACCAGTTTATATAGCTCAAATTCCCGTAAGTTCGTGTGTGTACGCCTTTTATAAAAAGTGGCAGCTTGTGTCTCCTGCTGCATGTTACCAGTTAAACACGCTTCTTCAGGCTGGGTCGCCGAGAGCTTTGATTCAGCAGTGAATCAGACCAGAGATAAACATTCATTCCTGGTGTTTGCACTGCTCTAATTTCCCTGCTCAAGGCAAGAAAATAAATGATGCTAGAGCCCTGGAGCTTAACTGCAAGATGTTTGCAAAGATCTAACTGGAAAGTCTTTTAAATTTGTGATATCCTTATACTTTGTATGCTGACTTCTGTTACCGGCTCATTAGGCTTTCCGGGTTGTCCTTCTGTCTCTGGTGCGATCTCACATTAGGTATTATATAAAGTAATGCTTTAAAAGTGTAGAAGTTTATAATAAATACTTATATGCATGCTTATATAAAAAAAGGTATTATATAAATATTCAGATATTCACGTGAAGTTGGGTTGATGTGATCCACGTGTCCTTTCCTACAGAAGAAGAATACTTCTTGGGTCGTGTACATTTAATGAACCAGGACAGCTTAGCAAGCTTTGTCTGGAAAATGTTTCCTATGCGTTTTGAAAAGTATTACAAATGTGCATATTAACAACTGCACAAAATTTCTGTTAAGCACACACTGCTGTCTACTTGGAGGTGATTAGAGATTTTTAATTATTCTTCAGAATAATAGAAATGCATCAATATTTTGTACAAACCTACCTGAAATCAAAATTCTATTG
>VYXH01004068.1:959043-974049 GCA_013397275.1 Burhinus bistriatus
TTTTTTTTAATTGTGACAGAGCCTGCTGCTAGGGGGCTAGATAAATCAAAAGAAGGCAGATTGAGAGGTAACTGTTGAGAGCTGTTGGATTGCTCTGGCAGCAGAGATGCTGGGCTTCGCTCTGTGTGTGCTCTTTGGAACCCAAGAATTGCTTCAGGGTATCGATCGGTAATTGATTTCATTATTCATTAGCAGCAATATAACTGAAATGTTTTATTTTCTTTAAAAACAAGGAAGCTGCTGATTGATCTGTCTTACTGCGTAGGCTTCCAAATGTCTTCGGCTTCTAATTAAGAGTGTGACACTTTGATATAGAATCATTACAAGACAAATAAAAAAATAGGGCTTTTTTCTCAATAAAATAGAATGGGTCAGTCTGTCCTACCTAGCATCTTTTTCTTAAATATTTTTTTAAAAAAATTAAAAGCAGTATTTATCGTATGTACTTTCTCCTTATGCATAGTCATGAGCGCTATTTGAAATAGGTTACTGAGCCATTCTTATGCTAAGAAAGTAAAATACAAACCCCTTCACCTATTCAATGCATTATAATATCTGTCCTGTCATTAAATTGTCCTAAAGTAAAATTTTACAAAATATAAAAGTACAAAGTGAGAGCAGATGTGCTTGTAATCATATTTCAAGCTGAAAACTCTTAATAAAATTACTTTGGGAATGTAAATTACATAAAGAAAAACATTAATACACTTTCTATGTTTGGGAAAATCAGCGATGGCAAATAGGTGAGTTGGTAATTTTGAGGAAGTTTCAGTAAACAGACTTAATTTAGGTTGAACCATTTTGGATTACGATAACCAAGTTTATGATAAAGTGGCATTAGCATTATGGTCTCTTAAGAAGTTCTCGAAGAGCAGCTGATGGAGAAATCCTCATAGTCACTTAATCTTTATTCATGTCTTTTTTGAAACACACCGTGCTGAGCATAAAGGTCAGCTTTATCTACTTCAAAATGATTTAAATTCAATTAAATACGGTGTTATAATCAGAAGAAGAACAAGATGTACTTTCTGGGATCCCATCCTATTTCTAGAAAAGAACATAGCTTACAGCACAAATAACTGAATGAATAATATTGTTTCCTACTTTTTTTAATTAGAATTCTTTACGTAATTGTTCAAGAGGTTTAACTTCTGAGACTTGCAAAACAAACACAAAGTGCGTGGGACCACAGCAAGTGAAGGTGGCTGGACTAGTCCCCTTGTACAGTGGAGCTGGGATGAGCTGTCTTGGCTTACAACCGGACTTTTTCATCCCACTGATTTCTTTCTACTATTACTGTAAGAGAAAACAGTTGTAAGCAAACCGAAGCAGTTCAGCACAGAAAGTGTCTTGGCAGTGAAACCCCCGAGAAAGTAGTAGTTCAGAGCAGGTTTGTAATTTGTTCTGCCCCAAAGAATATTTTGGGAATAAGAGAGGTGCTTCCTGTGAGAAATTGCGAGCGTCTGGGCATTTTTAAGAACCAAATATATAACTTCAAGATTAGAGATGAGATTTCTGTCTCAGCACTATCTAAATGAAGCAATATTTTTGTAAGTTTTCTGACTTTGTAAATATTAATTAGGCACACATGATTCTGTTTAGACATTCTGGAAAAGCTGAAATACGGAAACTGCAAACCTTTTATTAATTGGAGTACTCTGATAAATAGAGACAAGTCAAGGTCAACACTGTTTCTGATATTGTAAAAGTAATTACAAATATTAAAAAAATCACATAACGACTTTACGAATACTGGCAACTTTTCTTTGCAAATCATGTTAAAGCAAATTATCCAATAGAAGATTTGGTATTTACAAGACTATTCACAGCTGTTTTGTTGGAGGAGACATAAAGTTCATATGTACTACTGCATTACTTTATGCACAATATCAGGAACGAGAATAACACAGGGTTAATTTTTGGATTTTTGGTCTTTTTTTTTTTTTTTAATACATTTACTTCAGATCCCAGCTGGAGATGTAGTTGTTCAGGATGGTAGGAGAGAAAAGAAAGTTCTGGTCTTTGGGAAAATTAGTAATCATTTTTATAAGAGTGGGCCTTATTTGGACTATACTTTTTATTTTATATTTGATTTAATTTTAACTTCTGAACAAGTATCAGAAAACTAGCTGCTATTGGAAAAACCACTGTAGAAATGGCTACCAAACACTGCAGTGATTCAGACCTCTTGTGTGAATGATGTCCATATTCCATCTCAAGTGTCGCTCTGTTTCATCACTCAGCGTTCTTATTTTAAGTGTAACTTATGATGATGGGGTAAAACTGGTTATAGAGAAAGATGCTAGAGTTGTTAATATTGAAAAGCTACAAGCTCATGCAGAAAGAGTCCTTGTTGCATTTCTGGATGAGACCTTCCCAGGAACATAATTACTTTGAAATTAGCCTACAAGAAAGAATACCACTTAGATTACCAAGCATAAGTAAAATTTTTCAGTCTGATATCTGGATGCAGGAAAAGAGGTGGAAGTAGCAACAGATGTGTAGTAACAGTATCCTTCTACTGTGTGTAGAAGAGACACAAAAATTACTATCTGGAACAAGGCAGGAATCCCAAACTGCTTTATGATGCCCAGTCCAGTTGTAAAGGAAAACCACCAGTTTTAGAATGGACAAATTTTTATAGCATAGGGGTGAAAAGGAAATTCGGGAGATTTTCACTGAGGAAGATAAGTAATATTACATATTTTCTTTTGGTGTCTTGGTCATTGAACAGATTTGTTTTTTTTTTTTTACAGGAAAACATTTGTTCTTAATAAATGCTTAAAAATAAAATAAGAGTGCTCAATTAAATATGGAGGAGAAATTGACGGAGAACATATGCAAAAAATACAGTGATCAGAGTTCTTTTATTACTCTGGCAACTAAAGAAAACATATTTCTGTGGTTTAAAAAGAAAAGAAAGTAAAAGAAAAAAGCTCTGAGAACTGTGGGAAAAACCCAAGCCAAAGAGCCATTTCTTCTTGTCTTGAGACTTTTTAATCTTCAAACACTTCGGCTTGAAAAAGTTTTCTCCCTTGCGACGAGCAGGCAGACGAGAACTGGAGCAACGGCTGTGTTGGCCTAATGAAAGCTGAAGTGCAGCTACATTTACAGCACATTGAGAACTGCGGAGAAATTAATGCGAAGATTGTACAGGGCGTCGCTGAAGCACCAGAGAGGTGTTCCTGGGAGCAGCAATCGGCTGCTCGGCGTTAACCTCGCTGCAGAAGGGGAGCCGAAGTGTTCTGCATTTGAAGACGCTCACGTTCATCTCGGCGCTCTGGTGTGAGAGAGCCGGAGAAGACGGAGGGTTTGGAATCGCTGCCCTGCCTCAGCCGGATGAAGTGCAGAATCTGAAGGAGAAAGGAAATAAAACCCCAAACCTGCAGCAGCGAAGATGTAAAGGAGCCTGGGGTCTCGCTGTAGCCCTTGCCCAGAGGGAGTGGGTGGGAGGAAGGCAGGGATGCAGCCGTGCTACACCGTGCCTGTTCTGGAGGGAGGTCCAGGGAGTCAAAGACCAAGTTTTTCCAACTATTGCAATGAGCCCTGTGCCTGTCTTGGTTCACTTGCACCTCTGTGCGCTGGTACAATTAAATATCTGCATAATATCTTCCTAATAATAGGAAATTACTCAAGCTGGACAGCTAGCATTTCAAACTCGAATAAATCTTGTATGCTTTATACATAATAATTCAGTTATGCAGTTTTTGAAAGGAAAGTGTTAGATAAATTGGAGATACGAGACAAGCTAGATGTTGCAGAATACCTGTAACAGCTTTCTTAAATTTGGCATTAGTATCTTGACAACGAGTATTTGGTTATTATAAATAACCAGCATCTGAAAAATGTGTCTAAATGGGCTGGCATCTTCAGAAAAATATTTATATTTTTGTAATCGCGCTCAGACATGTAAGATGAGAACTCAATATACACTTAAATTTTCTCTGTGTGTCTTATATTCATCCATCAGAAGAAAGCAGCCTCCCCGCCCACCTCCGATGTCTGCTCCGAAATGGAGAAGACCCGTTTGTGCACCATAGACATGTATTTATTTGTGCTTCTCTGACAACTTTGCAAACAGTTCATATTCCCTGGATCGCTCCCCAGGGAGCCGGAGGATGATTAGGAGCAGCATTTAGCTGGTGGGAAGAGGGCGGCAGAGGCAGGTGAATCGTCCTGCGTGGTGTTGCACAGGAGGTTTCTAGCAGAACTGGGAATAAAACGTAGCTGTCTTCGCTCACGGATCTCTGTGGCATTTGAAACGTCAGTGCACACATGGGAGCATTACGCGCTAATGTGACTGAGAGTTCAAATAATCCGCTGATTTGCAGGCAAGCATTCAAGTAATGTATCGCTCTGATGGGTCTGAAATTTAACAAATTTAAAAGGTTTTCTATTGTATTCCCCTCCCCAAGGCTTTCAGACTCAGTCTTCTATTTCCAATTTACTACTTCAAACTTCTGTTGAAAGCAGCATAGATTTTTATTATGAATGAACAGTTCTGGGGATTGAGAACGGCCTTTGGAAAGTTTCCTCCTGTATTAACTTAATGGACAATATTTCTGACTATGCTTCCTGAAAAAGGACATTGCACGTTTGATTAAATTTTATGAGGGAATTGCAAAATACCTTCCATGATACGTTGCTTCCAAAAAAAGGCAAATCAGAGTGAGGTGGACTGAGTGGGATAAATTCTTGACTCTGCCTGAAATGGGTTGAAAAAAAAATGTTGGGGGATGGATGAAGGATCTTCCATGTGAGTGCCAGTCTTTGGCCCGTTTGCTGTAGAGAAGATGAGAGCTGTTTCTGGTTGGAGGTCTTTTTGTTTCTAACTGCTCAGGTTTGGGGATCACTGAAGTACCCTTCAGACTGTCCAGAGCAGGATCTCTGGGCAGCCGGCTGGTTAAATGGGCTTTTCATCTGGTTTGCTGGCTGAGCAGTGAAGAAGCCATCATAGGGTGAGTAGCTGGCCCATCAATTCATCACATCTTTACTGGAGTGTGCACCTTGAGTTTTTAGAGACGTGTTAATGTTAATGATCTGCCATTTTTCATTATGATAAATGAAAGCCCTCTGCCTGGAGAGCTTGTCTGGAGAGTGGGTCTCTGAAGGAAAGCAACACTTCAGTGTTTCACATTTATTCTCCCTCACTGATTCCCAGACAAAATCTATGCAAATTCTGTACAAAAAAATATGACATTGTGTTTTAACTGTGAGCTTCAGCTGAATCTAGGAATCAGTCCACAGAATATTGGCATTATGGATTAGTGATGACGCTAAGGGCTGTGGCAGAAGCGTTGGTAATTCTGATAATCGCATTAAAAGGAGAGGAGGCCGGCTTGTTCCTCTTCAGCCAGTCTGGCTCTGCAGAGCAGACAGCAGGAAGAGCTCATTTGCTGTTTTCTATAAATACAGCAATTATAGGAGGAATAGAGTGATAACTTGTAGTGAATAACAGATGCAAGCATATATATGTAATCTTCTTTCTATTCACAAATTGTTTGAGGTTCATATTTTGGGGGGGTGTGTTGTGTTTGTTTTGGGTTTTTTTTGGTGTGGGGTTGTTGGTTTTTTGTTTCTTTTTTTTTTTCCAGATTACTTCCAAATAATTTGACTGATTCTTGGTTTGTTGAATGAGGTTTTTACACAGAGAAAATTCCTCTGCACCTAGTTAAGATATCTTTTTTGCGAGCATATGCATTACAATTTGATATAAAATGCTCCAGAGGAGTAGCTGAGATGATCCTGATCCAGAAAAGCAGAGGAGCGTGTCCCTGAGCTGGTGCTGGTAGTCATAATATTGATTTGACTTGCAGTTGGCATGAATTGTTTTGTCAAGCGGAGGTCTGTGAGAAGGTTTTATAATGCTATTTGCAGCTGCGAGGCTGTTATCACGTTGTATGGAGAACAGATATGTGGGTATCAGACAGGTTGGAATCCAGTCAACGCTGTTTAATGTACTGGGTAATTCTTTGCAGTTATTTTTCAGGCGACCACACCTTGCTACTCTTTTGAAGCATTACCTTGTTCCAAAAAGCAATGATCAAAGGGAAAAACCTGTATGACTCTTAAAAATGCTGGTTTGGGACTCAGGAGAATGGAGTTATTTTCATATTGATACTTTCCTTCACTTTTCCTTTCCTGAAAACAAAGATCATTCTCCCCTGTGAACCATTTAGCCACGTATTGATGAAAAGTGATTTTTTTTAAGGGCTCACAAGTTAAGATTGCTGGAAAACTATGCAGAATTTACAGTTTCTTGTAATAAATACAATGCACATCCGTAAGATACATTTCCCAAAATTTTGGAACTGGTGAAATATGTGATATCCACAGGCATCAGAAACTCAGCCATAATCTTTTCTCGATTCTGCAAAGATGGATGTACAGAGAACTGGAAGTGATTTTTCTGACATTATGCTTCAGGGGCCTGACATCCTGAAATTAGATAGAATTTTTCTGTTAGATGTATCAGAATTAGAATTGGTTTTCATCACTGGATTTAGCAAAATCCATAGACAGAAGTTCAATTCATGGCTCTTGAGGTATCTGACTACAAGGTAAGCTTTCATTCACCTGTGTTAGCCAAGTAGTTTGACTGGAAAAATCCTCAAATGATGCTGACTGTGCAGCACAGCCTCGTTGCAATGAGCTGCTTCAAGGACTGGAGTAAATTGCTCTGTTGTACTTTGCTGTGGCGGCTTGGCCTCTTATTAACTTTGTCGCTTCACCTTGATTTGTTTCTGAGTTTCTGTCTGCAGTTAAAATCAATAGACTTTTTTCTCCTTAGCTTTCAAAACATCATAAATAAAATTCATTTCTTAAAATAGATGCCCTGTGTTTTCTGAAATAACACTACAACAGCATGGGGGGAACAGGACCTGGAATGCCAGTAGCTATTTGAAGTTTAAATATCCATGCTCAGTCTCCTTTTGTCTCATTCAATGCTTGTTTATAAAACCTCGTTTTACAGTCTGAGCACTTAATCTTTGTGGGGGTTTTTTGGTAGTTCTTCTGCTGTCTGGGTTCATCATATTATTTGTCCAGTCATGGTTTCAATAATCTCACATTCATTACATCCTGCTCACAGCACAGAATTGCAGTCTGCAGTCGTAATAAGAATAAAAACGTGCTGCTTGTCTGTAGCAGGTATTTCTGCAACAGCTAGCTGAGCATTTTTATCTCTATGCTGCTAATAAACCGATTTGACGAAGAAGGCACTGCAATTTATTGGCAGAATTGAGAAGAAAGGAAAAGAAAAGAAAACAAACCAGCTTCGTGTTTAGCCTGTAGCCCAGGATGCCGGCCAGAGCACAGTTTAAAATTCAGATTTTTCAGTACAAGGAGAGCTGGGTTGCTTGTGCAGTGGCTGTGTGTATAGTCACTTAACTGCTCTGATTTTATAAATACCTCGGTACCTGTTAGACCCCATTAAGAATAACCATCTCATAGATGGGAAAAAAAAAAAAAAAGTCTTATGCAAGGAAATTTCCTTGGGCATTAAATCCATTCTAGACAGAAGAAGATCGAAGGCTCTTATGGAGCGGGGCTGGTTTGCATAGGGAAACGGTGGCAATAGTTGAGGTGGCTGCCAGGTCGGTACTGAGGCAGCTAGTGATGGGAATGACCATAAGCAGCAGTCCAAGATGGACAAATGACAAGGGGAAGGGCGAGCCTGCCTCCAGCACCAGCTTTTGAAAAGACTGGGTCTTTTCCTGTGGCAAAAACACCATCTTATTTCCTCTCAGCATCGGTACCGCTTTTGAAAACTATTTTAGTAAATCAGACTTTTCCAGCTAAGATAATTTCCTTGTGAAACTTCTGGTTTGCTGTAAGAGTTTCAAACTCTAACAACGTGCTAGTGGAAAAAAAAATCAAAATATGAATGGAAATATGAAAATGCATTGTATGACCTTTCTTCTCCATCACTAAAATATGTTGTGTTTTCTTCACTGGAAGGGCAATGCACTGTCAATAAGAAGTCTGTGATCGTAGCCGTGTGACTACATCTAATTACAGCATGGCAATGCCTTGTTTTTAATATAATTGTGGGAAATAGGATTGAAATTGTAATGACTACTTTAAAAAAAAATAATCAGATTAAAAGAAGTTGTTTATTCTTTCATTCTATTTTTCCATCATATCTTATGTTTTTCTGATGTAGTCATATACATAAAGAAAATGAAAATCTTTTTTCCCTTCCAGAATGTACATTCCTTTTCAGTTGTCTAGATAGCTGGAAGAAATTACTGAATCTGTCTTTTAACTGTTTTGTGTATTGAGCAAACGAAAAGATTTTAGAATAACAGTAGTTCTGAAAAGCAGATGACAGAATTTTCCCCTTAATCAGAAGTAGTCTGCAATGTTTTGGCATTCCCTATGTCCCCAGCTTATCCTAGAATAGAAGGCAGTGTAAGTTTAATAGCTGTGCTGGAATGATCCCGTGGCTGACGCTACTGTAATTCAGTGAGTTTGCTGGAAGCAACTGGACTGTAGGAGGTGGTTTTAAGCAGATCCAGTGGAAAACTCTAAGTGTGGTGTAGGTTGGTCCAGGTATGTGCTTTTGAAGTGACTCTTGTGGTTGTCCCTATCGCTGTGCTGTGGTCTGTATCTCGGAGCGCACCTCATGCACCCCAGCCACAAACTGGCTG
This sequence comes from Burhinus bistriatus, assembly GCA_013397275.1. Taxonomy (NCBI): domain Eukaryota; kingdom Metazoa; phylum Chordata; class Aves; order Charadriiformes; family Burhinidae; genus Burhinus; species Burhinus bistriatus. The sequence goes on from VYXH01004068.1 coordinate 967,695, forward strand.
TCAGGAGCACCAGGCTGGAGCTCAGCTGAGGTAACTCCCTAAAATGTAGATATTGTGGATGTTAGGCCCTCCGCATCAGCTGCTGCACGCGCCATTTGGCAATGTAGACGTAGATTTAGTCATCGTGACACCTGATGATCTCAGTTTTGTTGTTGTTTGGTTTTTGCAGCACTGCCTCCTGTCGTAGAGGCATAACCTCACTAAGATCTTGAGGTACAGCAGATTTTAAGCTTTTGTAGCTATAATGCTTTTGAAATGTGAAGTGTGGTTTTGGTTGTATGGCTAAACTGGTGGCCTTTGCATTGGGAGGTACTATTCTGGATGTTGTCAGTGAAATCAGAAGCTGATTTGAATAGGTGACAACACCTCCTTTGCTGACCCGTCAGACGCTGTTTCTGTTCCTGCTGTACCAAGGTTGTGTTTCAGGTGCCCAGTTATCTCAGGAGCCTGGCTTGCTGAAGAATGACATCTCTTACCATGGAGTCATAGACCCGACTGGTCAAAGGGAGTGACGTGGTCCCACCAGGAAATATGATGCATAGGAAAACAAAAAAATCCATGCCAGGTTACTTCTGTAGAGTATGCCTTTTATAAGACAGAAAAAATACTGGCAATACTGGTCGGAAACAAAACATCATGTTTCTGCTTGATTGAAGAAATGAAACACAAGTGTCAACATCTTATACCATTGAAATGCAAAATAATCTCTTTTTAAAAGCAAAGTTTTCTGGAGTTAGTGTTCCTGATAAAATATTTAAAATTGCACATTAAGAATACAACAGCAAACCCCCAAAAACCCAACCAAAGAATTTACCACAGCAGGGAAGCTTTGATTTATGTTTTTTCTTTTTTTTTTTTTTTTTAATGATTGTGCAAGATAAAACTAGATTAATGTGCTTAATGCCCTGCCCCAAGGTAATGTTAAGAATATGTAGGAGATGCTTGATTTACTGATGTTCTTGAGACCACAAAGGACCAATCTGACAGCTTTATTTGCGCTAAGTAAAAATAAGGAGTATATAAATTCTTAAAAATAGTAAATGAAACCATTTGCTTATTTTAATTAGATAGTTAAAGATGTGTAAAATCTTCTTCTCTGAGGAGATCTGCGTCTACTTAACTTCAGAGAATCCTTCTTAAGTAAAATGAGTCCTTAATCAGCAATGCAAGGAGTCTAAATTAATCATCAGGCAACTACTTCAGGCTTTAAATCCCTACTTGATGATGCTTTGATCCACAGTAAATATTTAAATAAATGTTGATGTAAGTACTCATTGTCCACTCCCGAGAAAAAAATTAAGTAGCTCAATGTATAATAGCAAAGCTGAAATACAGTTGGGTTGCCTGTAAACAAAGGCTTTTGCAGACGTTGCATTTAAGGAAAAAAAAAAATCAAGATGAAGTCTAGAAACAGGAAAAGCATAAAAGCGCCATGCACCTATCATAGTATACCCCTTTTCTCCTTCATATCGTCTCTAAACATCCCCAAAATAGAAATTAACCTACTGACGGGACTCCATAAGGTAACTTGAGAAATTTCATCGACGACTTTATCACGTACAAAAAGGGAGTTTATTGAATTTACCATACTGCTCTGTGCATTCCTTTTATTGCTTTCACTAAGTCCCTATCCCTGCTCTTCTGTTAGTTAAGGGTGTGTTCAGGCCACTACTGAGCTTCACTGCTATCACAAAGGTGACCCGTGCAACAATTAAAAACCCCTAAACAATATACTAAGTGTAATGAGAGAAATAGGCTTGCCCAATGCACAGAGCTTCCGCGTGGCCCTCGCACTGCCACCTTGCCACATCCTAATATTTTCTTTCTTAAATTGACAGATGGCAGCGAGCAGCCTCAGAGCACTTTGGTTTCTTCTATTTCAGGCAACAAAAGCAATGAAAAGGGGAAACAGGAGTTCACCTTTGCGGTGCAGAAGACTTTGTGGAGTGGGGTTGATGCTGATAGCCCCCTCTTATCTGGCTGAGCAGATTTATTTACAGATCTCATATTTCCTGGCTATTTGTAAAGGTCTAACTTGCTGCCGTAAATTGCAGGCAATTCCTACTACATCTCATGCTTTCCGGGTGAGTCCAGGCTTCCTGTGTTTTGTGTCCAAACAACAATTACTTTCAGAGTGAAGGACTTACTATTATAGAAGCTGTTACAGCAGCCCGTGCTGTATCTCATTCGGAAGAGGCATCTGGGTCACCCAGCTCTTTATTTTGTCGTTCAAGATGACAAAATATAAAAAGTTTGAAAAGATCTCTCCGGCTGAGCTAAAGTACGGCAGCTAATGGAAATACACAGCTTAGGAAATCGCGACGTATCTCAGCAGAGGGCTTTTATTACCCTTGTACAAACCCTTCTTGGAGAAGATGCAACGTGACTTTGCTGTGAGGAGCAAACCCGACGGGATTCAACCAGTGGAGGAAGTCAGCTTAGTTTATATAGGAAACTATGAGCGAGTTTAGACCAGAGATGATGCTGTCCTGCTTAGCAGCTCTGACAGTTAATATCCTTTTTATTTAAGTGACTAAATCTGGATTATGTTTCTCAGTTCTGGGTAGTGTGTCTTAAAATTTTGCTGACATGACTAACTAAAGTAACGTAAGCTGTTTTTTCCTTCGTGCTGCTAACTCTAGAATTCTGCTTTTAAAAGATCTTTTTTTCAAAATGGTGGTAACTATTTTTTGGGGAAAAAACCTCTATTTTTTAAAGTTGTAGAGATTAAAAATGTACTAATTGCTTAGCACAACAGAAACGAGGAAAAAAGAGGACTGAGTCTAAATGGACAGCATAGAACTAGGGATCTTTGCATAAAAAAAAAAGCAGACATTTTTAACAATTTCATATGGATCAAGAGACTGTGAGACCTCCACACAGCTGTGGAGGATTTTAATGATAAATTGAAGACTGTACTTCTGCTTAGAAGGACTTTCTGCTTTGTCCATTAGGAAATTGTCTCTTGTTTATCAAAACTCCTTTGTTTTCCAAAATCCCACTCATTCCCTAGGGATGCTCCTGGAGGAGCAGCGAGTGATCCCAGTGGCAGGGCAGCACTTTGGAAGACTGCTGTGTAGCCAGCCCATGGGGGAAGCACGTGGTGTTCCAGAGTGGTCTTCTCAGACGCTTTGATCCCAGCAGAAGTGTCTTCTGCCTTCCCCCATGGGCTGTCTGCTGGTGGTTCCCTCTTAGCAGGGCTGGGGTGTCTCTCTGGAGGTGAGGGGGTTGTCTCGCCACGTTTCTTCTTGCCCTTCCCCTATAACACATTAGTGGCTTTCTTGAAATATTCTTCTTCTTGTTCTTTTTTGGTTTGCAACCTGGAAATAATTTGTGTGTAGGTCTCGTGTGATGACTGAGGGTCAGTGTTTAGAAACAGTGTCTAGGCTGGTTCCCCAAGGGTGGTACAAATCCCCTTGCAGGATGGCACTGCCTCGGTGCTCCCAGTAGACAGGCTTCTGAAATAAGCAGTATGGGCGTTTTCAATAGAAGAGCATGAGCATGCAGCCCTGCAGAAAGAGATCTGGGCATTTTGGTTGATGGCAAGCTCCACGTGTCAGCCTGGCAGGCAAAAGGGATAGTGTTATTCTGGGGTGCATTAGGCACAGTCTAGTCAACCAGTCAAGAGAAGTGATGGTCCTGCTATACTCAGCGTTGGTCCAGCCTCACCTCGAGTACACTGTGCAGTTTTGGGCTACACGATATAAGGATGAAAAAAAATATTAGAATGTGTCCAAAGGAGGGCAACAAAGATGGTGAAAGAAGACATGACTTAGGAGGAGCAGCTGAGGATACCAGGTTTATTCAGCTTAGAGGAGACTGAGGGGTGACCTCATTGCTGCCTACGACCTTTTCGTAGGGGAAGCAGAGAGGGAGCTGCTGGTCTCTTCTCTTTGGTGTCCAGCAACAGGACATGAGGGAACGGCTTAAAGCTGCATTGGGGGAAGTTCAGATTGGATATTAGGAAAAAGTTCTTCACTGATAATGTGGTCAAGCTCCCCAGGGAAGTGGTCATGGCCCTAAGCCTGTCTCTGTTCAAGACGTGTTTAGACAGTGGTCTTATCCATGGTTTAACTTTTAGGTTGCCCTGTGTGCAGTGAGGAGTTGGACTCAATGATCCTTATGGGTCCCCTTCAACACAGGCTATTTTAAGATTCTGTGATTGGTGTGCTGCTTGAGAGGAGTGGTATGTACCTCCTGAATCAATGTAAGGATGCAAGCTGCATTATTGTCAGCCGTCTTGTAAATGATATGGCATTACTGATCGAGAATCTTTCCCAGCACAGGAGCCTGTGCTCACACATCTATGATGCTTTAGAGTGGAGAAGAGAGTCCTGTATTTCTTTTGCATGATGTACCCTCTTGGCCACAGCAGACTAGCACAGGCACGCTTCTCCTTCTCTGTTACCTTTCGAAAGGGGGGAGAAATAGCATTGAAGTGCCTGTTGGGCAGCACTTCTGGACTGCTGTGAATTAGATGGAAACAAAGAGAAGGGGCAGGGAGGGGAGGGAAGACAAATAAAACAAGGTCAGCTCAATTCAAAAGCTTGTCAAGGGATCAAACACTGAAAATTCCCTCCCCAGTGCTGAGGAAACGTGCTGTGGATAGAGCCATGGCAGACACATCAGGTGATGATGTGGTCTTTTACCAGTGAAAGATGTTGGAAGAGCAAGCAGAACTTAAACCTGCTTTGATTGTTAATAATCGTCTAGTCGGTGCTTGGTGATGCATTTAGAGGAAGAAAAAAATTGCACCATGTACTGAAAGATGTTTAAAGATTATATATTACACCGCATCATGTAATACAGTGGTGGAAAAAGAAAACCAACAAGATTTTTTTAGTTATTTACCGTATTCCATTAAAATTGTGTGTATATATATGCATATATATGTCTACATATATATATAATATTTTTTTTAGCCCAGGCATTAGAAAATTACTGCTTGTTTTCCAGGGAAGTTATAGGGAAACAGGCTAGTTATTAATATCTACATTTGCTGACTAGGCTTGGATCTGCAGGCACAAAAACTTCTGTTCAGTAAAGCAGTGATATTCCAACCAAGTGTGAAGAACTGCGTAGGAAAAATTTAAGCCTTTTATTGAAAAGGATGCAAATAGTAGAGGTGCTGTTTCATTTGCCATCAGATAATAGATAAGGAATGTTATATGTAGTCAAAGAACATAATTGAAGAAAGTGTTGTTTAAAGCAAATAAACCCCAAACCCCCTGAAAACTGGTATCTAGTTCTGCACAGATATAAGCATGGGCATAATTTCATGAATGAGAGTAATTAGCTGAAATCACATTGAAATAATGCCGCATTCACACCAGTACAGGCCCAGAACCTCGGAATTTGCTTCTAACTTCTGGGTCATGTGGATAATGGGGCAATGCTTCAGTTATGTGAAAAGATTCTTTTTTTTTAAAGCATTTTTGAATTCTGCAAGGTGCTGTGTGGGAAGAGCAAAGCTTCACCTGAGAGCTGAGCATCTAAATGCCATCAAAGTCTGGGCATTAGTTTCTATGTTTCTCAATTTAATAGCCTTCTCCAGTACTATTTTCCATGTAGTCCATTTTAATTAGGGATCAATAATAATGTCCCAGCGGTTTACTACTTCTCTCATTTCAATAGGAGTTGATTGCTTCAAGTATGTTCTGTGCTGTGTAGCAGGAAGGTTGCTCAGCAACTGTGATGTGCAGGCAGCAAAATTACGTGGACTTGGCCATTAACCATCTTTAGGGATGAGTTTGTTATTGTTCCACCCTACGTTGACACTAATCTTCTGAAGCTGTCTGCGATACCTGCTGCACTTGCGAAGCTGCATGTCAAGAAGAAGATAGTTTAAATCATGTTTCCCCTGGGTTGTTGGGGCAGCTTGCTTAAGGGCACATCCTGTAAAACAAAGGGTTACGCATGAGACCATCAGTGAAAATGGATGCTGAAGCCAGCTCTAGCAAGGACAGGCTTAATCATAAGGGGTCTGATCCCAATCCCACTGAAAACTATTCCAGTCTTTCCACCCATGTCAATGTTAGCTTTCAGATCAAGGCTCATATTCTAAACTTTCAGTAAATGAATGCTTAAGAGCTTTATTTTTATCATCTTCAGATACAATGTTCCAGCAATGTAATGAAAGTTCATTACAAATTGCCTTGACTGGCATTATTATCTATTTTTCTTGCAAAGCACAAGCGTGGGCATAATCTGATATGGATTTCATTGTATTTAAGGAAAAAAAAAAGGCAGAAATTCTGGTTAAAAATTCCTGTTAAAGCTCCTGATTGGTCCTAATTAGGAATCAACCTAAACCAACTTTCTCTTCTTACTGCAAAATAAGTTGGTTTTTTTTTTT
>VYXH01004069.1:903-73236 GCA_013397275.1 Burhinus bistriatus
GTGGGCCTGTGTGAACCCCATGAGGTTCAACAAGGCCAAGTGCAGGGTCCTGCACCTGGGTTGGGGCAACCCCAGTATCAATACAGGCTGGGGGATGGGATTTGGAGCAGCCCTGCCGAGAAGGATTTGGGGGTACTGGTGGATGAAAAGCTGGACATGAGCCAACAATGTGCACTCACAGCCCAGAAAGCCAACTGTATCCTGGGCTGCATCAAAAGAAGTACAGCCAGCAGGTCGAGGGAGGCGATTCTGCCCCTCTACTCCACTCTTGTGAGACCCCCTACCTGGAGTACTGCATCCAGCTCTGGAGCCCTCAGCACAGGAAAGACATGGACCTCTTGAAGCGGGTCCAGAGGAGGGCCATAAACACGATCAGAGGCCTGGAACACCTCTCCTATGAAGACAGGCTGAGAGAGTTGGGGTTTTTCTCCCTGGAGAAGAGAAGGCTCCAGGGAGACCTTATTGCAGTCTTTCAGTACTTAATGGGGGCCTACAGGAAAGACGAGGACAAACTTTTTAGTAGGGCCTGCTGCAAGAGGACAAGGGGTAATAGTTTTAAACTAAAAGAGGGTAGATTTAGAGTACATATAAGGAAGAAATTTTTTTCACTGAGGGTGGTGAAACACTGGAACAGGTTGCCCAGAGAGATGGTAGATGCCCCATCCCTGGAAACATTCAAGGTCAGCTTGGACGGGGCTCTGAGCAATCTGATCTAGTTGAAGATGTCCCTGCTCATTGCAGGGGCGGTTGGACTAGATGACCTTTAAAGGTCCCTTCCAACCCAAACTATTCTATGATTCTATTCCCAACAGCTTTGCAGATGTGGGTGTTTCAGGAGTCATTGTTAACAGCTTTAGTGTGAGGCGCTGGGGCCTGTACACATGGGAGGGGATGAGATGCTCTGTTCCCAGGGCCTTCATGGTTTAGTTCTTACAAGGCAGGATACCAAATTTATACCAAACCAGTCTCCATCCCAGTCTGGCTGGATAAACAAACAAAGCTTATAGAAAAAACCTTCTGCACTGCTCAAAGCCATGTGGGGAATGATACTGTCAAATGTGGTGACCTCCTTGTATGCTGGGACTGGGGCTTCCTCTCCTGATGGTCTTGCCAGCCAGTCACCAGAAGAGATGTGGGTTATGACGGAGAACAAAATGGTGGCATCCTGCCATAAAATGGCAGACCCATGTGTAAGTAGGGGAAGGGCCTTTCAGATCTTTGGGTAGGGTCTTTTCATTTAAAAATCTGCACCTCCTTGATTGCCAGTTTGAACTATGCCCCTAATAGGGCAAATGTTGGTCACGCAAATATGGGACTAGGAGTACGTAATACACATTACCAAATTCACCTGAAAATGTTGCATATTAATGCCTTAGCTCTCTTTCTCTTTTAAAAACTTCATTCTGTTTCATAAGGCATACTTTTATTTAAAAATTCTTAAGAGAAATGCTCTGGTGTATCCTCCCTGCCACAATCCTGAGGTAACTACACATCCCAGCCTGTGAATAACTTAGCTGGGCAACAGGATGCCTTAAGCTTAAAGGAAAGACATACTGACAGAATTATTAGTCTTTCCTTATTAGGATTTTCCTAAAAGCATTCTGAACATATTTATTAGAGAAACCAAGGAAATAATTTGTAAGTATTCTGTAATAGGTTTGTGTGAATGCCAACAGTATTTTATTTTTCCAATAAATAAAATAGAGACTGTAGCAATAAATAAATAAAATGGGGACTGCCTACCATAGTTGACAAGGTTTAAGAGATACACTCAAAGTACAGCTGCCCCAGAATGATACTGCCACTGCTCTGTATGGCTTGGGAAGGCAAGGAAGGGCCAGAAGAGCAGCTCTGAGATAAATTAATCAGATACACACTAAAAATCCTGATCCTGATATTAAACACTTTTTGGATGATTTTTAAGGTTTCTTTTGATTACCAAAAGTAATGCCAATGCCTGAAATGATGTCCCCCTGCACTCTAAATGACAGTTCTTGAATTTTAAAAGAATTCTGAATCCTGGCAGGATGATTTGCTCCACTGTGGTTATTAACACACTGCAGAAAACTTGTCACTTTCTTATAAAATATTTTTCCTCCATGAAAGCAAATGCAGGGCGGGAGTTGAAAGCAAAAAGACCATGGACTGGCAGTAAAAATGCCAATAAGCAGATGGTGAACCTCTGCACACAAAAATGAGTTCAGTCATCCAAGCAATTTTAACTCAAGCCTAGGTATTCACTGCACTGAGTCATGCATCAGACAATTTTTCTATTCTGAAGTGGAAACAAAGTATCACGAGTAATGTAGGCTTTTTTCTCCCATTCCCCGCCCCCCAAAAAAGAAAAAAAAAAAAAAGGCCCAGCAGAATATTGGAGAGATTTCAAAAAAGAACAGGAAAAAATCATTAAAGACTTGGAAAGGAACTAATTTCTGAGAAAAATGTAAAATACCTAGCAGCTTGTAGTCTTGCTAAAGGATGAATGAGAAGATATATAACTGATAGTCAACATGTACTGGACAGATTTAAGCAACAACGATAATGTATTTAGAAGCTATGTTACAAGAAGTAAGAAAATACAGCTGAAAAAATTAAGATTTAAATTGGATACATAACTATGAGGTGGGAGGTCTTATGGAAAATCAATGAGACTGTGGATATTGTTTCATGACCAGGTTAAATGAGCATAAAAACTCAGTGCTGCTGAAAGGTTAGGCCCAAGTTGCACATGAAGAGTTAACCTGCTTTTAAATGACATTTTCAATAAAAAGCATTGTATTTCTATATGAAAGATCACCTTAACAGCATTCGTACTGAATCAGCCTGAGATTCTAGATATACATTCCTAAGTTGCAGTTGCAGTGTGAGCAATGTGACTACCCAATATCTAAATAAAATGAAGGAACAGTTTGCTTCAGATAGATAGGATTTCATTGATTTTACAGTTCTCATGGTCACATTTAACAACGAGAGCAAGCCAATAAAAAGGACAATCTCTTCAACCATTCTTGTCTTTTTTATAAGGTCTAATCCCCCTCTTTGCTGGGAGAAGAAATGAAAACAGTACACTAGAAGGGCTCCACAAACTGTTCAAAGAAAGCTGAGAATATTTAATTTCTATAATTGTTGAATTTGTAAGCTTATGTTTCTGGGCACAACACAGATTAAAAAAGAGGTATAAATAAAAATGCAAGTTATGTTTTATTTCCCAGTGCTACTCTTTACCACTTATCTATATCTCATCCACAGAAGTGGAAATTTTATGGAAAGGGAAAGCTAAATAAAACCCACAAGCAACAACAACAGAACAACTTAATGATTTGCATGTGTTTTACTCAGCGTTGCTTGGTGTATGCTTTTCGTTGACTCTAAATGTCAGGATTTTAACTCTGTTTCCAGCAGCAAATCACTGTAGGGCTATAAAGTCCTACTGAACAAGGACTCTTCAGAGTTGATTTAGCTATGGCTTTTTCTGTTCTGTTATGTAATGTCATGTTCACTCCTTGGTAGGACGCCTCCAGGTTAAAAATTACTCATATTGTTGTTATTTTCATTGATAACGGTATTTGAAGTGTCTTCCTTCAATTTTTCCTTCTAAAAGCCCCATTACATGTCCTTGTTACTCTGACCTGTAGAATTTGTCCTAATCACTCCCTGAAAACTTCTTGCCAAGTTTCTTTCACAAGATTCAGTAATTTCCTACAACCTACTGACTCTCTATACATAACTGAAAACTGAACAGTACAGTAAGGATGCATCCGAATGCAAATGTAACAATCTGAAAAAGAATATTGTGTTTCACTCTAGCTTAATTTTGACTTCAGGTGCTTCATAAAGACCATCTGGAAAGATGATGTCTTTTTTTTTTTTTTCCTGCTTACTCAGCAGTACATCTAAGAAAGTACCAAGAAATGCTTTGTTCTCTCTTCAGAGTTTTAGACAGTATTAGCACTATCTCTTTCCAGGAGAGAGAAAAAAAAAATTCTGCTATTATTAGTAATGAAATCTCTTCCACTGTGAGGGTGAGAAGTGTAGCCCAAAGAAAAGAAGATGACAGAAGCAAGCACTCAAACTCAGTTCTTGATGCAGAGGAAAAGAGATTTATCTTCTGATAGCGCTCTTGCTAACGCAATGGAGACAAAGGACAGAGAGAGGTTCCTTGCAGAAGACCCTGGCAGCAGGTAAAGGTAGCCTGCACTGCTGTTTCAAGTAGAACATAGAAACTGCATTAGTAAGACTGAAAAAGTAAAGTGGTAGACCAAAGCTGTTCCAGGCTACTTTAAAACCTAAAAGCTGTCAGCAATCCTGAATATTTAAATCTTTTAAATAACAGCTGTTCTTCCAAGTCAGTGTTTACCAATCCTGAGGCTACGAACCTGTTCCTTGACTAAAGTATCCTAATTCTTGCCTCTAGTCTCTATGGTAAGGCTTATCTTTGTTAAGCTTATTATATTGGAAAAGGGCTGTAGTTTTCTGACACATCTAGTAGAAGAGCAGATGAGAGTTATCTGAACTTTCTCAGCAGCTTCTCTTTCAGAATGCCCTTTAATATCATACTCTTTAAAGTAACTTTTATTTAGAAAATCCACTGCTAGTACAAAGCAACCGGACTTGCTCTGCAGTTACATGTTGAAAATAATTATTATTTCAAAGGTTTAAAAAAAGAGAACACATAATTTAGTCTATCTGAAAACTGTGTAAGATGATGTGCATTTGAATGGAGAAAAAAAGGAAAAGAAAAACATCTCAATGTTGATATCACCTCCTCAATTCTCTGCACACCCAAAAGAATCACCGCACTTGGGAGAATATGTGGATGTCAAGGAGCATTTGGAGTTCAGGAGGTTTTAGAATGCAACTGTCCCTTTTAACTTCAGAGTATGCTTTCATTTGATCTTGTTCTGAAATTTTAAAGACTTAAAAAAAAAGTTATCCAAACATGAAACTTAACAACTCTACAACTGTTCCCAAAGGTCCCATTCCCACAGCTATTTTTCTTCTCTAAAAGAAAGAAGAGATATCTTGCTTAAGTCTCTTTGTGTGGAGGGTGGGTTTGAGGGGTTTTTTTGCCATACTGTTCTTCACAGTAGCAAAATTACAGCTTTCCGTAGTATCAGTTATAGTTGAGTGTACTAATATCAGACTGTCCTAAATATCAGATATAGCATTTTTATTCATTCTAGTTAGTGTAGTACTAGTATTTTCAAAACCATAACAACTTATTTATCATGTTTTCTTAGTAAGATGCCTGCTCCTCAATTAATCATCTAGCACCTGTAAATCAGGGTTCAACCATTCTGAATTATGAAGTTGTACTGATCACAATGCACAGAAAGTGCAAGAATCTTATATGAACCCTCAAAAATAGACATTGAAGATGTCTGGAAAATTACAGCACAACCAGGAGAATCTGAACTTTGACAGAAGTTTTTTTCAGTATAAATGTCATCTCAGGTCCATTTTTATAGAGATTCATTATTTGTTAGATCCTCCAGTGTATGAACTGGTGAATCTTTGAGGTACATAAGCAAGAATGTGTCAATCAGAGAAGAGAATTTCTGTCTTTCTTAACTCACTTCCATTTGTCTTTCTCCTTAACCTTTTGCAATCACTTGTACAGAGACATGCAGACATTTATGACAATATCCTATTTTATGAGGTCCCATAGTAAGTACATCTAACAGCACAAGTTCAGGCATATATGCCTCATATTTTATTTACTTTCTTATTTTAATGTGTTTTGTAAGGCCTGTTGCTTACACACTGAAATAACAACGTCACAGAACCTGTTTGTGCCTCTTGGGCATAAGACTTCATTGAAAATAAGATATGTCTTACTCCAGTGCTCCTACTGTTTGGTGGGGGAAAAAAAGCAAAAGAAAAAAGAAAAAAAAATATCCCCACCCCCTGAAAACCCCACCCTACCTCATCTTTTTTCTTTTTTTTATTTTTTTTTTCCACATAGTATTCCCAGTGGGAAATTCCTGTACTTAGGAGAGAGCAAAGGAAGACCCCAATTACTGCTATGGACACTCTCAAGCCTTAAATCCCTAGCGGAGAGACAGAAAGATTAATTAGGTGTCAAAGAGAGGAAAAAATAATAAACTTGTATATCTTATTTCAGAAGATACCATTCTGAAGTGATCCCCACCAAGATTTTACCTTTTCATCATAAGTCAGAAGATATTTCCCTATGTTTAACTGCAGTGGCAGCAAAAGTGAATCAGATTATGTACCTTTTACATCAGTCAACACTGAGATATAAATATCTCGCTCCTTATACAAGCATGGTCAACAATGGATATGCCTTGTCTGTATCATTAATTTTTTGCTTAATATGAGTTTTAGGTACCTTTTGCCATGTGCACTCACTGTACTAGTCAGGTTATTCCTTTTTTCTGTGCCCTATTTCAAAGTACTGCTTCAGCCTTTCAGCACTTGCCTTCTTCCTTGACTTCATCTTTAAGGTCTGTCTTGATACTAATACTTCATTCAGTTCATTTTTCTATTGCTCGCATGTTACCTACGCACCATGGACTAGCCCATCTCGGTCTTTGTACTCAGCTTTTGTAAATTGCTTAGTTCTGCTCAGGGCCTGTCCATGCACTTGGTTTGATCTCTGCTTCCCTCAACAAACTGGGACCTTTCTCACATACATAGTATCAAATCTGAAATCACCCAAACATTTTCAAATTGTTTAATACTGTCAAAATGGACATCCAAAGCGACATATGCCAAGGTCTTGACTGACTCCAGCGTGAAGGACCCTATAACACACTGAAGCTCCCACATGCTGTTGCCCTCTCAAATGCTTTTTCCTGCCAGTATGCAGATAGGCCACAAAGCAAGAAAATAATATTTACAGTAGAACAAGAAAAGAGTGACCCTTTGTATGACATCAGAGTAAAAGAATTAAAGGTAAATTTAATATTGCCCAGAAAGCAAGTAATGAGCTACAGAGAGAACAAATGCAAGATGCCTATACTTCCAGGAGATATTCCTATGTTCATAATAATAATGTGATGTAATAATAAAAATATTCCTATATTCACAATAATCATAACTGTTCCACTGAAATCTTTGTTTTCCTATATGAAGGCATATGGCAAACACTACCTATTAGAAGAACAGAAATAATTTAAACAATATACTTTCATAATACTGTCTTTCATGTGGAAAACTTGACCAGAAGTCGTCCTTGTGATAGTCTCAGAAAGATGGTAGACATAACTGAAATATTCTTGTTTCGTGATCCTTCAGTACAGAGCTCCTTGCTGGCTTATTACAGCAGTATAATGCAAAAATCCATCATGCTGAAAGTATGTCATATTGCATTTCACCAGTCATTCTTGAGCGACATAAAGAGCAAGATTAAGGCATTCTAAACATTTGTCTCTATAATGGAGAGTGACTGATTAAGCTCAATGATCTTTGCACTGTAAAGTTAGAGGGCTGACCATCCACTGTCATCAGCTGTTTTTAATGGATGCCACTGTCCCTTGAAATCACATAAGGGTTATTTTAGGTGAATTATAATAATGAAATTATTATTAACATACTCATAACACGTTGTTACCAACAAGCTGGCCAGCTACAATTTTTCCATTTGAAAATAACTGACCGATTAAAGAGTTACCCAATTTGAGTGAATCACGCCATGATCCTGGGATTTCACCCAGACATTTAATGTGTGTTGCCAAGGCTTGCTCTGTTCACACATTCACAAAATGATACTGCTTTCTGTGCTGATTCATGTATTCCTGCCAAGATGGAGCCATAACAGTTACATGTAGATGCAATTCAGAGCTCCCAGAACACTGGCTAAAGTGACATGGTTATAAAATCCTTACTTCCATTTCACTGGCTCTATCTGTGTAGAAAAAAGCAGAATCCTATTCTGAAATACATCATCTAACTCATTAATAATTATTTAAACTCAAGGAACACATCTTTGGTTAAACCTCAACATTAAAACCTTTTTTTCTGTGCCCTCCCCCTGCAGTGTATTCCCAAGGACATTTATTAGCTGTCAGCTGTATACAAACACAGAACAGATTGTAGCCTAATGTAGACAGGTAATCTCTGGATCACCTTTTAACATATCCAGAGCACTAAATTGCTTTATTAATTCCAGTTATGTCATTATAATTACAAACTTCCAACTTCTTTTCCTGATTTTATCTCTATAGGAGCATAGAGGTCTATGTAGGTTTTCCCTCCAAATTTCCCATTTACAAAGAACAGGTTAACCAAAAAAGGCCACTTCCAGAGGACTGTAGTGTACATTAAATAGACTCACAATGACTGTGCTTTAAGTAAGAGTTATGAGCACTGATGATAAGCAGATAGTGATCAAGTAAATTCTCATTTTAAAACATAGTTCTTGTAAAAAAAAAAAAAATGTTTAGAAGAGATTAACCAGATTTTCTAAAGCAAAACCTAAATGCAATAAATTCTTCTATAGTTACAGCAGTTAGAGTGTTCAGTTATAAGAGACACTTTACAAGTATATATGAGCATTATGCTAGTTCACAAGGACAGAACTCAGGGAGTCAGTGAGAATTATGGAGGTGTAGAAATGAGATGGATGAGCCTCAGGACAACGATTTCATGCCTAGCAATATTTGCCATGAGCTTTCCAAACCTTCAGTTTAAGACACAGTGTGAAACAAAGGGCCTAATACTCCGTTGCCTTGTAGTCATTTAGTCATGATCAAACTTGAGAGGGGTAAAAAACCTGCATGGTGATTTGGCAATCCTATGTACCAACTACATAGAAATACACATAACTGTCAAGAGCAGGATAGAGGAGATTCTGCACACAGATTTAACCACCTTTCTTTAAATGCTAGACTGAAGCATGGGTCATCTATAGTCAACTTGCAGCACAGCAAGTTTTATTCCAGTATAAATTTTGTTACTGTTTCAAAGGCAGGGGGGGAAATAGTATTTTGTAGGTATTTTAAATGACTTTGTTATTTTGTACATTTCATGGCTTGCAGCTTTTAAAGTAAGATTTCATGTCCTTTTTATGAGTTACAAAACATGTGGCACAAGAGTGGATGCAAGAAGGTGCTCTTAGAGTACCCTGTACTTAGCTGGAGTCCTTTAAACTTTCCATTGAACAAGGAGGTTTAGCCCAAAAGTCTGAAAAGTCTCCATTATACTACAGAGAGGGAAAAAAACCCCAATTGTAAATCAAAGAAAACCAAGCGTTGCACGCCAGAGCTGATTGAACACTTCCGCCCAGTCAGCTATAAGAGAGAATCTGAAGTTAGTGAAGTAGTTGAAAGTAACAATGAAAAGCAGATGCTGCCTATGTTTGGATATTTTTATTATCTGCTGACTAGTCCAACAAAAACGTCCCTAAGGACACCAAGTCATTTGGGGAGAGGTTACAGAACACAGTCCATCCCTGCTTGCTCCTGGTTGGTCTCTTTGGAAAAGAAGTTCTGGGAGGCCAGGCTGGTTGTGCCAATTTGCATATGCCCACCCATGGAGATGGTGGCCCAGCAACCCTGAAATTCAGCTCTGTTTGCCCACAGTGGTGATGGGCAGGTGAAAAGGCGGAGCCTCTTGACTGCAGTCTTCACCTGCCAACGTGCGATCGTGACAGATGTGGACTGAGGACTCTCAAAGATAACGAAAAGACACGTAAATTGGGAACAGACACAAGGAGAAAAAAAAGGAGGTAGGTGGCCAGCAGGTCAAGGGAGGTGATTCTGCCCCTCTACTCCGCTCTCATGACACCCTACCTGGAATGCTGTGTGCAGCTCTAGGGCCCCCAACATAAGAAGGACATGGACATGTTGGAGCGAGTCCAGAGGAGGGCCACAAAGATGATCAGATGGCTGGAGCACCTCTCCTATGAAGACAGGCTGAGAGAGTTGGGGTTGTTCAGCCTGGAGAAGAGAAGGCTCCAGGGAGACCTTATAGCAGCCTTCCAGTACCTAAAGGGAGCCTACAGGAAAGATGGGGAGGGACTCTTTATCAGGGAGTGTAGTGACAGGACGAGGGGTAATGGTTTTAAACAGAAAGAGGGCAGATTTAGGTTAGATATGGGGAAGAAATCCTTTACTCTGAGGGTAGCGAGACACTGGAACACGTTGCCCAGAGAAGTCATGGATGCCCCATCCCTGGAAGTGTTCAAGGCCAGATTGGATGGGGCTTTGAGCAACCTGGTCTAGTGGAAGGTTGCTCCGTGGCAGGGGGGATGGACCTAGATGATCTTTAAGGTCCCTTCCACCTCTAACCATTCTATGATTCTATGACTAGAGGACCTACAGAGGTCCCTGCCAACTGAAGTTTTTCTGAAACTCTAAACTAGGCCACAAAAAGAGTTTGTAAACATTCACTCTTGCTGTTCATATATCCAGTGTCAGAGGCACTGAGTGTTGCTTAAAGGAATTTTGAAGCAAGTCAGAACTGCATAAAGGGCTAAAAACTAGAAGTACATTTTAATTTATTTATGGTTTGTAATACAAATGCTGGTGTGTCATAACCATCCAATTTTCCTGGCACTTAAGATTAGCTGATAGAGGACTTTTTAAGTGGGAGCTATATGCCTGTAAGTATTTGTGTCTGACTTTCCACAAACACGTAACAAGGGATGGAAATGCACAGCTTGCCATTAGTGGAAAGTGATGCTTCTCAGCATTTGTCATACAATTACCATTCTCTATTAAGAGGTAAATAGATGTCAGCGTTGCCTTTATAAGATAGCTCATGCATCAGATTCTAAGGTTTGGGGTTTTTTTTTTTAAACTGAGCAGGAGTATCTTCCTCAATTGCCAAGTTACCTGCACTTAACAAGTTTTAAGATTTAAAATTATTCATTTTATATGTATTTCCTTCTTTGAATTAATTTGTTCTAGCCAATAAGCAGTATTTATCAGAATTCTAGCACCTATGCTACAGTAATTCCCTTGATGGGAAAAATAGCTAGAAAGGTCAAAAGCTTCTGGAGATTAATCTAAACAATTTGATTACAGATTTGGGGCAGGGGGAGGGGTGGGAGAAAAAGAAAAAGTAACAGCCCTGTAACATAGCAGATGAAAACAGAATGTAGGGGAGAGGAAGATCTTTGAAAATCCTTCTACTTTTTTTTTTTCCTGTATGATTTATAATACGTACTTTTGGCCCACACTGAAACCCTTGCAAAGCAATTATGTTTATTATTTAGAAAACCAGCTGCATTGGAATGTGGTATCATTATGTGGTCTGAATTCTTATCCATTTGACTTATGACTTATCAATTGTACTTTTCCTCCAAACCTTTCCTAAGTAGTGAAGAACCAACTATTTTTCACTGGAAAGTGCTTTGTTTCCTGCCAAAGAGCACTGAAACAAAAGCTGTTGCCTCCAGCCTTTGCCACGGCTAAGCAGTGTAAGGTGAGCACTCACAGCACAGCCAGAGGTATGGCGGAAAGCATACTTTACCTCCATGCCTCACTAAATAATATATTGGCAAGGCAAGCACGTAAGAGATTTGGTGTCTTGTAACTACTATCAGACGTGTGTCTATCAAGCTTCATGTTCGTTAGTCAAATGAGACCAATGAATTAGAGAACATTTAAATTTGTCTTCCTTTAAACAGGCACACAATGAGTGCAGCAGAGTCACAACCGGAAAACTTGACGGAAAAGAACACAGCGGTAAGTTCAGTACAAGTACACAATTTAACGCTTTTTTTAAAAAAAAAAAATAGGCTGTCTAGTATGGGGCCTGATACTCCTCACATAATAAATGAGAATGAGGGGATAAAAGGAAAAAAAATAAGCATGTCTTTCCTCAAGTCCCATGAATATGAATAATGCACTTTCTAGTCCTCTCTTACTAGATGAGAAAATGTGTTGATTTTTGCTGGTAAGATATGAGAATTAATGTTCCAGTGTGATTTACCTCAAAACACCGGAACCTTGTTGTATCTGCTAGAATAGGGGTCTGCCATAATTTAAAGTTGAAACAACATTTCTTAAAGTTTTATTATTTAGCTATGCATATTTGTATCAGGATAAAGGCTGGCATGTTAAACGACAGCCCAAATTAATCTCTTTTCTCAAAATATGACTAGGAATTTGGAAGTGCTTTACATTTTGTAGTAATCAAGAACTATTTTAGCTCTTTTCATAAACTTGTCTGAGCTGCTTTTGTTAAGAAGTGTCTGAAATGTAAATGAAGAAATGTCACAGATACTTGAGGCTCTGCTTACCTGCAGAAGAAACTGCAAGCTTTTCAAGCAACGGTGTCAGAAGTGTGTGCCTAGCTATCATGTGCACATTTAAAGAGTCGTTAGGGGAAAAGAGATTATTTAATAAAGTGGCCAGTGAATACTGCTGCTGGACTAGATGATTGTTGTAGATCCCCTCCAACTGAACTCTTTTATTCTATTATTGCCTAGATTTAGAGGAGAACTTAGGCAGCTACTGGTCCTCTCTTTTATCCCCTTGGCTCCCTTCCCGGCATTGCCGTAAACTAAGGGGTCAACTGCTTTTTCTTCTGCAGCCTCCACTAGACCCTGGGGGGTTGTTCTTCAGTGGTTTGGAAAATGCATTAGGTTGAATGAGATACAATCTCCATTTGCAACATGTTGGTCCTTCTCTCATAATTTGTCCCAAGATGGCCTGTGGATCCTATCCCTCATGCCAGGGATTCCTGACAGTACAGATTAGCTGGAATCAGAGGTCCAGGGTGGGATAGAAGGGGAGCTGTCAGAGGCAAGAGCTGGATGAAGTAGTATGGGAGATCATGGAACTGACTTTTCAATCCTGTCCTCAAAAGATTTTTGGTTTGGGTTTTTTTGGTTTTTGTTTTGTTTTGGGGTTTGGGTTTTTTTTTAATTGAAAAGGAAATCCAGCTCAATATGCAATGGCAAATGGCAGCTGTTTGACAACAGACTGTTTTCTACTGTCAGGAGACACCAGTACAATATGCATGATTGTATCACCCCACGGGGATACAGCTAAACACAGCAACACTACTCACAAATAGTTCTACAAATAAACTGTACCAGTTTACTATTTTTACAATTTCTATTTACTTGTTTGCTAGTGAACAAATAAAAGAGTTGACATGTAAG
Source organism: Burhinus bistriatus (assembly GCA_013397275.1). Taxonomy (NCBI): domain Eukaryota; kingdom Metazoa; phylum Chordata; class Aves; order Charadriiformes; family Burhinidae; genus Burhinus; species Burhinus bistriatus. The sequence goes on from VYXH01004069.1 coordinate 13,982, forward strand.
AAAGATTTAAGATAGCAAGAATGTGATGAAAATGCACGTAGCCATTTTGGCAAAGGAATACGTAGCAGAACTGATACAGTTTTTCTCAACAGCTCTTTTAATTACGTGCATGAATATATTCACCTACCAATTGAATAAATAGTCTGCGAACAGTAGAAGAGGACTTATCTCATTTACAGCACAAGAAGAAAAATACCATTTCAATGATCCTACTGTGAAGACAGATTTATCAACAATTTCAGGTTTCAAAAAAATGCCGAAATTTACTAGATATCTGCAATTCATGAACTGACAAAATCTATTGCATTTCTATAGCTAAGGAAAAGTATACATTTATCAGATTTATTACATGCAATGAAAAATTACCATAGGCCTCTTATAAAATCGGTGGTAGAGAGATCCAAAAGATCCCAGAGAAGAAACACTAAAAAAGTAAAACCTACAGCTTGATTGCAGTGTTTGAATACTGTACTGTCACTGGCCTCATACAACAAACACATTCATGCAAAAGGTTTACAGGTAGCATTCACAAAGGATATATAGCATTTTAGGTAGTTCCTTCACAAAAAATTCCACCATCAGTTTCTGCCAGAACGACTGCTCAGTAGCTAACTTAATTTGTTTGGTACTGCAATCTTCCTCTCTCCAACACATCACTTTTGGCCACAGAAGCACACTTGAGTCTCCCAAACCAAGGAAAATGTGAGGCCAATGCTCCCTGTCTGAAACCTTTATTCTATCACATTGATAATTTTTTTTTAAATATGTTGTCCACTTTTATGGGCTGTTATGTGACTGTTATGAGTAGGGGTTTGGCGCAATGGGACTGAAAATATGAGTGTAGCAGACTAAGTTCTGCCTTGCCACAAGTCCCATACATGGGCAGACACCTGTTCCCCAGCTCTTGGGAAGAGGATAGTCACAGACCCACAGATGTGAATTTGCCTGCAATTTCAGCAAATTGGATAGTATAGTAAGTTTATTGTCACTATGAGAGAACAAATCAAGCTAAGTTTGGGCGAGAAGTGAATAGGTCAGAGAACAAATATAGCCAGATAGCTGAGAGCTAAAAATAGCAGACACAAAAGAAATAAAAATATATTTGATAACAGCAACAATATCTGTTCTCCCCTTCACTTAAAGAAGATAATTTTACAGGTGGCCAGTAAAAGTTAAAAACTACATTCAGCAGAGCCAGTATGAAATTATAATAGTGATTTAGGTTGAAGTCCAAATCTGTGCTTTTCTTCTTTCTTCTATTTTCTGCCTACATTTTCACAAAGGCTAAGGCTCTACAAAGCTCAGGAAACAATTAAAACAACTGACATTTTAGATATGCAGTATTCATCAAATATTTTATTTGAAATAAATTCCCATTAGTATTCTACAGGATTTGAACTACCACAAACAGGTAGGGAAGGAAATTAGAAGATCAGAGACTGGTTTTGGAGATAGCAGTAATAAAATGTGAAAACTTCAAATGACCTCTAGGACACACCAGATTCTGGTTTGGGGTTTTGGGTTGGTTTTTTTTTTCCCCAAGTTTCAGAGAGAGACTTTCATTAAAATATATCTTTAGGATGTGCCTTAAAGTCAGGTTTAGGCCTATGTTGCGGGATGGAAGTATCAGACTCAGTTAAATTTATTCCTGACACAAATGCAGATGTTACAATGAAATTTCTCTTTTGGAGCGGGGGGAGGAAGTGCAGCAAATCACCAACTTTATAAACTGTTGAATCTCCACAAAATTTCACCTCATACAAGCCAACTTCTGCATGCAAACAAAGAAGGTATGTCTGTTTAATCTGTCGTCTAGCAGCCGTAAGTCCCACACTGGATGAGGGTAAAAGAAGCTACTATTCTTAGTTAAATCTATTTTGAGAGCTGCAAAGGAGAAGGAGATGAACTCCAGACTATTTTTGAATGACATCATAACATCTACCCTGAAAACCACTGAAACCAACAAAAGGACCCACTAGCAATGAAGCAAAACATAGCAGAATGCGGACATTGCATAAGCACACTCACCTAAATTAGGAAAAGCCTGTTTCACGGTCTAAAGTCAATCCTTAGATGCAGTGTAAATCAGGAGTAATTCTCATATACAGCTATGAGTTAGGTTGAACAAACGAGGTTGGTGACTGGTGAATTTAACAGCTGTTCTTTATTTTGGGTTAAAAGTCAAACCCGTTTAGGATCTTTGATGAAACCAGAACAACAGGCATGTGTTGTAGGAGAAGGAAGGGTGTTATTCTTTTGCTTGCAGGAAGGGGAGAGCATGGGAGACAGCATACATCAGTCAAGGGGAACTAGCAGGACGTTAGCTGTAGTCACAACCTAGTACTGCCAAAAAGCTAAAGGAGAGACAAGTCTTGGACTAATTTCTGTTTGGAAAGAAGGTCAAAGCTGTGAGCCAAGAAACTCTTTCCTGTTTTGTTCAAGCAAGGTGGACCTTGAATTTCCTTTTAAAAATATTCTTGGAGTACATCAAATACCCAGTGCTCCTCCTGTATTTTTTCCTCCTAAGAAAAATATTACAGACCACACTAATTGACTCAAAAAAACACCAAGACCAACTCCCAGTAATGCAGATTTAAGCTCAATCCAATGTAAGCACGTTAAAGGACAGTTAACCTTCTTGCCAAGAAGGGACAGGCTAAGGAATGGAGATTTTAAGCCAGAAGTTGGGTCTCAGTTTTTGTTAACATTTTTTTCTCTTTACTGCTTTAAATGCACATTCTTTCTACTCAAACTCATTTTGAATGAGAGATTAAAAGTTACATTTGAGTATTTGCTACAGGGCAGAAAACCTTGAAATCAAACCTCCGGGGAGCTGACTTCAGGAAATGGGTAGCAGATTTCAGCAACTGGTGCAAAATGATAGAATGGTAATTTTCCTTCCCAAGTGTACTGTAAGAAAGATGGAATAAGCCCTTGTGAGAACACAGTCAACTGATCAGAAAGATGCGGTATCAACACTTAGTAATTTACCTGCCAGAAGAGTTACAGTGCAATTATGAGCTGGGATGCCTTTTGTACTTTCACAGCTAATGCAGTAGCCTTTCTGTCTCCTGGCTGCATTAAAATGCTCACTCTACAACACTGACAGCTGTATCAAATCTAAAAGAAACCAGCAGTCACCTGTCAAAACACCTTTCAGTGCAGCACACGCTGCTAACCAGGCACTTATTCATTAGCCCCACCTTGTCTGAAATTCTCCCTAATTGTGTGCTTGCTGCTTTTCCGTTCATGATAGACAGCAATTCTGCTGGAAAGCTTAAGAATAAAATATCTGAACACCACCCTTAATTCACTCTTTAATTAACATATTCCTGCTGTATGAACACACTGAACCTTTTCACTGACTCTTACTGGATTTGGTCTTACTGGATCTCACTTTCCATTGGGAAGTGGCTTCTGTCCCAGCCGCCAGCCTGTGCCCCGGCCTGTCCCACGACCCACAGGGGCTCTCGAGCCACCCTGCGGTGGCCTCTGCTGGCACAGTGCCACCTGTCTCTGACCCCAGGTACATGTTGCATTGGCAGGGCACGCTGGAGCTGGCAGACTTGCCCCTGCAAAAGGGCTCCGTGGAGCTCCTCAAGCAGAGATGGGAGTCCGTCAATGCTACAAAACCTGGCCTGATGCTCCAGTGCTCACCAGCCCCACGGTCCCCGGTGCCGAGTAAGATCAGCTGCAGCAGCACCATGGAGAAAGTGCCAGCAAACAGCAGGAGGGCGGATGTATTCAAGGATGAGACCCTAGGTGGTCCTCAGCAGATTGAGCACTTCCCCATCACTGTGGAGGAGCTGCGGCATCACTTTGAGGGCCTGGGTGGCAAGAAGGTAAGTGCCTGGGCTGGGCGGACACCTCGAGGGAATGGAGATGGGCCCCAGGGCTGCAGGGTGGTTTCCCCAGCTCACACTGCCCTTCTCCTGTGCCTCGCCGGGGATAGGCAGCACCAGCCACAGCTCCTGTGGATACCGTGTGGACAATTTGGATCAGTATGCTGACTGGTGCTATCTGCCAATCTGTCAGGTAAATTAGTGTGCAATTGTGCTTGGCCAGTGCTTTTTAGGGGGACAGAAAATCAAGATATTATGGCCTGAGAGAAGAATTCCCAAATGAAACTACTTGCAAACATTCTAAAACTTTCTGAAGCAATTGTTTCTTATTTGTAGAACAGTATTGACTCCTTTTCAACTGAGAAACCTGCTGTCGCTTCACCCATTGGGTTTCACTGGCATAACGTGACAGGCCTGGACAAATTGCAACCTTTATTTGTCATCAGATTTTTGTCTGAGAATGTCTGTGATTTCTTTGAACTGTCTGGGGAGAAGCTAGGCTTTTCTGAAGCTTAAAAAATGCTCCAGAGAAGTACAGGATAAGGAAAAGCTTATTAGTAATCTTAATTAGTGCAACTTCATTCATTTTTGTGGCTAAAAAGTCTTTCACCATGCTTTACCACTTCTGCATGAAAACTAAAATGTCCCTGCAGGTTTGGTTGCTAATGGAATATTTTATACCTTCCACATTGTAATTCCTCACTTCTTGTTCAGTTATGAGGTTAAAAAAAACCCGCATAAATAAATAAATAAAACCCCTTTGAATAATTTTTACCCTGCTTCTCAATCACAGATATAGTAAAACTTGATGTCACAATTCGTGTTCTACTGCCTTCTAACTGCTGCAAGATAACCCTGCCAGTCCATGTAGTCAGTCAGTTTTAATGCTCAGAGTGATTTAAACATGACTTTCTGGTCCAGAAACTAGAGTTTAGAATAATGCATGTTGACGATGATATAATTCATACACAAAATCCTGCTATTAAAAGATATTAGAAAGCTTTTTTATGTGAACAGTAAAATAAAAATTCATGTGATTCATGAAAAATCTTTTCATTTGCTTTAGACACATAACACAAAAAGTAGTAGGTACCAATAAAACAAAGGTTAAAACTTTATGGGATTATTGAGCACTTTAAAGACCATACAAAATAGTCATAGACTGCTGCTAAGTGGCATACTGAAATGATTTTAAGGTGGAGACGTTTTTGGTTGATCTAACTTCGTCATTTTTTAATAACAGCAAAATAAACTTTTTTTCCCTATGAAGCTGTACATTCAGTATTGCAGACGTGATCATTCTTCTAGGAGCAAATTGGTTCTTTTTTTAATCTTATTGATATGAAGAGCTCCTTATTGAGTGAGAAAGAATAATTTTTTGGATTTAAACAGCATTCTTCACTTGACAGGACTGCAGACCTTTATTTAAACAATAATTACCAGGTAAGTAAAAGAGCTCCTTACTCCCAGTCTCAGCACTGTTACATCAATTAAATATTACTTTCTTAGGGTTTCTTTGCAAAATTTTCTTCTGCTCCACCTGCACATGGTTTGAATTCACATGCAGCTTAGAATCTGACCATTAGTATTATTATTTCACTGATTTCACTTTATAAAAATTATTTCCAAGTATATCTCTTTTTCCTAGTTGTCCCTGCAATAGAAAATTTATCATTTCTGATACGATAGGGAAGCAAAGGCTTAGTAAAAAGAGTGGGAGGCAGGGGAAAAAGAGTCAAGGAAGTGTTACTTTCCTCTTCCTTATCATTTGTTTGCCAAAAGTGCTGCATATGAAATGTATTTGAGTACAGCTCTGGTTAAAATAATTTTTTTTCTCTGGCCAGCCAGAAGTGAAAAAAGAGGTGTACTCTCTACAGAGCATGCTTTCTTGTTACGTCACTGAAACTCATGCAGGAATTGCAACTGTTAAGATTAGTATCTTGCAAAGAACATTGAAAAGCAGATAGTCCTTACAAACTGGGAAGTGACAAGGGGTGGAAAAGCAGGAGGAACAGGCCCATTTTTCAGAGTTCAAGTGGAAAAGCTTGAATTCTGGCAGCCTGTTTAGGTACCTGTCATAGGAAATAAGATTTATATTGCCTTTGAGGATTTATTTCCCCAGCATTGTAAAACATCTTGAGGTTTCCAAGATACAATCAATATGAAATGTAGAAAAATGGAATCTGCATCATATAAGACTTTTACAATGTAAGCATTACTTCAACATTTTTACTTAAAAAGAAGAATTTGAAAGTGAGCCTACAAAAAAGGTAGGCGTTTATACCAAGGGCTTCTGATGCTGAAGAAGTATGGATACTTCAACTTAGGTCACTCACTTACAGATCTTGGCAACACAGACCAAAAGCAGGACTGACAAGGTTTCAAAAAAATGTGCAAACTTCATAGGCATAGGAGTTCTGTGAAAGGACAGATTATTTCAGTAATATGAAAAGTTGGAGCCAAACTGATGCTGGTGCTAACAATGGCATTAACATCTATGTCCAAGATCTAATGGCACAAAGAATACGTAGAAATTACTGATTACTCCACTGGTAATAGGGAATAAGCATGAAAAAAACAAACTCATGTGAGACAAATATGATCCACCGCAATCTGAGGCTTTGCATGTATAAAGCCTGGACTTTGTTTCATATTTTAAATGAATATACTGAAAGTATTTAAAGGTGCATATTAAACACTTGATGTGTATCTGATTAATGATAAGGACCCTAGATGTTACAGGTGACAAAGACATTTATTAATATTAATGAATGTTAAGTATTTTAGTAGTAAATATTACACCATGAGATAAGATACTTGTCATGAAAAACAATAGCAATTTAGTATGCCTCCAGAAGATACATTTTGACTATAGTTCTATCAAGGAATCAATGATACAAGAAAATACTTATAATATAATGCAAGGCTATGCAAAGGTTTTAGCAAACTCATTGCTTAAGATTTGATCTCTTTCAGCCATAGTACATTTCCACGGGCAGGAGGAGTGAAGGATGGGGAATGAGCTAATGCATTTTCCTTGCATTTTTGTAGTGGTTTCACCCAGAAGCAACAGAGAAGGTTAGAACAAAATTAGAAATGGTTGTATGTAAAACTAAGTCAAGGACATAAAAATCACAGTGGAATTTTTAAAATTTAAACAAAATTTCTTTTAAGGGTCAGTGCCAGCTAACTATATTACATTTATATTAAATTACATATATTACTTATGCATAAATGAACACGCTCATTAGCCTTATGCTCAGAAAAAGACTGCCAACTGTTGTAACCCTGCTTAAACGGACTATTTCTTGACTAATCAGACTTTCAAGACCAGGGCCCATCTTATTACATTAGGAAAAATAGATTTTATTCTAAAAAGACAAAATACAGCTGATTAAAAATTCTAAAACCTCTCATTCGGGTTTCATTTCCATTGCAGTGCTGTTATTTGTATATGTACAAAATCCATAGAGAAAAATCAGGGCAATTAAATAATGTTAAACCATGAAGTGACTTCTAAACAATTAGATCAATCATATAAAGAACCCTCTACTGGTTCAAAAGTGAAAGACATTATTATAGGCAGCTGCAAATGTATTTAGACTTTTGGCATATTTTTATTCCTGGTGGCTACATGGTGAACTATTCCCAATCCCAATTATTTGAATGGAAGTAACACTTCATATTGCAATAAGAGAATACAAGAAACAGTAAATAGAGTCAGGGACTAAGTTTAATAATTTTGAAGCTAAATCACTTGGTGAAGTCAAACTACTTTTGTCTGAGTTTATCCAAGTGGAACTTGGATGTATTTCCTTCCTAGGAGTATTAATAAGTTAATTATTAAGTCTGTTGTTAGAGCCTTTTAATGAAAGCTTACAGTAATCAGGCCTGTCCATATCTTTCCATTATTTAGAAATAAACTGATGTACCATTCTGATAAAATGAAAAGTACTTTTGCCTTTTCTATGGGAAAACACCTGTTCCTTAGGAAGTAATAATATATTAAAATATCAATTTACTGTAATGACTTATCACTCTCACGAAACAACTACTTTAGTTTATTAGCACTCAAAGGCATTGGAATGGTAAAGCAACTAAGGCCTGTGTTTGCCGGAAAGTGATTATGTATGTTATTCTTAAAATATGTTAAAGCATCCCAACTGAGAAAGTAATTTCATGCTTACTTTTTAGAGAAAACTACTCAAAGAACTCATTAAAAACATTCATTTAAATAATCTGGTATATGTTCATTAAACTGTGTCCTTTGCAGAAAACATATGAACTGCTGCCAGAAAGTAAATGAAGGGAACAGATGTTTAATGTAAAAGGTTAGACCTTCACTAAAATTGTTTAAACAAGCAGCATCTTAACATTCTCAGAAATGTTTATATTAATTTAGCATAGCCATGTAATACAGAAAAGAATGGAAACCCCACAACAACTGTAGGTCAATTTTGTACCCTGTTAGCACTTGCATCATTTGTATTTTTGTTATGGATGAATAAAAGCAAATAGTGAGGAGTGCATAGGATGGCCAAACGACTACCCTTGCTGAAAAGCTTGATATTGAAGGGAGTGCTGTATGGTCAGCCTTCTGGATTTTGGCTTCGTCTCCTTCTTAGCTCATTCTTTTTGTGACACAATACATTCCTCCCCTTTGTTTTCATAAACTTTTTTCTAATGGCAAAAGATTCCACAACAAGGAAAGGCCACACTGTCTATGGGACTTGAATTGTACATCACGAAGAAGTGGTTTTGGTAAAAACTCACATTCTCTTTTTTTCCTTAAAGGAAAACTTTTCTTCTGTGCTTTTACTTTCTCAGTAAATATATTGGCTCTTTACAGGTACCTTACATATCATCTGAAGAAACGATCCTCTTCACACTTTGGTTATTCTTATTTAACTCATCTCTGAACTGGACTGGCTTTTCACGGTTTGGAAGATGTATTAAATTTTTGCCCTTCTAGAAACTGGACGTGTTGACAGAGTTCTCGCTGATCTCTACAATGTTTTACACCAGGGAACCCAGCTGTTCTGATGGTGGGAACAGAGCTTTCCAAAGCTCCTTTGTTCACAAACAGTCCCATGAACTACTGCAGTACAGTGTGCGTGTATATATACACACACACAACACACACACACATATATAAAGGTCTTCTATAAAGTACTGCTGTTCCTTCCTGTTTAATCAGTGAATTGGCAGTGATTCACATTCTATCCCAGTATATCCCCTGCAGTTCTTGGGTCCTTCTGAGCTATTTTTTCTGTGTTAGTTACACTGTTATACTTTCATTGTATATACACTCAGAAGTAACTATTTTCTAGAGAGTGCACCTGCCTTCCTGAGGGTGTTACACAAAACGATTTGAAATCAGCACAAATGATTCACACTTGTGACAATGTTTCAGACCTTCTTCTCCACCACGCCCCTGTTAACTAGTTTCCCTAGTGGCCCATGCCACTAGTTTCGCTAGTTGCCTAATTATTAAGTAACTATGCTTTGGCCAAATATTTGAATATTTTCCAAATTTCAAAATGTAATATTTTCCTTTAACAGACCCTCGAGAACTCTTATTCTTCCGCTCTCGATTCAGCTTTACCATTTTTTGTCCTTTATTTGAAGGTATGTACAGCAGAGGAAACAGTCTGTAATAGGATCTCACCTTAAAAGGGTAGAATCATCCACTTTTCCTCACAGTGAGAGATGTTAGTGCTTGAGCTACAGCACCAAGGAAGCTTTCTAAAAAAAAGTAGGACAGATCAGTTGAAAATTGAAACTTGTGCACCACCAGTTCCTTATGAGAACTTAATTTTGGGTTTAATCTCATTTGTATACAAAGTACTGTTGAGCAGGCTACAATTTTATAATGAACAGGATGGGATGGACTATAGTCATATGCCCTCAACTAAACCTTCCAAAGGAAGTCTCCTTTGTGCTGAGATTTAATAGATATGTTTTTTGCTTTGCAATGTTCTTGTTGCTTACTGCTTATTCAGAATCCACGAAGATTCAGCAGGTATCATGTGCTGCAAATGAGGGTGGCTTATTTTTAGGATCACCTGTCCTCAGCAAATTGCCATGACTTCAGGTGGGGGTCTCATTTTTGCCTGATTGTTGTGTGGCTCTATTCCCTATGTTCTTTCTACCCCACTCTTAAAAAAAACTTTTTGCCTGAGTTTTTGGTTGTTGTATTTTTAATTTAAACAGGCACTTTTCATCTGTTAAGATGAGTTGAGTCTTTTGTGGAGTACAGTTAGCTAATAGAAAAAATGATTTTGACAGTGCATCAAACGGTGCTTCCTAGGATGACTGACTTTCCTAGGAAGGCAGTCTAAAAATCTGAAAGTTCTTTCTAGAACAGGGAAGCGTTTAAAGAGAAGCATTTAAAAAACACAAAGCACGTTTTCTCTACAAGATTAATTCCAAATTTTTTTTCATGCTGTTGAACACAATCATACTTCCATCATTACATGGTAACAGATACACCTAAAAAGTTGCATATATACACAGCAGTTTAACAGGCATTGTAGAAGTCTAGAAAGTGAGAAAAGTACATAGCCAAAAAGACTTTTTAGGAATACAGGGCTTCTGACAGTTTTTGAGATATTGTCAGGACTTCTACCTCTCACTGCAGATATGACACTGTTTTGCTTTTAGTTCTTTCAGTAAAGACCAGTAAAGTTAAAGAGAAATATAATTTTATTTTCTGCTACCTGAAGTTCTACAGCTGAGCCTGTAATTTGGAAATGGAGTGAACAGAGGAGAATCTCATGCAATTCAGGAAAACGGAAAGAACTAAAAGCATCAGGTTGGGTTTTTCTTTCAAAGTGCTAATACTGCAATATACAGCTACTTGTAGTAGTAGAATGAAAGTGTTTCTATATGCAACATTAAAAATGGCACCAATGAAAGAACATTAAGGTGTATGGAAAAAAATACAATGTCATCTTATTTTGCTCTCCCTCCTTGTTTTTTGGGAAGATTTAGGGAAGTGTAATTTTTATTTCTTTATGCTTTTCACAGTGCACTGTAAGCCACGATGGTTACAAGAAGAAATTTGATTTTGAAAGAACCTGACTAACTTCATTTTTTAAGCTGTTAATTTTATTCTGAACAGATAGGAGATTTGATATTTTTAATATTCCTTTAGGGCCTGATTCAGCAGAAATTACCTTCTTGTAAATTCAGGATTATAGCATACTGACTAGTCTTTGGCTCAAGTCTCCAGAAGACAGAGAAAAGCAGAGAAGCTCTGCCTTCCATATGCAGATGCTACCTCTAATCTGACTGTGTGCTACTAAGCAAGCACACCAAAAGAATGGAGACATGAGGAAAATGTCCCCTGGGGCTTAAGAAAGGCGTGCACGCACCACACACACACACACACACACAAGTCATGAAAGGTTTCTTCTTTAAAGATATGATTGCTTAGAAATGACCCAGGAATGGGGTGTTTTAGAAATTATCTTTAACATTTTAAAAGCTGCAGAGATCAGTAAATTTCAAACCTTTTAACTTAGAAGTTTAGAATCACAGAATCATAGATTGTTGTATGTGCTGTCCATTGAGTTTTGTACAGTTTGATCTTGAGGGTGAAGAATTGTGTTTTCTGGGTCATCAAAAAAATTACTACTTCTCTTTCCAGACACATAAGCCAGTAAATACCTTGCTTTACCCAAGTATATTTTTGTTGTATGGTTTCCAACCTATTAGACAGTGGTATCAGAGCTTGATAACCTCTGTGGGAAACTGACCATAAAGCACTTGGAAAGGCACAGCTCCTTTCCACGGTCAGTGGCCAGAAAATGACGTTTGGAAAAGTATGTTTCATTTATAACGCGTTCTTTAACTTCATCTCCAGATTTACTTTCATTTTAATTTGCAATGTTTTATAGACAATACTTCTTATCCTAAGTAACTTCTTCTTAAGTATTTGTCACTTGTGGCAGAAAGCAACAAATCTTAAAACATTTTCACTGTCATTCTGTCTGCTGGTATATGGAACAATTTACCAGCCTGTGGCATCTTAATCAATTCTTGAAGCATGGAAGTGATGTGGAAAGATGGGAAGTAAATACACCCATTACTAGCACGTCTTGGGAAACAGCACTTGGAGGGAAACATAACATCCGAGTTAAGTTGATTAGGAAGGAAAGAAGCTTGCGACATAAAGTCTTAGAAATCCACAGGTGGCGGTGTGCAGGGGAGAGCAGATCCATAAATTAAACAGGAATGAAAGAGACATTACTTGCTGTTGCAGAGTACAATGTGTAATATGTCAAATGAACAATTTCAAGTTAACAATCAAATAAGCACCTGTACCAAAACATACTCACAATCACTATTTCAATGGGCTATTTAATATGTAAAATAAAATCCCCAATATGTCTATTCTTGTTATCTTTCCTGCAACCTGTATAACGTTTGTGAGAACAAACTGTTAACAACTCTGTTATTCTCTGACAGTAAGCAGTAGAAAGAGAAACAGACTCACCGTGTTTTCTGAAGTTGTTGTCGAGGTTGAAGTCAATGGGTCCAAAATAACCATACTCAGGAGTTTCATGCTACTGTTCTGAATCTTCATGAAAGCACAACAGTTCCTGGGGTTTCAAAGAGAAGTACAGCATAGAATATATTCCATCTTTGTATCTCCAAGGTACAGGTAGTACCAGTATATGGGTAGATGCCAACATGGGCCGTTATAGTACAGAAGGTACAAATGACCTACTAAATACACTTTACTACATCAGTTGTTTTAAAAGAAGAGATCCTTCAGGGATCCTTTTCACAAACAAGATGTCTCACGTGTGCTTCTGTTTGTGGTCCTTTAGCTCTGTGTCTTCTCCCTTTTGTCAGCTCTTCTTTTTGCTCTGTTGTCTCTTTCAAAAAAGGTTCTGTAAAGATGGGATCTTTTTTTAGATGTTTGTTGCCTAGATTTAAAGTAAAATGGTATTTTATCTTAAAGCTCAGCAATATCTAGGCATTTAGTAAATGGGAAAGAAAAATGAAAAGAAAATACCATTGCCATACCTCAACCGTGTTTCTTTTTTCTCTCTCCTGTGTCATGGTGAGATGGTATGTTTATTTCAACTGTAAGACTTGATTAATATGATTAGAATAGTAGATGTTACTCAGGATTAGGTAGTTCGTGAACTTTTTATACCCAGGAGTGTTCAAGCTATGCACTGTCTTTCTCTGAAGCTGTTTATACGAAGTTCTGTCACAGATAATAAATATCATTGCTGAACTATGGGTATGAAAATGGTCTACTAATACTAGTTTTGAGAATCTCCACTGTTTCAGAGTCTCCAACATTTACCATAATTTATAGCTCATCTTGAATTCTCTGTAGCTACATCTCTTACATAATACCCTCCTTATTCACTCATTGTTAATCTTTCATTACAGAATATCTGTTTCATTTTCTGTTATTACTCATTTTCAAACATCAGCCCAGTATCTGACCAAAGAAAATACTATTTCTTAAAAATATGGAATGCCGATAATACATAATTTTACTAACTTTTATAGATAGCAATATTGTGGGGAAGAAACTAATTTAAAAACATGCAATGAATATTAGATAAAAAAGCTTTTGCTGAAGATAATTAGTTGAGCCCATTTACCTCACTGAGAAAAACTTTACAAGGTATTTTAAATTCAGGAGTGCTGTAGACTTCACTAAAAGTCCCCAGCATGTATCTCTCTGGTGATGTCCAGAGCAAATGACTTAGAAGGTTCACTTGATGTGCCCTGTATTATTACTGAATAAATGAAAAATTATGGGCACTTGAACAAATAGTGCTTACTGTAGTTTTGGAAGCAATATCAGAGAGTACACCATATGTTTAGTTTTTTAAAATTAGTATATGTTTAATGGAAATAAATACATTTAATACTTTAAAATGTGTCAACCAGTTGGAGCTCTTACTAAGGGAGAGATTGGCTTTAGTTAGATTAAGCCTGTGCATTTTTCGTTTTGGTCCTGACTACAACAGAGGGATCTGCCTCAGTCACTTGAACAACTAAAGGAAAATGCTTCCTCTGTCCTGCTTGTAAAAGTGGTATCACTGGACTCTGGGAACTAGCATGCTCAGTATTACTGGAAAATTAACAAATCTTAGAAGCCAGGCAATATTTTGGAAGGAAATAAAGTGGAGGGTCGAGGGAGAAGATTGGTGTATGTGAGGATGTGCAGCTAAAAGAAAGTGCCTACTAAGAACTAGAAATACTAGTCATTTTGTAGTCATTTGCTTCTCTGCTCTGCTAGTGCTTTTGTTTCTGCTTTGTTATTTTTCTTTTCTGTTTCACACCACAAAATACTTCTAATAATTTCCAGCTATTTAAAATAATTACAAAAACATGAAATAGCAAATGACTGTGGAAAATGACAACAGAAAGAATGTAAATGTCTGCAGCAATACTAGACACCAAATGATCATGTTGGAAAACACCACTTTCAAAATCATTATTTTGTTTTGCTTAAAGACAGAGACACACACAGGTATTTTAAGTTCTAAACTGATAGGTCTCTAAATCTAAGTAAATTTCAGCAAGACAGTGTGCAAAGAAAAGCATATATTGTCAGTGAATTTAAGAAACAAACAAAAAACCCAAGCCCACATATGTTCTCATGAAACCCCAAATAAATAACATTTTTTTTGCCAGTCCCATACCTGCAATTAACAGTAGCACTGACAAAATAAAGGTTCTGAAATTTCCACTGTAAGGGTGAAAACACTGAGGGTTTACATCCCTAAGTATGCATTGTAAGAGGAAAAAAAGGTAATAAAGAACAAAAGTATAAGCTTAGAGCTGACACAGGAATTTAGTATATGGCAGTGTTCCTTTCACACTTGCAATGCAAAAAGCATACTAAGTTTATTTTGGAAGCTTTAAATAAAACTTTACTGTGCTAAAACAGAGTGGGATTATTTACAAAAGCGTGGGGTTTTTTAAAATGTTGTGGTAAAACTTTTTCGCAATTACTTTGGAATTATTATATAAACAGAAAGGACAAGTTAGCATGTTTGATTGAAATGTTTGGTGAGAAAAGCAAGAGGAGATAGAAAAGGAAAGCTACCGTGTTTCATTTTTGCTATGTTTCAAATCTTAATTTGTGACTCCTGTGTGGTGAGATAGCATTTTATGCTGCCACAGGTCATGATTTTGGAAGAACTCCTCTGACATTATTCTTGGTTACTAGTCACGCTGGTTTAGAAAACAGCTTCCATGGCTTGAACCAAGCCTGAAAATTGTACCCTGTTAATGCTGGTTACAAAGCTATGCTGCCTGTACCCTCTCCAGTCTTTTGTTGCTGTTCTTTCCAATATATTTCATATTAAACACAGCTGTCTCAGATCTGGACTTCTTATTCTGCAAGTTTTGCTGGTAATGTATTGCCAGTGATTTATGCAGACTTCTAGTACCGACTTAGGATAAATTCTGTTTGATTTGTATGTGATTTTATTTCAATTTGCTTTAAAAAGCTGTAGTAAGATTTACTTCTACCAAGTTTTTTATTTTGCAATTTTCATAAATTTTATGTTTATTTAGTTTTTTACAGATATTGTAGCTGGCCTACTTTAAAGGATGTTACTCAATCACTGTAGTATCACATGCTTGAAGAAAGCTCTTTAAAACATGTTGGGTCACTGTCAAATTACTTAACTGTGGCCTCAGTTTCCTTATGTGCTGCTAAAACACACAACTATTTTGTCCTCCAAAAATGCCAGTAGAGGTGGATCATTGCACAGTATTGGTTTAGGAAGGGAAGTTTCTGTAGCTACTGTATGTCCTATAGTCGTTGATTTAATCCATTGTCCAGTTGCTGATTTAGCACAAATATTCATTATCATACTGCGAAAACTGCTGTAAAGTTTCAAATCAACACATTGCAACGAGCTGCATATAACTGATATTCCTTCCACAGGACAGAGTCTGAACAGCTCAACGATTTAACGTATGCCAAACCCTGTTATCAATTAAAAGAATTTCCCTTTTTGGCTCAAATAATTAGGCCATTGCTGTTTAAGTAGTAAGACCAGGGACCCTGTATCAATTTTGCTATGGTGATATATGGCAAATCAATGGAGTTTTGGTAACTAAAAGCGATATCTACAGGCATTTCAAGGCAGAATGTAGCCCTTCAATGTTTTTTCTTAGCGTAGAGCCCCATTCTGAGATGGCAATTCTGCCAATAGATCTTCTTTTTCCTCAGGTGGACAACAAGCTCTTTTCAGGGCCTCTGTTCTGTGTATACAGCAGAGTTATTTTATACCCTTCCTCCAAATGAAAAACATGTCTTATTTTAAAACTGTCTGTAACAGCTGAAAAGCTCCATCTCTGGAGCTGGTCTGGGGATAAAATGAATGAGCAGGTTCCAGGCAGCCATAGGGGGTTTTTTTAAAGCCTCTTGAGAAATTCTGTCTTAGTGAAGTGGTGCATTGCAGAGAATCAACAAGAATCGTGGCTTTGTCTCAACAGTTTACTTACTGGCTTCATAGAGTTAATGCAGCAGGTGTTATTAGCACTCACATAGTCACTTTAGGGGGTTTGTCATCAATCTTAATAATGCCATCAGCATTCCAACAGATGGTAGACATGATTCCATGCACTCCCCACTTCTAAATTGCACCAGGATGGATTTCCATCATATTTTTAATCACAAATGAGAAATGTATCAGAAACAGACTTGTCTCACGATGGCATTTCCAAAGGCTTTTTTCCAGGCAGGCCAGGACTATGTTGCTTTATCTTTTATTTTTTCATATTTCACTGAGATTGATTCACAGGAGATATTATCAGCTCGTTCAGCACTAGAATTAACCTCAAATCATTCCTGTGTACTCTCCAGTGAAAGAGTCTCTTGTTTTGAGTTGGAATTTGAGATGCCAGCTTTTTGTAGGTAATAGTAAATGGTAGGAGCCAGTACAGAAAAGGGTTAGACATTAAGTATAACTTGAATTGCTATTGATAACAATTATTTGAATAGCAACCCTCAAGTATTTAAAGTTACAATCACAATATCATGCATTAATGGATCAAGATTTTATGTAACTATTTTTAAAGGAACAGATGTGATTTCTAAACACTTATCCTACCGCTTCCATTCGTTTCCCACCTCATCTTCCAATTATGGATTTATTATTTTTCTTTCGACCTATGCTTTTACCCTTTCTCTTTGGGTCTATTCCTTCTACCCCTCTTCGTCATTTCTTACACCTGCATTCTTTTAGTGGAGACCACAAATAAAATGAAAATTAGGTGGTACCTAGCTTTCCTTTATGTAGCACATGTAACAAAAGTAGTTAAGACATGTTGGGATGGGGATGAGTGCATTTTTTGAATACACTTAAAGATGCCCTTTAGAAAAAGATTAAGTACTTTGAACATTAATCGTAGCTTTTGGCAATCTGTGTAATGTACTGACTGCAAATTCCTCTTCCAATCCAAGGTAGTTCAATGTATGCAGAAAAGGTAGTAGTAATTTGGTAAATAGTTTTCCTCTATTTAAAACTTTATGTGTTCTGGCTTACTGACTTTTAGATTAGTGCAGGACTGGATAGCAAGTGGAAAATTCACTATCTAAATGAAGCATAGTCACTCAGTAGGCCACTGAAATTGGAATCTTTATCATTGGCGTTTCTAAATGTAATGACTGCATATTCCTTGAAATTTGGCACTCCAGTGCTTTATTCTTTTCATCATGTCTAGAGTATGAGATCAGAACACAAAAATAGCTTCTCGTGTCACCTTTTTCTGACAAGCTCATTCAAAAATAGAATATAGTATCAGAGCCAGTACATAAAACTGAAGTAATTACATGAAAGTTACTTAAACATAGAGAGATTTCAACAAATTATGTCCAACAAAAAATGGAACAAATGCTGTGCTCCACAGTGTGCTCCACACAACAGTCTATGTCCCAACTGAATACATGCTCCTACCAAGAACATACATAAAGTTACAAAAGCGTGACATTAATTGAACCCTGCATTAATCCGAAAGAAAAAATTATTCTTCTTTTAGCTTTCATTTGGCAACTTTTGCAAGAGTTGTATATATTAGCCTCTAATTAAGCACCTCTTGGCACTACCTCAGTGCTTCTTTGATAAGTGGCATTTATGTTAATTCTACCCTTATTAAGCAGATGTCTTTGCCATTCACTGTCATTGGGTTATCTGGGTAGATATCCCAAGAAAACAGTATGCAAATTAAATTTATCCCGATTAAAAGGAGTTTATGGTAGCCTAACACCTTCCAATCGCTTTTCCACAGTAGGAAATACAATTTTCTGAGAATAAATCTGAGCTCTAGCGCTTCAGCTGGAGCAATAGTGCAAGAAAATCATCCTTCAGAAGCCCCACTAGGACAGGGATGCTGTTTGCAAAATGGGGCTAGGGCAGCTGGAGACTGTCATGTTGGGGGTACTGTGATAGTGAAAGGAAGGAACAGAACAGAATGCACGTGGTCATAAGAATTGGTTTGTTTAGAACAAAAAGTTCTTCACAGTGCTAAGCACGCAGTTCCTCTGCCCCAGACCATCATCACTGTGCATCAGAACAGCACAATCCTCACAGAGACCATTAAACTGACCATTCATCTATATAGGGATTCACCATATCAGGGATTTAAAGAATATGGATAACTGTGGAAAATTGTGGTAAAAGCTAAAATTAGCTATGAAAATAAGGAGAACTTAATTAGAAACACCTAAAAGATAATTAATGTATTTAAAATTATTGATCCACTACAGTGTAAGTGTATTTTGTGGACAAATACATTAGCAGTCCCCCAGAATGCTTGTGTAATTATAGAGGAAAATATAGTTATTCTTTTTTGGGTACATTATTACAGGCAGCAGTACATAGAAATCAAAAGACAAATTAACAAAGAGATTTGGAACAATAAACACCAGTCTCAAACTACTTAATATGAAGCTGCAGTAAATTGCATTCAATCGCCTATAACAAAATGCTTCATAGGACTAGGATGACAAATTAATATCATGGCATAAAACTGGAAAGAGTATTCCTAGAATTGGTAATTGACACTGTTTACTGAAATCTCCAAATTACAAAAATACCGAGTAAAAACCCCACTGCAGTCTTGAAAAAATGGGAATAATTCTTACTACAAAACAAAACCTGAGATTTAGACAAGTTTGCAGGTGGAAAAATCCAACATTAAGGACAAATGGTAATATTTTATGACTAAGGAATTTGTAAATATTATCCAAGATTTGCAGTTTTATTTGACACATATGCTTTATTGAACACAGGAAAATAAGCTGAATGAAAATACCTTCTGATATATCTGGGCAATATCTCTGAAATCTGTCCATAAAGGAATTTACATTAAAATCTCTTAATTAGGGCCAATATTCCTGTAATTGATATTAAAAATGGTCCCAAAAAAGCCATTAATTTTTTTTCATTCCTATTAAAATAAATGTCCAAAATGCTAACTAAAATAAATTTTATAGGTAATGAAATTGCTACTGCAGGGATGAAAACTTGAAAAAACATTATAGAAATATGCTACAAGTTAATAAAATCAATAGAGTTAAGAAAAATGCGAATCAAATTTATGTTGATCTGTAGCTTGCCACAATAAGAATAAGAGACAGTAACTTCTGAAGTTTTTTTAGCTGTTACTGGTAACTATAGAAAAATATAGTAGGAATAAAAAAAAAACCTAGATGATTTTGCTCTCAAAGATGCCAATGGTAGTTGAAAACACAGTATATTTTGAGTTTTCTATTTTGTTCTAATACTGCAGAATTTAGAACATCATTAAAGTGACGCTCTGGTGTTCACTACTGAAAGCACACACAATGCTGTGGCAATGTGATCCTGAGGTTGTTCTCATTTATGTCAGGTACTGGCTGGTTGCAGAACTGGAGAAGTAGAAGACAGACATGTTCAGGCTGATCTAACAACATGCACAGCTGCAATTTTTTTATTTCTCCTCTCCCTCCCCCATCCGTCATTTCTCCTCTGTGTAGCCATTTCTGCAGCACAGATTGTCCATACCAGATTTCAGACATAATGGTCAGCTCTTTAGCTGTTTTAAAACAAAATATCACAATTAATACTGGATTATAATTAATACGGGGTTGTAATTGCAGCTGATAACCAACTCTGAAAAAGGGTACAAAATGAATAGCAGTTTCAAGCCATAGCCCTTCCTGCACAAAACACCCTACTCTTTTCAGCCACCTGCTGTCTCCTGTTACCCTTGGCACATAAGGGTCTCATTCCTTTCAGCATACCTACGTTCTGGCCAAGCTCTCTATCCTACCTGTGCTGCAACTGCCCACCCACACTGTCATGCCTGCGCTGTAACGCCGCCTGGTCACAGAGCTTATCTTACTGGCACTGTGCCACCGTGTCATTTCTGAGCGGGATGTACGACCTGAAAGTATCTGACAGACCGGTGAGGAAGGGTACAAAGAAGTGTCACAGAGCAGAAAGACAGCGACTTTCTTCACTCCAGAAATCTTTCTCTTGCTATTACCTTCCAAAAATACTTCCCATCATAGCCAAGGAAAATATGCTGCTAACTGTAAAAGCAATTAGAGGATCATCCAAATTAGTTTTAAACCAATTATCTCCTGTAAATCTGCTAAATAAAAGGCAACAAACCCCCTTATAGGGTTAAGATCCCCTATACCACCTACAAATCCAGCCATGTTTAGGTTTTCCAGTGTGTTGATTGTACCTCCTGGCCTATCTGCCAAAATTATCCACTGTATTCAAGATTACCTTTCAAGTTCAATTCCACATAAGCAGTGGCAGCAGTGATCTTTTGGGGGAGGGGAGGGGTAAGGTGAGGGGGAGAGACTGATGATTGGTGATACCATA
This sequence comes from Burhinus bistriatus, assembly GCA_013397275.1. NCBI lineage: Eukaryota > Metazoa > Chordata > Aves > Charadriiformes > Burhinidae > Burhinus > Burhinus bistriatus. Next base: position 34,698 of record VYXH01004069.1, read on the forward strand.
GGCATTTTTCCTGAAAAAAGGAGTTTACAATACTCATGGTAACAAAACACCTTTAGCATCTATGGTCTAATCAGTCAGTTGTTTCAATGCTGACACATTGTACAAAAATCTTTCAGCTAATGTCAAGTAAAAGCTACCATAACTTACAGAAGTAGACAGATTGTTATAAAATTACAAGTTTCCACAAGACACAACCTACTGTACATGTACTGGAAGGAATATTCTTGCAAAGAATGACTACAGGTCAAGAAATAAAGCACAATACATATTTAAGATAAAAGCTATCAGCAACTTTGAGAAAAGCATAAATTTATTAAAGATGGGTGAAGCACAATTGTCTTTGCTAATGATGCACTCATTTTAAAAGTGTATTTCCAGCACTTGTTGACCGTTTGTTTCATAAAAATCAAGGTGAATGTATTAATTGATTATATGCTACTGTGCAAATGGCTTTCACAATTTATATTACATAATTTTCTTTGTAAGAGTTCTACTTGAGGATTCATTAAGTTGCATTGCATTAAAAATTGGGGTTTTTTTTTCTTTTTCTTTTTTTAAATAGTTACTGGAAAACACTCTCCAATCTAGGATAATCAATTCAGGGGTCAAATTTGCTGCTTCTTACACACCATGCATAATATCTAAATCTAAAAGCAGTTAGGAGTTACTTCAGTGAGATCATATACATGGGTAGCATTAAACTGGTAAACAATAATAAAGCTGTCTGCAAACAATAAAAAGAAAGTAGTCTAATGAAGGCACATTGAAATACATTTTAAAATTAAGTACATTTTGAAAACGTATGACATTTAAGCAATTAAGGGCTCTGGCAAATAAGTTTGGCAATATCTTGCTGGAGATTTTTGCAGTCACCAGACCAACCACCTAGCCGCTGTCTTTTTGGATACTGCTACCTCTTTTACAGGGAGAGCAGAAGTGGATACGCAATGGACCTTTCATGTTATTCACTTACAAAAAAAGCCTATTTTTGCTACTGCAGCTGTTTCAGTTATTTCCTTAATATAAGAGCTGTAGTTGAGATTTTACAGCCGTTGTGTCCAACTCTATACTGACTAGCATATCGCATGGAAGGAAGGAAAACCTCAAAACACCAGCTTTGACACATTAAAGTCTTGCTTAGCAATAATTTACTCATTTTGCCTCAAAGGGCTGAGGCCACAGTGTAACAATGAGATACTAATGATATTGTGTGAACTATCTGTATGGAACATTAACCCACTACTGTGATAAGCTAAATTCAGTCTCTAGGTCACAGCAGAATTGAAAATCTAATATCTCAAATACAAATGCCCATGTACGTCTGGTCCCCAAGCCATCATTTGTTGTTTTTACGTATTCTTACATACTAGTAAATGAAATTAATAAAATTTCCTCTGTCAATTTTTCTATGTACAAATAGTGTTTAAATGACCAACTGGTGTCTTTTATTGTGATCCTTACCACCACCACCCCCACTCTTCTCTTATGGAAGAAACCACATGGAAGAAATGGCAAAAGAAAACTGCCAAGCATCCCTGTCTGTTGAACTATAAACTGGGCAGCACACATGAATCTGCAGCCTCCAGTGCTACAGAAATATATCCTATGGCATTCTGGAGAACATCTCCCCCAAAACAGCACCCCCTTCTGTTCTGCTGCCTCTTCATATGCTTTGCTCCCCCCAAACCCCACATCTGTTTCCTACCAATAGATTTTAACACATCTTCTTGATGTCTTCTAACAGGAAACAGAAAGTGAGAGAAGTTCACTTTCGTCAGCATCGAAGTATCACCCTGGGAGCCATTCTGTCATTTCTCTGAAGGAGTCCAGTGTGCAAAGAGGGAGAGCAATCTTTGAAAAGATGTCATCAGAAAATGGCCACGGCAACAGCTCAGAAGGTTAGCATTACCACGTTGATCTGATGTCTCACTTTATCCTAAGGCAGTGGCCTCCAAACCTTTTTGATGGTGCATCCCTATCAGTAAAACATTTTTGTGCATGCACTCCCAATGTTTGTATTTATCTACAAATTGTATACATGTACTACTCTACTTACACATTATGTATGTTAGGCAACATACACACAAATAGATATTAAAGAAGGATTATGGCTGAAATTACAAAAAAAAAAAATTCCTTTAAAAAGTGTTTATTTACAAAAAATATTTTCTTCCTGCACCCCAATGGACTGTCTGGCACAGCCCTTGAGGTGCACACATCCCACTTTGGAGACCACTGCTTGATGGTATCAAAGAGTGTACGCATCCGTGTTTTGGTTTGTTTTAACACTGAAACAACATAGAGGATACAATTTTCTGACAGAAAATCACTTATTGACTTCTGAGTGTCTAGGACTTGACTTTATGTAAAACAATAGATTACCCAAATAAATCACATAAAAAGACTTGTCCTCCCTGCCAGTAAAATTAATAAACTATCTACATAGTATCAACCAATTACTGACTCCACTCTTTTTGATCAGAAAATGTTTAGCCTGTGTGTCTAGCATTTCCACACTCTAGTAGATAAAAGGGAAAAGGAAATTTCAGTGTGCAAGACCTTTTACAGCTAATGCTGCTAGGTTTATTATGCTCATTGTTCAAACTAAATCCCTGATCTTTTATCAGGTTTAACTTTCAGTCCTTGGTTATCTTTTTTCCTTTTCTTCCTACCAAATTAAAGAGATCTTTAACACCTGCTCATTTCTTCTTGGACGGATGATTCTACATTATGACCATATCACCCCATAACCATCTCTTCCATCAACTAGATACAACTATAGTTCTCCATGTGGAAGTATTTTTTTGTGACTCTTCTCTACATCTTCTGAAGTTTTTCAGGTATCTTTTTTATAATAAGGCCCCTTATTTTTTCCTTCTCCTTTTAGACTCCCCTAGTTCAAAGCCCTTCTTCTTTCTCTCTAACAAGAGAATGGAATCCTCCATTCCATACCTGCTTTGCCTCCGAGTCTAAATTGGGCACAGTATGTTTCAGAAGCACTTTTTGGTCCACCAGGAACAACAAAGAATATGAACTATGTAAAAATGCAGAGTCAGCAATTCATGCCTCTTACAAATGAAGCTTTTTCTAAAAATGTGACAGACCCATAGGGGATAATGTTTTTCTATGCTCCTGTGAGAGCCATAATACCCCATTTTGTATTCCGACAGTCTGATGAGAAGTAAATTCCCTACAGACTCATTTGAGTGTTTGAAAGCACTGGTGAAAGCTCTTAAACTTCTAATAGCTGAAGTTAGGCACTGCAATCTGCAACTCTGCACTTGAATAAATGTCCAATTCCTAAAAAATAGAATATAATGCTGATCCATAGATTATTTCTCCCATCACCATGAGTTTTGAGTTTTCCATAACCAATGACAATATACGTCAACTTGCTTCATTTTTTCAGCAAGAGCAATACCCTCAAACCACTAAAGTGCTATGGAACTTTTTGTTAAATGTTTCAATTATGCCAAAATCTTATTTTCCTAGAAGAGATATCAAGCAGCATTCACAGCAAGCTGTACGACCGAGTACCAACAACTTCTATTGTCTCCACTGAAAACCAATGAAGGCAATGCTCATACTGCTGTTCAACCTATCATGAAAACCTGGAGAAGCTCATAAGGGATAACTAATGTAGTCATATCACTGGAAAAAATGGCAGACAGCCAGAATTCTCAACTCCTATTAAGCACAGAAGATTTGTCAAACTCCGTTTACTTTACAGAATTGATGTAACATCGTTAAAAAAAATTAAATTATCTGAAATAGAAACTATTTTATGAGTCCCATACGACAAAGGCAAACAGCTTTTTGTTGGCATACCTCACCTTGGTTAACATAAGTCTTTTCTTACAAATTATTTCATCACAAGCACACATTTGTCCCTGAAAGAATCAGAAGATATTACACCTTTAAGTCATTTTGAATGAGCAAACACTTAGAGCAAAATGAGCAAAATGAATGAGCAAAAGCTTAGATCCTGTAATCTCTCATACCACCACAAAGAGTTTCACATCATGTTATAAAACAACCAGCTTCTACAGAGAGGGCATTTCCTGTTTTAAAGCTAACAAGAGAATAGTTACTATTACTTTCACTCCCCAGGTGGCTAATAATATGTATCTATTGAAATGGTTTTTAAAACAATCCATTAAATTCACGGCCCCAAATCAGCAAGGAATTTAATCACATGTCTAACTTTAAGCACATGAGTATTCCCATTGCGCTTAATGAAACTATTCACATGCTTATGACTATGTAGAATCCAAGAATCCCTTGTTGAATCAGAACAATACTAAGAAAGTTTTTAAATTCCTAAACATTATTGAGAATTAAAGCAATGGTTTATAAATATCATGCCGGTAGCAGCCTACTACATAATTCAATCTGCCTTTAAAAATGAACTGACACTCTTTGGCTACGGTGGACTATCCCGCTGTGTTGCTGAAGCACTTTCAACCTTTCCATTGTTTTGGTTAGATTTTGTTTAATGTACAGACTTCCTACTTGAAGAACAGTAATTTTCTCCCTCTTCTGATTTCCACTTTCTCTGAAAACCTTTTTTTTCTCCTTTCAGTTGATTCTTAGTGCTGTTATTATTCTTCCTTGAACTGTAGCAATTTTTCAGCCTATCACGATTACATGAAATATGCAAATGTACTGCATGGGATAAGTTTAATAAAAAATAAAATTATCCTCATGTAAGTTATGAGTAGGGTCAGGTAAAAATACTAAGAACTGGGTATGTTTACACTGAGACCACTCTTCCATGCATGTCTGCATCTATGTCTGATTTTTACGGAAGATGAGAGTTGCATGTTATATTTGCTTGCTATATCTGGACCTTGAACACCTATGCCAGTTTTACAGTGAACATGCAGAAAGGCCAGATGTGCCTTGGAATTGTTCCCTGCTTGGTGGGACACCCTTTCCCTGGCACTCTGTTCTGCGCCAGGTGAACAGATAGCTTTTTGGAAAGTCTCTTTTGTTGCTGCATTTCACGATGTTAAAGGGAAAGAGTGGGTACTTCAAAAGAAAGTGGGCCATGTCCTGGTTATATAAATCCAGCGTCCTTCAACCCAATTTTCCATGCACTGTAGAAAAACCTTGGCAAAACAAGAGGAACTTCCAGCCCGCGGTATTACATGAAATCTCTTCTGCCTCTGATCACAGACAAGAGAGACTCTCACAACACACTTTCTTTCCCTTTGTCTGAAACAAGAAGGAAAAATACCCTTACGCTAAATTTAAGGTGTCTTTCTGGGTATATGGAACTCTTCTAATACAGTCATGTGAATGTAGAAAGCAGCAACAAAAACCTTCCTAGTGCTAGTAACTCAGTGCTGCTCTTTCCAGACTACTCAGAACTGTTGTCTCCATATTCACTGTGGTTGAATTGCAAATGCTTACAGATAAGTCTATAACCTTCAGATCTTGAAATATGGTTAAAATGTAGTTAGTAATTTAGGTACTTTTCAGTACAGTTTTAGTAGTACTAAACTAACTAAAACATACTCTAATGCAGTATCAGTAAACAACTGAAATCTACAATCAACTCAGAATGGACTCTCTGTTAAGCAAATGAATACTATAATGTATAAAGCAAATTAGAACATAATATATCTAATTATAATTGGTTATTTGTAGTACTTAAAATTACTTCTTACAGTATAAAATAATGCAAATGTAACACTAGCAAGAAAATTATACTATGCTTGCTGTTAAAATTGTAGTTTGGTTTAAAAAGCTTTTTGTTGTTTCCCCAAGGATTTTCCCCCAGTTTCAAAAATTATTTTTTTCTGTACTCAGTAAGTTCTAAACTTAAAAAAGATACAGTTGCTAAAAAGTTGATAACTGCTCCTTTCTACTACTGCTTTTCTTTCAAGATTTGGAAAAAAGGTACCTGTTTCCTTCTTAGAAAACATGATATCTGTTTGTATTTACAGTGGGTTCTCGCAAACCCATAAGAAGACTACCTAAAGAGAGCACTCCCAGGGCTGATAACACACCGCTGGATTTCCAGGAGACTGTCTCCTTGAAAGAAAGAATGGCTATGTACAAGGCTGCTGTGTCCGAGATACAGAATAGCAACTCCTTTGCTCGTGTAAGATATCAATGGCTCTTCATCTTCTTAGGTCTGCATTTGCTTTGCATAGTGACATATCCTACATTCTTTATTTATACAAGGTAACTGATGGACCACTATGGTGATCAAAATTTGAAACCTAAATTACCAAATCTACTTAGCAAACATATTGATGCCCCTGTCTCTGTCTGTACTGAATGAGATTTTTCACGCTATATACCTTTGGTTATTTGGACAATTCCTTTTAATGCATTGGAAGTACTGATCCTTTTATTCCACTGCTGCATGAACCGCATTTATTACAACCATAGGCTTGAGACAGATTTGCAACACAGTTATTCTTTCAGCTCATAATGACAAAACCCAGTGGTTTCTGCATTACTAAATATATTACCAAATAATAAAGTCATATTCAAAAGCTCATTAAGTTTAGACCTCTTGGTGTTCAAACTAGAGAATTTGAAATTGCTGTATTTTAAAATAGAAGCTCGATGAGACAAGGTGTATGAAAAAGTATTGTTTTATAATAAAATCATTTTTAAATGGGCATTATATGAAAAAATATTTGGAAAAAAACCTTTTTAATTTTGTTTTATTCATCTCTCTACCAATAGGGATTAGATATTTTACAACAAAGTTTAATATTAATACCAAGTAGCACATAGAGTATTTGGCTAACAGAATTTATAATCTATTAAAATAGAGCAAGACCACTTCACCACACATGTAATTATCAGTCAGGAACATCTGAAAATTTGGTCTTCATATCTCAGCCACGAAAATCATGAAAAATCTGCCTCAGTTCTGCAGAAATATGGAGGAGTAAAAAGTGTATTTTTACCATATCGTAAAATACTACCTAGAAGTTGTAGCTCAACACCCTTGTATCAGGAAATGGAGGCATTATGCTGGCTTACTTCAGTGTTAGAATGACAATGGTCTTTGTTTACACTAAACTTTCAGCACATGGGAAGAACACCATTTTCTTACTGTAAACTAGGCCAGAGTAATTCCTGTAAATCAGAGAGCATCTCTGGCAAACGAAAGACTACAATGCAGCTCTCACCAGCCAGCACCTTTGTCCATATGCAAGAAGCGCTGTAGAAGGATTCCCAGTCTTACCTGCACTTTGATCTTGGGAGCAGCTGAAGAGACCTTCTGGGTGCTTGGCTAGCCCAAAAGCCACATAGTGAAAATAGTTACTACTCACCGGAGTCTGGGTGTTTTCCAACCATCAAATACCTGCCTGCTCACTTTCTTATTTCCTAATTGCCTGTGTGTATTTGGAGCAGATTCCTGCGGTTCACCTGGCTGAGAAGGTTCCAATTCCCTACTCCTGCAATTGGAAACATTGCTGAAGTTAGTATTCTCTCTCAAAAAGAACAGAACTGTGTGAAGCCTGACCCAACCTAACTATGTTGAGCACACAGGAACTACTTTGTTTACACTCTGGCGCTCCTCGCAGTTCCTTGCTGAAATGGATGGTTGCCTGAAAAAGGAACTGCGTATCTGGTTCCATTAAAGGGAATTAATATGTTTTCTTAAAGGACCCATAACTGCATTTACCCCTCTAAATGTCTCCAAATGGCTGGCAAGGTGTGCCTGAAATGTTCATTCACTAAAATAATTACTTTTCACATTCACACATCCATGTACATACAGAATCGTGCTGCCTTCATCACAGGGGAAAAAAAAAAAAAATCTGATTTTTAAAATCGGCTTACTTACTCATCAGGTGTAAGCACTAAACCTGAGTTTACTTAGCAACCTTCATTACAAGGCTATTTCTAATTATTGGGTGGTTTATTTTCTGCATACTGATTAATAAGCTCAAATGCTGAAAGCTTCGTCCTAGTACAGTATGAGAGGTAACACATAAGGGACAGAACTAGAACAGGGTGACTGAGGGTAAAGGCACTCCTGTGACCTTCAGCACTGTTGTTAGTGAAGAAAGATCATCTCACAAAGGCCTGCATGAACTTCTCTGCGTGCTTTTCAACAATACCTATTGAAAAAGTACAGAGAGGGCCAGGTGGCAACTCTGAATGCAACAGAACTCAGGATAAACAAGTAGAAGAGGGAGTAACAGAGAAGGATTGTTCTGGAAAGTGATTGCTACTGACAATCAAGTAGATGGGACCTAATCCTTTTGGTGCTAAAGATTCAGGCCAAACATGCACATTTTTCAAATATACATTGGCCTTTAGTTCTCCTAATCACAATGCATGGCTCCCGTGCAGTGGTCTATGAACTTGCCAGAAACAGTATTTCTAATTGTTTGAGTCCTTCTTGTAAGGATAGAGTATTACATGGCTGAAAATACATGGCTGATCCCTAAAACTACAGAGGAAACCACTGAGTCCTGAGACACTAGTTCAGGCAGAGATGAATATGCAGCTACCCCAGCAGGACCTATTTCACACTGGAGCATTTAGCAACTAGTGCTAAATAAATTCTAGATTACAAAATTCCAAAAGAACTTCATAACTTGCAGGTCCTCATTTTTGGTTGACAAGTAGAAGTCCTAAAATCAGCCAATGAGATGCAACAGTTAAGGTTAATGGTACGTGTATGTTCTGTATTTTGATGACAACACCTGAAAAATAAGTGGTTTACTACTGTATCTATTCTGAATGCTAACGTTAATTCATGTGTACTGTTAAAATAAGTAGGGTTTACAGATTGTGTCAGTGGAAATTGCCTATAAGAGGCTACAGACATGACCAAGTGTTTCCAAATTTTCCATTTGAAATTTAGAAGCATTATAGCATACTGTAATTAACTACTTTTAAAAAAAATCAGCTCATAGTAGTACGTTATTAGTGCAAATGGAAAACAACTGGCCTTATTTTATCACTCTAGACAGCAGAGAAAACCAAGTTCTGTACTGTGCCTGGTGGCCTGGCAGCAGTGAGGAAACAATTTGAGAAAGTGCAGATGACCTCTTCACAAAAGACCTTTGCTCAGTACCAGCACCAGCACAAATCTGTACAGGTAACAATACTAACAAATGAGGTATGCCCTGTTAGATAGCTTGAGGAAAAAATATGATTGTTTGCTTAAACGAAGAGTTTTCATTATAACTAAGATGTTTCCTTAATGTTCATACTCATAGGGTTTTCTCTTTGAGATATACTACAGGAATCATATATTTTTTTCATGCAGATGAACACTCAACATAGGCAACACTAGACTTACAGCAAATAGATCAGCAAAGCAGATTACTGCCACGGCAGTATTTTGTACTGAACCTTGTCTATAAGACTGTAATTCATTATCAAGTATCACAGTGATATTTTGCATATATTGCACTTGATGTGATGTTAAGCCATTCTCTTTCAAAAGGAGTTTCCTGCTTCCATTGAATTAAATCTAATCAACTCCCCTAAACAGATCAAAAATTGCACAAAAGAACCCAGATGCTACATAAAAGTAGAACAAAGCAGCAGCTAAGTGTTAGTTTAGATAAAAGGTCTTTACATTTTATTACTTCATTAGCATATACCATGAAAAATTGTTGTAGGAGATAATGATTTTGGACGATGTGAAATCCCCTATAATAAAACACATTGCACAATCTGTCCTGCGCACTATGAAAAAAAGTAATGGCATAGTAAATTGCTTTACCATCCTGCACTTCTTGGAGAGATTTTTAAGCAATATTGCCCTCCAACTTGCAATATTGCCCTCCAATTGCCCTGTAGAACAGGACACATCAACATACTGCTATAGGTTCATTTTAATGTTAAGTATCATCATATCTACCAGTTATCTCTCATCTGTTACGTATTAATACCAATATCAACAATTTGCACAGACAACAAGCAAAACTCCAGTTTGTAGGAGAGAAGACATAGTTTGTTGCAGATGTATTAAAGCATTTTTAACTAAGCAGAAAAATCCCATAGTTGGACATAATCATACTGGAGCATAATCCTTGTTAAAAGGAAGTGTTATGCACATACTTTTCTGATGATGTGGTCCAACCTAGCTGCCATTTATCTGGATGAAGAAATGCAGACCAACGTACAGAAATTATGTGACTTTTTCTCTTACTCAGAACCAAGTAATTTCATTTCTGTGATGTGAAGATGCATTTTCCCTGGCCTAACGGTGACATCTAGCTCTCCACAAAGCCACTATGATGGTTCCACTTCTTCAAGAAAGATGAGACCTCTAAGCATACTTATCCATGTATACGTCCTCTGTGGCTAGTTGAGGAGGCTCTCTCAAATCATCCGCAGAAATAGTCACATTCACAGGAAATAAAATGACTCAAGACTATATGGAACAATCTTTAAATTTAGGTTAAATAACTTACTGCAAGACCATAAAATCCCCTTTCCATCTAACGTAACTGCACTCTCATGGAAAATGGGATTATACACTTAGGTAGTTGAAAGATTATTCAGTCACTGAATCAATCCCAGGGCAAAACAGAGAAATCATGTAGTTTGAAGATAGATCTCCATATCTGGATAAATTCAAACTATTAATCCAAGCTAAAATAAGGAAGCAATTCATTTTTTAAACAGTAATCTAAATAGCTGAACATTTTACTACATATTACTGCATAAGGAGTGCATGGCTTTTCATTCAAAATATTGACATCAAATATGCAAATAATAACTATTTATGTTTCTGGTTTTGTCAGGCAGCAGCCATCACTCAGCTCTCTTCATAGTAAGGGAGATTGGTTCCTTGTGAAAGGTGCCATATTACCAGTAGGATGCACTAAACTCTTGTCCAGAATGGTGAGCAGCAATGAAAACTGGTCACAGAACTGCCATGTGCTCACAAACTCAATCAGAGTTTGTTTAGAAACCTGGTCTTTAATTTGACCATTGGCATCATGAGCACCTTTTTATCATCAGCCACCAACCTGAGAAGAGGTCATGAGCTTCAGTGTTACGTTCTGCAAATGCCAGCCTGGAGTGGTCTGCTACATCAGCTCAGCTAGCTAGCTGCTCAGACAAAGTCGTGCTATCCAGTGGCAGAAATAAGCCATTTCTGGCAAGTGGGCTGAACCTCCTACATAGGAAGGATGAGTGGAATATATTGAAAGTATCTGATATTCACTCACCCATATAGTAGCGTGTGTCAGGAATGACAAAGGTATAGATACACCTCCTTCATTGGGATATGCCAATACATAAACAAAATTATATTAGCCAACTTCCCACAGAGCTTATATGATGACCGTAACATACAGTTTAACTAAAAGCAATATGCTTCAAACATGAGCAAGTAAAAAGCTTTCTTGTGCTTGAACAAGCTTTTGAGCCATTTGATTCCCTTGAACAATACATGCATACATACATATATGAAATTGTATACATGTTTTATGTACATATGCATATAACATAGCATACATATTCTGAGCCTCAAAGCAATTTTATTTTTGAAAGGGAAAGTGTCTTTTGTATGTGGTCAGAACAGAAGGAAACTGCAAAAATGTCAACACAAAAAAGTTAACCTTGACCTAAAATACACAGAACAGTTACTGAAAATTCAAATCTTGGCACATTTTGCAATAAGAATTCAATCTAAATTATTGCAGTGCAGAAGCACTAAAATTGATGTATGGGCCACTAACATATAAAACACATGTAGCAATTACAGTTCTTTTCAGTAACAGAATCTGAATGTCTACATAAAAATGCACTCCTCTAACAAAATGTATACAGACTTATTCTCAGATTTACATCTTTATTTTTTAAATAGTATTGTTTTAGGTTAGAATGACTTACTATGCAGAGACACAACAGGACACTGTATCCCTCTGTATTGAGGACCACACAGATATGCATGGGAAGGCCACCAGACCCCATAAAGGGTGACTTGAAACAAATGGAAGAGAACGGAGGGTGATGGAAGTCTGAAATAAAAATAAAATGATTGCAAGAAACAGTTCGTGAGCTAGCAGCATGCCAACAATCATCCACCTGACAGTGTTTTTTGAAGCTCACTCGTTACATGACATGCAATGAGCAAAAAGTAATTGAAAGGTGATTCTTAGGACATGGGAAAAGCAACTGTAATAGTTGACTTTTCACTTCTGCCACCAAAAATGACTTTGAGTTCTTTGTCTGTCCTCCTCCCCTGCACAGCTGGAGGGGAGCTGTTCCCTGACACAGCAATGAGGGATCTGGTTGATTAAATAACCTTGACTGATTTAATAACACACAGTACGGCAGGAACTGTGTATTCCACAGAAACAAATAAAGGGATCAACTTCCCACAAGCATGACCCTTAACTAGTATTAAATCTAGATCATGATCTTCAGCCACAGTCCTGCATTGGAGGCATGATTTATCCTGCTTAGTAAGATAAGAGCAACCTTATCCCATGCAGACCATCAAATAATTCTACAGAATACTCTCCAAAATCCATGAGGTCTACAAAACATGCCACAAACTCTAACGGGGTAGACTAAATTAATCCTACCTACAGCATATCCTATCCTATATCCAATAGTTGGCCATTACAGAGGAGAGATGAAACCACAGGTCTTCCTACTTTCCACTTGCTTGGAATAATAAACAAGCAGCATTTTACCCTCTGTCACTGGAATTTCAATTAGCCATCTTGACAGACACACAAAACATGAGAACCTTCAAGTGCCTCTTCCTCTCTGCATGCCCAGAGCAAGGCCGTGTAATTATACCATCAAAATCTGGTCCATAATGTTTAGGCTGCATTTTAGACAGCCATAGCTGTCGCATTAAACGATTATAATCTTTTGCAATATGGCAACTACTTCATAAGCAGTACCAAAGTTACAGCAATAAAGCAGTAGTGACATTCAGATTAGATTTGCTTCCTGACTACATTAAGCCTAATTATATTCCTTTTTAATACTCCACACCATTCAAAGGACACATAATGACTATCATGAACATATTTCGTGTCTCATGAAAGAGCTCTTCCAGTAATGAGAGGTTGACTTACACATCTAAAACATGCACACTAGAACAGAAAAACGTATCTTAAATGAAAAAAGCATATATATGCATAAATAACTTGAAAAGCATATCCATATAAAATGAAAAGGCATATTATACATACACCTAACACATAGTCATTAAACAGAGAATCGATGGAAAAATTTGCACTTCATTTTCTTTGAACTGCCTCTTTTTAACTTGGTACGGGTATGGTCTTTACAACTTTTCAGCAGGTACCGCCCCTCAAAACTGCTACACATACAGAACTTGTGATTGTAAAGCATGCTCTGACTCGCTCTCTTCAAGCCTCACATCACTTGGACGGTTCAAACTTTGTGGTAGATATGATTAATTTTGATACTGGTAATGCACTAAAGTGTTTACTGGGCCAGTAATCAGGAAATTTATTCTACCTTTTGTTCGTATGATTTTAATTCATCTTATAGCTGAAACAGATGATTTGGCAGCACAGAGGTGGAAGAAAATTCCGAAAGCCCACAGAGGTGGTGTATGTTGTTCCTCTGCTGTAGAACCTAAGAGCCCTTGCTGCCTACTGTATGGCAGAAATTACAGGCCAGGCAGCGGATATGTTAGTGGAGATGCAAGCAGTGTAAACATTCCTTAGTTTGAAGGTGGAATAAATCCCATAAATATATGCTTTGACATGGGATGACTATGGGACAGCACTACTTCCTTGCCCCACAATTAGCTGGATTTCAAGGAAGCGCCAGGATTTGAGATGCAGGAAGCTTACAGCTCTTTGTTGCACTAGATGTATAGTACCAATCTCAGAAACACAGTGCTGCCTCCATTCACATTCACATTTCATTAAACACTTGGGAAGCTCTTGCTGGAGGGACCAGAAGCTCCTTTCATTTGAAAGCTTATTATCAGTACAAACTAATAGGCAAGCTTCCTTCTCACAAAGGAAGAAGAAAATTTAATTTGACATGAGTGAAATTATTTGTTAGATGTCTCTGTCTGCATGCTAGCATGCAAAAGAGAGGAAGCACAGAAATGATATCTTAATATCAATCCTTAGGATTTATTTCTTCTAATCATTAAATCCTAAAGTAGTCAATGGACACAGGTATTGTGATGTAACGCAGGTTCAGTGACAGGCTTTAAATAAGAAAACAAATCACTGCCAGAATCTGGGGTTGAACTAAACATAGATAACCTCAGAAATTAGTTCACACGGACATCTCGGACAGTGCTTTAAACTCTCAATGATATGCTCTGTTTACTACACTGCAATTGTCAGACTTGTAGATACAATGCTAGCCTGTATATTTTATAGGATCTTCTGGTTAGCCTATGGGTCATATTTTTCACAACTGCAATTCAGCATGATTTTTGCATCAGAAGAGCTGTATAAAGCATATGCAGGAAGTCAGCATCTCTTATATAGACATATTATTATAATTCCTTTTACAAAGTTGCATTAGCCTCATGCCTGCTGATAGGGAACAAGTTGATGGCACAGCACATAAAGCCAGAACCAGTCTTCCTAGTTACCTTCATCCCTTTCCAGTCTAATTATACATTGTACGTATCCATGCAGCTTTCTGTATCTGCTGGTCAAAATCTGGCTGTAGTAACAGAAATTACTTGACATCTTCTCTGTTATAAAAAAGGCTGTTCTAATTTTTATGGCAACAAATATAAATTGTAATAACAACGGTACTCTGCTGTAAAATGATTTACTATTAGCTGTTAATGTGCAATTATTTTTATTTGTCTTTAGGAAAAGTCAGGTAGCAGTCAGTACACCGTATCAAGCAGCACGAGGGAAGCTGAGTGCAATGAAATAACCTCTAAAGAAAGTCAAATGGAAACCTCTCAAACACAAGAGGTAACTATATCAGTTAATAATTATGTCATTGGATAGTTATACTGAGATGATACATTTCTGCTTTGCTTCTTCCTCCTTTACCACTTGGTACAGCAAGATCTGGATGTTCTGCTCATAGCCTCCCTCATTAGGCAGTGCATAATTTTTTTAAGGGTGATTTATTAAGTGTTTTTAATTTATTATTGTTTTAACGTGGTAATTAATTAGGTTTCCCATTCATATTTTTCTTTGATGTAACATTTTAAATACAGTTGCAGAAGTATGGAAAATCTTACATATTGCACTAAATCCTGTAGTAAAGTGAAGGTTTTATGCACAGGTTTCTCATCACGAGCAAGTTTCTCATGAGATAAAAATGGCTTCTACATTCACTCAGCATGCAGATGCAACAGGTAAGAAGCGGCATGAGAATAAAGGCTCACAAACAAGCAATGGCAAATGTCTTTACTCACACGAATGTACTCCTCTTAGCATACAAACGTGAAAATGCACATTATTGCTCGAATTCTCAGCAAAGCACATTCATTGACTTCAGTGGCACTTAAGAAGCAAGTTTAGAATTTGGTATAGAGAGAGCGCTTTTGCATAACGAGGTGGTATTAAATATGTGCTCAGTTGGCTGAAAGAACTGGGGACTTGAAGAATTGTCTGAAAACACAGGCAAACACAAGCCCATGTACATACAAAATTGTGGATAAGAAAGGCTCAATTTATAGCTGAGCTGAATAGCCCTGCAGAATATGACCACACTACTGAGATGCTGCTGCTGCTGCAGTTTAGTCCTGGTATTAGAATTCATGCATTATATTCACCTACAGACCCCAATCAACCTTTAGCCCTGCCACACCACTCAGGTATGGCAAAACAGTCGGTGATAACTTGTCCCTCAACAACTATTCCGTCGTTCTCTCTATGGACTTCTGTTCATGATCAAGTGACTCTCTAGACTTCTGAAAAACTAAGTACAATTTTTCTAATGGAATAATGTTTTATAATTCAGTGATAAAGTCAATTTCATAAAATGCAGGGTGTAGGAAAAACGATCTTTTTTATTCTTCTTCCCATTGCAGTAACCAACGCAGCTCAGAACAAAGAGCTCCCAAAGACTGTAACACAGATTTTAAAACAGCAGATTGAAAGGACAGCCCAGGAAAAGGCTGTTCACTCTGACAGAGAGACTGCAACACCTGCAAAAGAAGTAAAGGTCTGTGCTTTTAATAAGAGGGATCTTTCTTTATGCAGATTAGAAGTGGTGAGGTTAAGACATTGGTCTGTCATGTAGTCTGAATTTCTGTTTTGTCTAATTGTGATTAAACATGTAACCTATGAAAGTGGTGGGAATATATGGACTTCAGGAATTAAGTGCACATGGCGTAACATGAAGTACGTTAGAAGTCTCAACAAGCACTTACAGTATGTGACAAACACAATTAAAAGTAGACCTTTATAAAAACTTTTGCATTCCTGTCCTCCTCTGCTGAATACAGTCTCCTCTTTCCTTGTTTTGAATCTGTAAGTATATATAATTTCTGTCATCACAGATTCTCAGAAGCACAGCAAATGTCACTTCCAGAAGAAATGAAAATGAGCATAAGCCACAGCATAACTTTACATCATACTTATAATGCAAAGTCTGCATTTGTTGCAGCAAAAACTCCAACACTGCTCAATCATCATTTTGCATTTTGTATGAATTCCACATTTCTTTTCACATCTATCCTATCATGCAAATAGCACAGCTCTTAGTCCAAAAGATTGGTTTTATGCATTCTGAGCAACAGCTGATGGATTGCGTCTTTCCAGATCTTATTATAATCCTATTGCTTGGATCCTTGCAGAACTAGCTTTTGTGAAGAACAGAAAAATTGTTTTCAATGTTACTACACAGTAAAAAAAACCAACCACTTTTGTTCCCTAAAGTTGGAAAATACATACCAGGAAATTACATTGCCTCCAACAGTTAGTTCATCTTCTACTGCTATTACCACAGGAAACTTCTACACCAAGGAAAAAAACAGGATAGAACTGCTACTTCTGCAATGATTTGCTCCAGATCCCATGAGTATGGAAGCACAGAAAAGTTTTCCACTACTTATGCGAAAGCTCCACTGGAAATGACAGCAACTTCCCACTCCACTGAATCATCCATCTCTCCAACAAAGCCCACTGTCTCCACAGATCTGTATCCAATGCAAAGCAATTTATGTGAACTAAAACATTTATCCAAAGGTTTCCATCCACAATTAAGAAAACGCGTAGTGAAACATTACCTGAATGAGACTTCTAATATTTTACAATGGTCTACCTGAAACATGGGATATGATGTCAGATGTGCGGCAGGCTAGATATGGCTTTGCTTCATCATTCAGATGTTCACAAGACCAGAAAAACAATGCTTAGAGTGGCGTGACATCTGGAGAGGAGAGGTCCTCTCTATAAGATGGGTCTTTGAGAACCAGGCTTTCATTCCAATTAAAGATGACCCTCCAGATCCAGATAAAGCTAGAAACGTTGCAGACTAGGAAACCATTGCAAGTGGAAATGTTAAATACATAGCCTGAATGTTTCAGATCCAGCCTCTTGATGCACTGCATGTGTGTGCTCCATGCTCTGTGGGAACTATGAACAAGGCTCTTGCACTAGTTAGAGGAGGAGTTTGCGCAGTCATGTGGATGTTTGAAATGCAGCCACTGGACTCTATGAATAAAATTTATCATGATGAGGAACAAACATCAGATGAAACTCGTATCTGAGAAGTTTCCAGTGCTGTAAAGACACTGAGGCACATGCCGGAAGCACAGAACCTGGATAAACTGGGGCAGCTCTACCCAGTGAGTGTCCTTACCTTGTTGTAGCAGAGGTCTGAGATGAAAGAGCTTAAAGGAAGAGTGAAGAGAAGCATAAAGCATTTTGAACCTCAGCCATTGTCTGTTGCCACACACAACTTCGGTCAAAGACTGGAGAATGAAGCTGTCCATAGAAAAGATACTGAAAAGAGGCATGTCAGAATAGCACACTGGATGTTTGAAACGCAGCCTTTACCTGTGACGAACACAGACCTTGTGGAAATTACAGTGGTATGTGGAATCTCAGTGGAGGAAAACATAAGTGGTGCTGTGTACAAGGCAAAACAGTTAGTTGAAACACAGCCTTGACACACAGAGGATTCAGAGGAATTAAGCGCAGCTGAAACATCATCACAAAAATCAAACAAGCGAGATCAAGGTCCCGCATGAGATGCCAGCAGCCCCTGTAACACCACAGCAAAGCACACGTTCTGATTCTGAATGTGATGGCAATGATAAGCAAGTAGTATAAAAATACAACATAGGAGTTCAAATAGATCTCCTTGAATACCAGAAGGCTGAGAAGCTGAAGATGCAGGAACTATTATGAAAGCGTCTAGCTACTATCTCTTCCACCATTATGAGGATTAATGCTACGAGAGCTATCCTGAAGAATTATACAGAGCAAAATAAAAATAAAAATAAAAATAGATAGTAAAATAGCATTACTGTTGTATTTGAGAAATATTAACGTACGAGAAAATGTGCACAGAATGCACTTGATTTCTGATGCTTAAAATTAATGCAACATCCTCTTAAATGAGCTAAAATGTTGCCTGGATAAAATAACTCTAGAGATAAAATAATGGTCATGTTTTGTGCACATCTGTTTTCAGTTTATTAAAGCACAAGATGTGACTTAAGACAAAATGAACTACGTTTCGGTGGCTTTCCTGTTTGAGTAAAATTACTGAAACGGTTTACAAATTAACATGCAATTTTAAATTTTTTTCTGCTTTTTCCTGCTGGGTGATTTTACCAGTCGATACAGCCCTAGTCTGAATTAAGGCAGCAAACCCATTTACCTGATTTCAGAGTCCAGGTTTCACATCACTAAGGAGTGGAGCCACTCAGTGTCCCTCAAAAAGCTCAGCCTGTTATTTGTTTCATATTGAAAGTACACTTTTTAAATATATGAAGGATGTGAATATGTACATGAATATTTATATATGAATACGAAGAAAACATTGAAAATAAAATATGCCTTCTTTCTCATGGTGCATGTGTTACTTAAAAATTATATTAAAATAGTATTTAGATTGCAAAGTTATGCATTTGAAACTTAGTGTTCTCCTTTTATGCATCGATTTTGGGCACTGAATATGGATGGGATCCTGTAGGAAAACCAGATGTTACCATAGCTTTAGCCATTTGAAATACATGAACAGAATGCTGATGCTTGAACAGCAATGAAAATGTCAGAACAAAGCTAAACACTCCTGTACCTGCATAACTCCTAAACAGAAAGCTCTGCTTCGGGTTTCCCAACTCGGTGCACTAAGAAGAGAAGGGTGCTACCTCTGTTGATGGTAGAAGCAGAATTAAACATGAGTAGCTTGTGATCCTGCAAAATGAGGCACAGTCTGGCAGGAGTCCAACAATATACTTAATGTGGTGGGTTGGCCCTGGCTGGCCCAATTGTTCGCTCACTCACTCTCTCCCCCACAGTGGGATGGGAGAAAGACTCAGAAGAGCAAAAAGCAAGAAAACCTGTGGGCGGAGGTAGAGACAGTTTAATAGGTGAAGCAAAGCTGGGGTGCAAGCAAAGCAAAATAAGGAATTGATTCACTGCTTCCCATCAGCCAGCAGATGTTTAGCCACTTCCTGGAAAGCAAGGCCTCAACATGCACAACAGTTACTTGGGAAGACAAATGCCACAGCTCTGAATGTCCCCTCTTCCTCCTCCTTTCCCTCAGCTTTTATTGCTGAGCATGACATCTTAGTTGTGTCATCTCTCAATTTCTTGTGCATCCCCAGCCGACTTGCTTGGGGCAGGGAGGAGGGTCAGAGTGGGAGGAAGAAAAGTGCAAGCACTGTTCACCAATATCTAAAACATTGGTGTGGTGTATTATCAACACTTTAGCCGCAAATCCAAAATTAACTGCATCCCAGACAATCTTAGTATACTTAAGCAGGTTAAAAGTGAGCAGAAATACCCAGTACCAGTAGAATAATGAATTCTCTATACAGTCAAGCCTCTGGATTTCATTTTGGATCTGTCTAGTAAATATTGACGATCTCAAATCACAGACAAGCCTTTCCCCCACTGATTTTGTAGGACCGTTCACACGTGGTGGGTTGACTTGCCAGACCCCCACCCAGCCACTCTCTCATGCCCCCCCCAACAAGACAGGGACAGAAAACAGGACAAAAGAGTTCATGGAACAAAATAGAGACAGGAAAATCACTTACCAGTTACTTTCACAGCCAAAACATACTTGCCTTGGGGAAAATTAATTTAATTTATTGCCAATTAAAATAGATCTGGATGGTTAGAAACAAACACCGAAACACCTGTCCTCTTGTCACCTTTTCACCAGGCTCAACTTTACTCCTTCACTCCTGACTCTTCTACCTCCTCCCCCCGCCCCCAGTAACACAGAGGGGATGGGGAATGGGGGCCAGGGTCAGTCCATACCAATTCCTCTGTGCTGCTCCTTCCTCCTCACACCCTTCCCCAGCGTGGGTTCTCCACAGGCCGTAGTTCCTTCTGGGAATACCCACCTGCTCCATTGTGGTGTCCTCCACATGCTGCAGTGTGGATATCTGCTCCGGCACGGTCCCCTCTCCATAGGCTGCAGGGAAATACCTGCTCCCGTCGTCTCCTTGACAGGCTGCAGGGGAATCTCTTCTGCGGCACCTCCTCCTCTCCTTCTTCTCTGATCTTGGTGTTCACAGGGTTGTTTCTCACGCTTTTTTCCCTCAGTCCTCGCTGCATGTGCAGCATTTTGCCCCTTCTTGAATACGTTTTCCCCAGAGGCACCACCATTTTGGCTGTGGGGCCCAGCTGTGCCCTGGGATGGGTCCGCTGGAGCCGGCTGGAACAGGCAGCCCCGGCCTCTCCTCACAGAGGCTGCCCCTGCAGCCGCCCAGCTACCAAAACCTTGCCACCGACACCTGATACATGATTAATTTTCATGAAGATGATGAATATTGGCTCCACTATTCAGTCCTGGAAATTGCTTTGGGATAAACTTCCCTTAAATTCCCTCTTTGTTTTTCTTTTGACTGTTGCCTTCAGAGGCACAACACTCACTATCAGCTGTCCAACTAAAGGAAGTACAACCATCCAGCGAGAGTTTTCCAGGAGACATGTCACCTTTCTTTCCCCTCCCAATTACCTTATCCCTTCCCATATCACAAAGCTTCTGCCTTTCCTCCCTCTTGACATTCAGAATACTTGCGCACCAAAGAATATTAAGCTGAGTCCTTCTGTTTGGCTCCCACCGCCAGCTCCAACCAGCCCGTGCCTAGGGAAGCGGGAGGCATGGCCCCAACACCGCCCTCCACTCCCGCCTGGCCTTGCTTCCTCAGCCCGGTTAGAGACTAAGTTGAGCCTACATTTGAGGCTTTCTGTTTCATGACCAACAGTTCTCCAGGGGAATTTTTTGTTTTTGTTTCTACTGGTGGTTTATTCTTTTTCGCAAGTTCTACATTATTTTGAAGATATTTAATTTCTCTTCCAGCATTTTTCACAGCTCTCATTATGGGCACTAGAGATAGGTGGCAACTAAAGCTGTAGTTATAAAATCTGCATCATTTTCTGTCTTGATTTGTGAATTGCTATAAAATCAACACCAGCAGGCAAACCAAAACCAGACAGAATGCTGAAAAGGGCCAAATTTTCTGCTGATGTCAAGGGGCATTACTATTGTCAATGGAGATATATTTATCCAAGCAATTATTTGGTCCACCCTATTTGTATTTGTCTTCTACTATGGTTTTCTTTGCAATTCAGAAATCAAGACAGAAAAGCAGCATGCATTTTTCCAAGCCCAACAGATTATGCATGATTTCCTTCTGCCCCTTACTGGTATGAAATAAACCTTCTATTCATGCTTTGTACTTTACAGAGAACTAGTTTCCTTTATTAATTAATTATACTTCAAAAAAGAAAGGATTTAATATAGTTGGCTAATATAATTGTAGCCAACTCAGTCTTAAAAATTAACTGAAGAAAGTATCAGGTCTGAACATGAAAACTGTAAAAATGACAAATAATTATGTCCATAGCATATCTGGACCATATGAGCGTACAGTCTACACGTTACCAGAGAAGCGGAGCACCTTGATGTGCTTTTGGCATGAATAAGTAAAACTGCCTCATCAGAATTTCAAACATCTGCCCCTTGTTTATTGACCTCCAAATCACATTGTAGTTTCAAAGATTATACATGCATTATACTCAACTCCATTTAAACTAGTAAACCATGTATTATCCCATCTTATTTCACAAAATAAATAGTTATTATGAATAAATGGGAAATACGGTACCTGGTGTAGTGAAGTGAATAGTCCTATCAAATGTATAGATTTCTGAAAAGGGAAAAATGTGTAGTTTTTCACTTTCGAAGTATTACTGTTAGCTGAACAAAATGAAGCCCTAAAATTGACAGCTGAGATACCAGTTAATGGATAAAGAAAACTACAGTTTTAACAAAACATATAGACTGATACAGTTAAAAATAAATCATAATATGTGGCTTAAACTAACTCATAACTTTTTAATATGTGGTTCTAGAAACTGCAGATTCAGGAAAACGAAACATGCAGACTCTGTCAACAGAGAGTTTACCCAATGGAATGCCTAGTTGCCGACAAGCAGAATTTTCATAAGTCATGTTTCCGATGTCACCACTGTAGCAGTCAATTAAGGTAAGAAGCAACTGCATGTTCACTCATAGAACTCTGCATTTGAAAATAAATACGGCCGATGAAATTATTTTCAACTAGGCTATTCAGCCCGTAGGATGCTGAGTTGACAGGGAAGTAACCTGGGTTTACCTCTTCTTCTCCGCTCCTGACATCTGCACTGTGACGTGGAACAAGTCTTTTAAATTTTCTAAAGAACTGCTTCATCCCAGTACCTTCCAAATGCTTCTGTATATTACTTCCTACTGACAGTTCCAGACCTTCAGGAGAGCACATGAACAGGAAACAGTAGACACAGAAACTGGGGTGGAATTTAAGACATCTGAACACAGACCAAATTTTCTCTCACTTGTCCTCATCCATAAAACGAATGATGATGGTTCTGTGCATTAGCAAACCATTCTTGTAACCATTATATGAAATCCAGTATTTATTGCTCTATCAGACTGCAAAGGCTAACAGTTCTGATTTTAACACCTTTGAGGTTAGTTACACGCATTTCCTTTACTTCATTTAGAAGCAGAATGTTAATATAATCAAACACAAATTTCTACAATTCGCACAAAGGCTAAAGAAAATTGGCACTATATTTTCCCCACCTATTTTATAGAAAAAAAGACAATTCAGTCTTTAATGTGATGAAGAAAAAGGTCCCAACAACCCCAAAGTACTGTGGAACATTACTGTTTGAAGCTTAGGCTGTGTAACAACTGAGTAAGTTTATGTTCTTTCTTAAATTGCAAAGCATTACTCTTCGCCTTCATTTTGACTTTGAAATTGTATGGGAATTTGCCATTAAAGGTTTTAGATATTTTTGTGTGTGTGCATGTGGTCAGAATTGACCAATATATTGAATTTGCTCTCTTTTTGCTCCTCCTTTCTTTATGTATACTGTCATGTAGGGGTACTTGAAATACCAAGAAAAAGTGTTAAATTCATGGTAGATTTAGGGTATGTAAAAGTATAAAACAAATTTTCTTCCTTTCGGCAGCTTGGGAAATTATGCAGCTCTCCATGGAAAAATATATTGTAAACCCCATTTTAAGCAACTTTTCAAATCAAAAGGAAATTATGATGAAGGTTTTGGACACAAGCAGCATAAAGATTTATGGAATTTTAAAGATCTTGGTAGCTCAGCTGGTAATATTCATGCTGAAGAAACAAATCCCATTAATAGTATACCTGCTGATCCTAAACCAATTACAGAAGTTGATCAAGACTTGTACTCAGGTACTGAATGTATTCATCCTGATATTTTGGATAATAATTTGAAAAAATCCACAGAAAGAGGTAAATTAAAGATGACATGGCCGCCTTCAACAGATGATGCAACACCTAAGAAAACATTTGCTATTGAAGAAGTGGCTAAAGTAAATAAGCCAAAGTGGCCCCCAGAAGGTTTTGCTCAAGAAGGTTCTAGTTTACAAACAAATAAACCTCTGGGCAATAAAAAGGATCCTCAGAAACAAAATGCTGTGAGAGAGCAAAATAAAACTGACACTGCAAATGCACAACAAAATCAACACTCATCCCTTAGCTCTCTGTCTGAAAAAGAAGCTACAAATATCTGTAAAGTAAAGAAAAATGAAGCAGGCAATAAGAGAAAAGATGAGGAAGCTGGGAACATGCAAGATAAGCTGAATAAAACAGGAGGATCACAGAATAGGGAGGAAAGCAGAAAGGATATTAATGAAGGTGATAATGTGATTGTGCAAAGTGCTGGGAAGGAGCGAGAGAAAAAAATTAATGAAACTGATAATTCAGAAGTTGTACAGGTTACTAACATTGATGATGTAACAGTACAAAAGAATCACAAAGAATTCAGCTTGAATAACAATAACAATAACAATTATGCCACTTTTTCACATCTGAACATTTGTAGGCAGGAAACAACTCTCTCAGCTACGTCAAAGCCAATGACAGCATTAAGCCATGCAATTTGCACTGTATCACAGCATGCCTTTGCAAAGCTGGAAAATCGGTCTGGAAATGAAGAAATATTTGAGATTTATGAATTTCATGAGAGCTATTCTAGCAATCCTGTAACTGTTTCATGGGATGAAGAGAACTCAAAGGATGAAGATGCTGTCACCTCTAATAGTCTTACTCAATTTAATAAAGATGCCACTTGTCAGAAGTCTCGTACAAATAGCACATCAGTTTTAAAGGAGGCAACTAATACAACATTTCCTGTTGATACTGAGTTGGTATGCATTGGAAAAGAATCAAAATATGACAAAAATTTAAATACTATTTTATCTGACACTCTGAAAACATCTTTTCTTGAAAAAGACAACCTGGTTTTAGACTGTGGTCTAGTAGACTCTGTAGACATAACTAAAAAGTCCTGCAGCCTATATTTAAAAGAACATGGGAATTACGATACAGAACTGAATGGTATTAATGCCGGTCAAGAAAGTGAAGTAATCGAAGTGTCAAAGAGTGACATAAACACAAGCTTAGATTTACTGAGCTTAAGATATACAGCTGTTCCATCATTCCAAGGTGAGAAAGTCAAGTTCAAACAGCTCACTGTAGAAGAACAAATTAAAAGAAATAGATTCTATGATGAAAATGAATAAAACAGCTAAGTGATCGGCTATGGCTGTCACTCATTATAAAGTATGTCGTAAATAGGTATTTCTTCAGTTCAGTTATTTTATAGTCATTCTTGAAGAATTTAATATCCAGAGATTACATATGAAAATTTGTATTATGTACTGTCAATTACTCAGACTTTATTTACTTAGTTTATATTTAAGGCGATGAAGATGCCTAAAATAGATTTTTTTCAGTCTGTAATTAAAATAACTTGTCTCTCTATGCTCCTGAACACTGCAAGAAATATTTTAGCTACATGACTGTCCTGCAGAAACATAATTCAATTTTACTGTTTATCATTTGTAACAAATTAAGATGTGAAGCACCTGGTGTGCACAGAACAAGAAAAAAAATTTGCATAGCTTTTTTTCTTATCTATTGTTGTTATTGTAACTGAACTGTTGCTCCATGACATATTATATACATTTGTTGTGTTAGCTCATACTAGAAGATTTGGGGTTTGGTTGGGGTTGTTTGTTGGTTTGGGGTTTTGTTCCAGTATGATGCAGTACTTAGTTTGAAATGGACTCATTATTGCATAGTAACGACAACGGGTTGGAGAATAGTACTGTTTTGCTATATTCCTAGAGCTGCTACTATGGCATTGTATTGCACGACAGGAAAAAAAAGTGCGTAAATTTTAACACAGGATAAAACCAAACATCCTAGGCGGAACTGGAACAAGGCTTGGGAACAATTAGACTAGTGGTTGTTTTGGTAACTAATTCAAAGTCATTTTAACTGAAGCAGCTCTCTAGTTTCATATTTAAACCTGTACAAACTTAGGCAAATTTAGCACTTCTTTTCCTTAACATGTTTATGGATTAACATTTGCTCTCTTAACACTATTCCAGCTTGCATGAAACAGCAACATATCATTTAACTGTTCACAATGCATAATAAAAAAGCACTTTACAAAAAGTATTTTGTGACATTTTTTAATATGAATTTATACATATGATTTTCCTTAAACAGTTTGTGAAATTCTTCATGCAATAATTACTTTAAAGGGTTGTTAGAGTGACAGGGAAGGATAATCAAAATACAGTTTTCAAAATAATTTCTGAAGTATCTGACAGAGACAGGTGTTCAAAGTAATTTACAGGAAAGATAGGTTGATATTAAAACATTCAAGAAATTATTGTGCAGTGTTCTAGAAAAACATATCTGCTGCACTACAACTCGTTGCCCAAAGGAATGGGATTGTGTGTAAGTGGGATAGCCACATGTGATTCTTCTTCTATACTTACACAGAAACAACTATGAAGTATACACACACGAGAAAAGCTATACATAGTACTCCTTCCACAAGAATACCTCAAGAGAGTGAAGCCTCTTCTTTATGCATCATGCTTCGCTCCTCCGAAGTATTCTCATGAAATGCAGAAATATAGAAAAAATCCCTTAAAATTAATGTTCCCAGAAGAGTAATTAGCCTTCACGCAAGGCACTCAGATACCACTGTATTTGATAACTTTCTTAAAAAGAATTATCCTATAGGCCATTGTGAATATTCTAAAATTATTTTGGCAAGATCTTTCTCTCTTATTCCTCCCTTTCCCCCCATTTTGTTGTAACCATGCTAAATTATTTTTAAAAACCCATGAGATTAGTAAATAAATCTAAATAACTTTGTTTGCTTTTTTGAGTAGATAACACAACTAAAAATAACATCAACAAAATTCCCGCTAAGTCAACAACAAAAAAATACCGGAAAATGCAAGCCTGAAGAAAATCAATGAAATTTATCTAAAATATTTAGAGCTCTACATGAACTAAACTTTTAAATCTCCCCCATTCCCCAAAATTGCTTATTAGGTATAAGATCAGTTGTGACTGCATTACTTAGGAATGAGGAATGACCTTGAGGGTGAGATGGTGGCTGTTTGTTTGTGTGCTCTTACATAGGTATGATTCTATGCAAGTTAATAATTCAAGTGAAAAGCTACTATGCTTGCAACATTTGTACTTGAAGTATAGTCCTGTGGCAATTTTCATTCTCCTGCATATTCTGATTAATTTAAACTTGTATCCTACTATTTAGAGAAGTGACAGATATCAGTTATGATAATAAGAACTCATTTACAACAAGAAATTAATGCATCTGAAAATATCCTTACAAAATACAGACCTTTTTGTTTCACCTAAACAAAATAAAAACACCACCAAAAATGAGATACAGAAAATGCTTGTTCCCTTAGGCCAGCTAGAGATGACTGAAATAAAGGCTTTGATGAAATAGTAGAAAAAACTAGGACTATAGGGAAATTTTTATTCCCAGAGGAAATAATATGTAAAGTCAACATACATAAATGACATACCGTACAGGGCAAATCTCCTTGGATTTCCATGATCAGGATTCTGCTTAGCACAGGACAGACACTGAAGTGCAGAGCCTTCCTCTGGTGGATTCATTAGCTTTGCACTCTCTTCTCTCAGTGGGTGGCCTTTTTTCTTCCTCCAGTAGTGAGGATGAATGTCAAGGAAAAATTAAATGCTACTTCATGATTATTTCTTTGAAACACAAGTCAGGTGTCCCATCATACTGTCTTGGAGTTCTTACACCAATCATAAGGATGACACCCTGTAAACCTGTTCTGGAAAACTAATAGCCATGGGTAACAAAAAATTGCAAAAGAATGTAAATTATCTGAAAAAAAAGTGAAGTAGAAGAGTTCTTCAGAACTTCAGCCAAAAGGTTAGAGCGGGAGTAATCGGAGACAAGATAAGTCTGGAACTCACTGAGATGTGTGTTTGTCTTACTCCCTTTACCATAGAAGGCAAAAGAGATGGGAGATGGTGCATGCCTGAGTCACCCGAATGTATACGTACATTACCACTACAGAAGTCACACCCTGGAGAGAATGCATATAGCAGCTGAAAGTGAGATTGGGATACAAGTTGTAGCTAGAAAGTAGCAAGTGCACAGATTTTCTTTAAATGAAATGTTAAATGAATAGAAACCCCTTAGCTGCCAAAAAGCCTCATGCATGTTGGCAAAACCATACAGATTCACTGCAGGCAAGGAGCTGGTCTTTATGGTTTTAAAAGAACTAGCATCCATTAGAGCTGTGCTTTTGTGAGAGAAAGTTGTTATTCTAAGTGTAAATATCTTTAAGTTAACCTCTAGGCTTTCTAAGTTTTAGTACCCGAGTTTAAATAACCGGTCATCAGTTTGTAAAAGTCCCATTCTGTGAGGAAAGGCTCGATGGCTCCTGAGAGGAATCACGGTACTGAACCCCCCATTCTCTCAGCAGGATCACTTCCTCTGGCTACATCTCAGTTTCACCCCTTAGCTCATGGACAGGATATTTAGCAATACCTAGGAACAGCACCTTACAGCCAGGGAGGGCAGAGCTGCTCCATTTCCAGCACAGCTGCAGCCAAGCTCTGTTGAACAGCAAACTGCACTGACAAGTAGCAGTGAAATGAAACTTTGCCGCATCGTTATCTAGTACAGGAGACTTGCAGTCTGAGAAGTCTCTTTTCACTGGGTATTATTGGCTAGTGAAGATGTTCTACTGCTTTTAGAACACAGCAGGGTTCATGTATTCTTCTATACTCAAAAGCACCAATTAGAGAGATTAAAGAGCCTGATTTAATATCTTGTTAAGGAGCTTCTGAGTTGCTGGGCCAGCACTGGACTTTAGAGTACTTCTAAATTTGCAGTCCTTTTGCAGCTTCATTAACATAATTGGCACGAAGACTTACTTAGAGCTACTTAAATTGTTTTTATAGATGCAGCATATCAAGTGATCCCTTTGGAGTCTTTATAGAGTCGGGGCATCCTCAAAACTATAGAGGAACCTAAATAACACTCCTACTATACTGCTGAAGTGGACTCCTAGGCAAAGGACTTGCTGAAAGCAAATGCATGATTACTGCAAAAAGTGTACTTACTTTGTCCGTCTTCTGTTAAGCATTTATCTCATCTCCTTCATACACATTAATAGTCATACCTACATTAGTATCTTAAAAGACATAGTGCTCAGCATGGACATTAAAACCATGCTAAGCATCTGCCTTATTCTAACACTGTACATTTCTTGCAATATCCCTCCCATAAATAATTATAGTTCAGGCCTTATTTTCAAAGTACGGGATAATTATCAGAATTACTTATATAAGATTTGGGTCACTTCAGTCAAGTACACCTCCAACTGTTAGGTATAATTGCAAAAACATTAACTACCCTGGGTACACTCACAAAACCAGGAAAACATGAAGTCAAAAAGAGACAGATTAAAACCTTTGTCTCTTATCATGCTTTCATCCATTAAGAGGCATCTAAGTTAAATCCTCTGGGTGAACTTTACTGACTTTCAAAAGCAGCATTTCACCTTGTATGTGGGTTACATTTGATGATTTTGACATGAAAAGCATTTTGCAATGTTTTAAAGAGAGGAACTGTGTTAAAATGGGCTGAGGAACATAATCAGACTGGCCTCACTTTTGGGCTTTCTAAAACATTAAATGACAATTTAACCATGAAAGAGCTGAATTTTCAGTATAGTCCATAAACAAAAAATAAGGCAGCTGTGTACTGCTTCAGGAAAAGAGGTGAAAAATTCAGTGCCTTACCTCTCCGTGGACCTATTTCCTATACCTTCCTCACCTCCCCTCTCTTAGGGTAGGGTGTGGGAGAGAACAAGACAGAATAAAGTCTTCACGTGTATTGTGAATGTGTTTTTCATTAACTGAGTACATTGGAATTTTATTAAAAACAGTCATGAAAAATCTACTACACGTTTGCAGCAGGTGATTTTCAAAAATCTTATAATCTGGTTAAATAAAAAAACCAAACGCTCCTAGAAAAACCTTAAAGGGACATCTACGTGATGACAGCTAATTTCAAACCCACTTTACCTTTTGGCTCTCGACACCATAACCGTCACTATCAGTATCCATTTAAAATTACTTTTAGACTGATGTAATGATACATGTGACAGATGCTGATAAGGAACAACGTTCTATCACAACAGGTACCTATGAAAGAGCCATCCCTTCCCCACAGAAACTGCCTATTCAAAACTGAAAAGAAGGCTGTTTTTCCAGTTCCC
This sequence comes from Burhinus bistriatus, assembly GCA_013397275.1. Lineage (NCBI taxonomy): Eukaryota > Metazoa > Chordata > Aves > Charadriiformes > Burhinidae > Burhinus > Burhinus bistriatus. Next base: position 64,971 of record VYXH01004069.1, read on the forward strand.
TGTATTGTAGAAAAAAAATCACCAAATACTTCATTTCATGATCAAGAAAGTCACCTCTCGACAAAAAAGGAAGATGACTTTTCAGTACAAAAGGTGAAATAGTTAAAAAATTATGGGTGAATGGAGGCATAGCTGTACCATGAGGGGATGGAACAGTAAAGAAAGTACTTCAATATCCTGTTTGGTCAATTAGATTATCATCTTAATTGTAATACTGGTGCACACATTATAACAAAAAGAATAACTAATAGGTAAGAAATAGTCTCTTACCACTTAGAATATGATCTCAGTTTCTCTCTGTGATCACATTTAAGAGCTGTACAGGCTATTAGATAAAAAGGAAGAAATAGAAAGCTATGAATTCAGCATGTACAGCTGGACACAAAAAGTAATTTTGCAGTTCCAATCTTAAGAGGTTTTGTACAGCTTTTCATAAAGCAATATTAGAGTGGAAATAGCACGTACACAGTGACATATACTGTTTAGAATCTCTTTTTCTTTATTGTCCCCTATAAGCTGCTGGTCTAATTCGTTTGGGTGGTACTCTTGTATTGAAGGCTCCAAATTGAGTCTTTGTGACTTTGACTGAGGAAACTAGTTTGCCAAAGTAGGCAGTATTTTTTATGTGCCTGGAGAGAAGGTAATGAAAAGTACCTTTAACAGGCTCTGGCAGCTATCCATGCTGACAGCATGCCATAAAACAGAAACAGCATGGACACAGCTTCTTGGGCCAGAATGTGAAGCTGAAATCGTTTTCTTCGAAACAAAATATTATGACGACAACCAAGAATACCTTTGTATGTTCCTGGAGGCATCATGATATGAACATTTGGCTAATTATATATGGCAAACTATATTTGAAAATACTAATGTTATAAACTAACATACTGCAGAGTGCTCCAGAATCTTCATTTTTTTTCTTAAAGAAAGTACATGTACAGTACAGACAGCAAGACTGGAAAATGAGGAAAAAAATGTATAGGGATAATTTACCTTATTTGTGAAAGCCTGTGTAAGAAACCTCAGCTTTATAAAATTCTTCCGAATAGCTTCCAACAAATTCGGTGAATCTGGGATTAGGTCTCCAGACATTTATGTCCTGTGATTACATTTCAGCACTACTGCAGCACTCCAGAAAACAAACCATTTTATTTAACCAGCTACAAATTTCATCATCACCTCTGAGAAACAGAGATGACATAGCAATAAAGAGCATTCTGTTTCTGTGCTCTGGCTATCGGTACTTGCCAGCCCTCTGCCAGCCCCAGAACTGAGGAGAAACATACATTTCCTTATACAGTCACTCGTAAGTTCTGCACCAAGTTTATCTAAAGTGAAGGACTTAATCAACACCATCTCCCAATTACCTAAGATAAATAATTTATGAATCAAAACAAATTCCTTAAGTGCCTATGGTCACCCTGATCAAAACATCTTTTTTAATTGCTACAGTAACCACTGTAAAGACTAATCTCAGTTAGTTTTTGTCTTTTTAGGGAAAATGTCCTGTGATAACTTTATGTCTGTCCAGAAAACTTCTTGCATCATACTAAGGAACTGCTGTTTCACTGGGGATGTTCAATGTCACCAAACTCTTACTGTATCTTGACAAAAGGACATTCAGTAACATGGATCCTTGTATGCATTTGTTTGCAGCTGAAGTTCAGGGTGGTCATATTGCCCCTGTTAAGACACTAACTAGTGTCAGTCTGGAACTTGCTCCATCTAGAAACTCAAAAACAGAAAGGCAGAAAATAGAACTAACCATGGGGAACTTCTTTGTTGACACTAAGAGTACTGTGCTTGTATGGTGTCCTCTCTACAAAAGGCCTGCTGAACTGATAAACAACCTGCACATGAATGGAAGAAACCCTTACTCAGTGCCAGAGTGGAATTAGCATGACCCTCTTTAGTAGTTTCAAATTAACGTTCATTGAGAACTTGCTAGGAATGCTTGTTTTTTCATGTGAAGACTTCGCTACACAGAAAAGGTGGCTAATGGATGAAATTCTGAACCTCCTGTACCGTTACTGAGTTTGTTCCACTTGTATGTACGTGTATGACGATATTTACTAATATCTACTATATTATTGATGCATTATTATGTGACCATACTTTTTAAAAATTAATCACAATTCACAGGGTCATGAATTAAGGTCAAATGGACAACCTTAATTTTACCATTTGCTAACATCTGAGTTCTTGATTTTGAAACTTTAATGTTCCTTTAATATATTTGCTGAAGACATACATGTCATGTGCCAAATACAATTACAATGATTGAGTTCTGGAAATTCAAAATCTGGGTCCACTTGAAAGTTCTGAAAACTATTAAAGCCCAGCACCAAAATATCATGCTTTATGGACTGCTGGACTTTTAAGTTTTATAATATTAGGAGTAATTCCTCCTGTGATTCAAGTCTTAGAATGATGAAAAATTCTAGAATATTCAAAAATTTTCTAGAATCATTCTTCTTTAACATACATTAAATGCTTTGGTGAAGCAGAAAAAATACACCAATACCCATCTGGAGTGACTTCTGTAAATGATACACTCCTACCCAAGTAATATTATCCTGCTAAGCTGTGATGCTAAAATCTATGTTTTATTCTATCCCACACAGTCATGTATGTGTCTTAACTGTAGGAAAAAGTAATACCATTCTAGTAATAGTTTTGCATACTTGCCATTTAAAAAAGTGCTGTTTTCAATTGCTTATAATTTTGTTATCTATTTGGGTTGAAGCTTTCTGCACACAGGAAATGTCAGACAGATTGATTTCTTTTTAAATCTTTACCAAAAAGACTTCCTCTATTTCCAGGAGAAACACCTGGTAGGAGTATAGAATTTTGCCCATGCTAAAAAATACCTTTCAGCTGAATAAACTCACATCAATCTAGTGCTTCAATTTTTATATAGTTCTATTTTGACTATATTTGCAATATAGTTTTCAATTTCAACATCTCACATTATTTTTTTTATGGTACAGAAGATGTGCTGGTGATATATAGTAATGAGAATGTTTTTATGAGGACTTCTTTCTGAATTGCTGCAGCAGCTAAAAGATACATAGGAGACTGTAATCAATAAGGCCTGAGGTAATTTTTTTAATAATTCGATAAATCAAAATATTAGATAATTGTGCAAGTAGCAGGATTCATCCCTTCTATGCTCTGAATAGGGTAAGAATCCTAAGAAAAACAATGCAATCACAAAATTAGAGACTATATCAGACAGCTTTTGAGTTCAGGCATTCTCACTTTCAAACTTAATGTTCTTTTAATGTAATATATGAATATGATATGTCTGTATGTATATAAATAGATAGTATGTATACTCATGTATACGTAAGTAGAACCACAAGCAATCAGCAAATTACTGGAACACCAGCTGTGTATATATAGAACTAGCAAGCTCAGTACCACTAAATTGCTTCATAATGTAGTGGCTTCACTTTTTCCCCCCTCATTCTTTCTATCCATATACTCTATTTTTTCTTTTGTTGTTCCTCTACTTGTATTATAAGCTCTTTGGAGCTGAGACTATGGACAACTGTTTCTTCCAGATGAAAAGCAAAAGCACACGGCTAGATATTCCTAATGCAGTTCTTCTGTCTTTACTTCGAATAAATTTTGGCAGCAATGTCCTCACCCCCTTCCCAGGCAGACATCCTTATCTACATGGATGCCACTACAGAAACAGAAACGTGTAAGTTTTCTTAAGATGTTCTTCAATGTAAATAAGGGTGACAGAACAGGCCACTATGTCAATCATAAAATAGTACCAGTGATGACAATTCCAGCCTTTGCAGTGCTAGTACCAGGGACCCGGGGACTGGTAGATGTGCCCTTTGAGAAAATGGAATTTAATGTCAAGTCATACCCCTCTACTGGTCACATCCCCTTGCGGGTAAGCAAATCAGATGACATCTTTATCAGATGACAGAACCAAACTCTCTCGTTGATGAATAGCAATTGCCAAATCATCCCACAAGAGCCTTAGAAAGAAAATTGCATGCAAAATTATAAAATAAGTGAAAACATTAATCATAATTAAACAGAACCACATTGATTTTTGCCAGCTGGATTCAGCCACTGACTGTGATGTGAAGGCTCTTCTCTCCTGGTTAACCCAGTTGAGAGCTGGATTAATTCTTTTATAATTATTTTCTTAGGTAATTGTGCAAATATTTGTCAAAACTGATGATCCACCACAACATTAAGTATGGGGTGGATATTAAATATTAAAAACAAAGATAAAAATACCTAAATTGACTGGACCAACGGAGAAAAAAAAAAGTTCTTTCTGTGTCCTGGTCACTCACACAAATCAGAACTGCTTGGATCTTTAAAAATGCTCCACCACCCATCCCTTCCTCAACATAAAAGGCCTACCTAACATCACTGTTCAAGGTAGTTGCAAAGAAATATGTATTTATGGAGTCTTTAAATACTTCTAAGTATATTAATTATGTTCATAGTGACAGTGCTGTGAAGGACACTATATAAATGGAAGCTGTGCTTGCAACTGACCACTTCAGATATACAAACATCTTGAAGGACTCACCCAGCACACAAAGGAAGTTGCCTTGCTTTGTTTATGGGGAGATGAGCTCTCTCCAGCTGATGTAATACATGGTAGATAAAATAATGAAAGGAAGTACTTCTTCATGCAGTGTGAAATCAGATCACAATGCACTTCCAGAAGAGTGTGGGGTCCTGGTGGACAGCTGGCTGAACATGAGCCAGCAGTGTGCCCAGGTAGCCAAGAAGGCCAATGGCATCTTGGCCTGTATCAAGAATAGTGTGGCCAGCAGGAGCAGGGAAGTGATTGTGCCCCTGTACGCAGCGCTGGTGAGGCCGCAGCTTAAATACTGTGTTCAGTTTTGGGCGCCATAGTATAGGAGGGACACTGAGGTGCTGGAGCACGTCCAGAGAAGGGCAACAAAGCTGGTGAGGGGTTTGGAGAACGTCTTATGAGGAGCGGCTGAAGGAATTGGGATTGTTTAGTCTGGAGAAGAGAAGGGTGAGGGGAGACCTTATTGCTCTCTACAACTACCTGAAAGGAGGTTGTAGCGAGATGGGAGCTGGTCTCTTCTCCCAAGTAACTAGCGACAGGACAAGAGGAAACGGGTTCAAGTTGCACCAGGGGAGGTTTAGGCTGGACATTAGGAAAAAATTTTTCACTGAAAGAGTTATCAAACATTGGAACAGGCTGCCCAGGGAGGTGGTTGAGTCACCATCCCTAGAAGCGTTTAAAAGTCCTGTAAATGTGGTGCTTAGAGGCATGGTTTAGTGGCAGACCTGGTAGAGTAGGGTCAATGGTTGGACTGGATGATCTTAAAGGTCTTTTCCAACCTAAACGATTCTATGAGATCACGCAAGCAAACTCTTTGGCGCAAGAACATTGTTTCCTTAATTGTCTATATAGCACCTAGCACATAACTGTGATCTGCATCTCACAACGTACATCTACCTAATATTAACAAATGGGTTACCAAATGAGGCTGAGTAACACTGGCAAATTGTTGTGCATTTAAGAATAAATTATCAAATAATCCTCCCACAGATATGTAAAGGCAGTGCTGCATCTACGCATCGGTTAAATAAATATTCAAACCCTACCAAAAGGGAGGAGTGAAATAATGTTTATCTCAAAGGTTGTTTTACAGTTTGATGTAAAAGATCTGCTGATACACTATGCCTCATGGAAAAGCTCAATTAATACATAGTTTGCCTTCTAACACCAACTGCCAATACTCAGCCAGGACAGCTGACCCTGGCTGACTGAAGGGATATTCCATGCCATATAACATCATGCTCAGCAATAAAAGCTAGGGAAAAGGAGGTGTGGGAGGGACAATCGTGGTTACAAAGTTTGTCTTCCAAAGCAATCACTGCATGTACTGACGTCCTGCTTCCTAGGAAGTGGCTGGACATTGCCTGCTGATGGGAAGTAGTGCATCAATTCTATTAGTTTGCTTACATACGTGGGCTTTGCTTTTCTTATTAAATTGCCTTATCTCAACCCTCAAGCTTGTCCATCTTATTTTCTCCCACTGTCCTGTTGAGGGGGTGTCATGGTTTGGGGGGGTGGGGAGAGCAACTGGGTGGGCATCTGGCAGCTAGGCAAGGTCAACCCACTACAGCAGGGAATATCCACAGTATTTTATAACTCGGAGGTTTTGTCAGCCTATCACCATCCTGGAAATGGTTTTATGTTTTCTGGTACTCTTCTTGGTCATCAAACCCATACTGCAGTTCTCCTCTACGAAAGTTGGTCTGGGATAGACCCACCTATTTAGTGCCCATACAGTTATTTCCTAGTAATCAAAAATATGACTCACATCAGAAAACAGTAGCAGGTAATGATGCAATTTATGTATGTCTATAGGTAGAGCTTTCATCCGAAAAAAAGGGGGGCAGGGCAGTAAGAGACAAAGACAGATGAATCAGTGGAGAAAAGACTAGATGAAGCATGGAAAATCTGAAGATTTGATGTTTAGTATAATCAGTGTCCAGCTGGAAGCACAGTTAATATCAAAACATAATACTAAGACTCCACTTACTACTACCTACATTAGCAAAATATCAACTCCCTGTGAGGTGATTCTCTCCAAAACCAAAAAATTTCTTATGCATAAAAAGATAAGAGGGACAAAAAAGTAAAATGCCTGCATGAAGTCACGAACAGAACAGGTGGAAACAAGTGGGAGCCCAAACCACTTTCTTTAATTGGAGAGCCACCTGGGCATACTTTTCTGGATGGAGATGGAGCAATTTTTCAAAGCATACATACTGTTAGTAAAAAGGAGAACTTCCCCTAAAACCTGAGGTTAAAGACCAAAGTATATACAGCAACTGTGTTTCTTTTTATGAGGTTGAATTTCATCACAGTTCCTACTGTCTGCCAAGGTCCCAAATACCAGTACTCAGACCACAGTTCACACCTTGTTGGCAGTCTTAACAGCTAAAACAATGACTTAATAGGCGTGATTCCTGAGTACTTCTGCCACCCCTAGAGAAGCTTGTTGATCCAGAATGGACTCCTGCTGACAGAGCTGTATGGGGATCATATTTCTTATGCTGTTTCTGCCGTGAACAAGAGTAGTTGAGCTCCTGCGCGTCCTGTTAGTACTTTTCAAAATACTATATTGTTTTTCAGAAAGAACTGTCAAACTCTTCTGCCTTATGGGACTGAAGGCTAAATCACAGTTTTGTGGGCTAAACCACTCTATGCAGTTTTACTGGGATACAAAAAAATCCAGTTTATCAAGGTACCGTGAGCTCTGCTAAATTTTAGAAAATGTTACGTGTACTGTAAAGCACTTTAATGAACAGGCCAATATCTCAGGGGTGCTGCTTGTTCTTTCTCACATATTTTCCACTTCTAATTATTTGGTGCTTCTATGCCTGTAACAAGAAGTCTCCCTCTGAGAAGTTTTGTCTCATAAACAGGATATTTAGCTGTTATGTGGTGTATTGTCTTTCTGTTTGGAACAAATGCTGTTTAGAGATCTTCAGCACTTTTGAAAAACTGTGTTAAGATATTTTGTACCTATTTTGTAGGTATTTTTTGTAGCTAAACGGCAGGCTCATCCTGGCAAGTAATGGATTTAGTTACCTTACGCACTAAGCTGCGTATATGCTTGCGAAAAGCTGCTATTGAACATGAAAGGCTACTCTTTTAACATGAAAATACTGTTCAGACAGGATATCTGAATTTCTGTTTACATTTTTAGATAAAGTTTAAAATAGTAAAAATAATGAAATTTATGTTCTAGTTACTATGAAAAAGCTTCACTTACAAGGATTATTTTTGATATTTCCTCCTTCTTTGTGGGAGTTATAAAGTTATAACTGTGCAATGCTTCAGTTAGTTCTGCAACATTTGTAAAACTGTGACCAATAAATAAAGTATGTTTGGTGGGTGGTTTTTTTTTCCAAGATAAAGATATGGCTGACATCAAATGTTAAAAAAACACCTCCTGATTTAACAAAGAGTAAAAAATATCACACTCTTCAGTAAGTATAAAATACTATTACAAACATTGTACTTTCTGAAAGCTTGAGGTGGCTCCTGAACTAATAAAACCAATTTGCTAGAAGAAAGACATCTCTGAGCTATTGCAGAGAGTGTCTAAACCCATAAGCATTTAAACCATTTCTTGTTATTTCCTTCCAAACAAAAGTGGGTGTATTCAGTGTTCACACTGGACACAGTAAACTCAAATGCATCATTGCCACGGGAAAAAAAAAAAAAAAA
>VYXH01004069.1:76784-98048 GCA_013397275.1 Burhinus bistriatus
TGGCTCCGACGCTGCCGGTGAGGTGGTGGTGGGCGCTGGGAAAGGCGGATCGCGCCGCGTCCCCGCACCCATCCGGGGTTTGAACACCCCTTCAAGGGAGGATTTTACTCGAACGTGGTCCCGGACGCTGAGCTGGGCGATTGGCGTGCAGGCGAAACTAGGGAAGGTGGTGGGCTTGTTGTGGCCGCGGACTGTATCTTCAAGTTGCTAAAACAGTTAGTTCACAGAAAAGTTATTTTAAAGTAAGTGTAACGGGGACGGTTGGTACGTGACCACTGGCTATTGAGAGGGAGGAATCCCAAAGATGACATGCCGTTTATCCGTGTGCACTCTTTCTCATTGTTCTTCAACCTGCTGTACTTTTAGTGATAGAAGATGATATTGGAAAGCTTTGAAGTATTGCCAAATCTTGTTAATTTAGAAAAAATAGTCTTTAGACGCTCTTTGTAGATTTTAATGTAAACATTCAGAATCTTGATTATATAACATTTTAAGGAATCATTAGGATGCTGCCAGACTTGGCGATGATGGACCTGATCCTTCCATAGTGGAAATAAGGAGGAATTTTGACATTGATTCAGTAGGAGGCAAGATAGCATCCACAATTAACAGTTGAAGAGCAAATAGTTTCTGTTATCTCTTGATTATTTTGCATGCGATAGGTTCGGCATTTTAAACATAAGAAACATCTGCAGAAAACATAAAGAGCACTTAATTTATTCGTTTTTTCATTCTTTGGTAGCTGTAAGCTTCCTTCCTTACTTTCTAGGAGTGTATGGATTTGGTTCTCTCTTTCTTGATACAAAGCATTCTGATACATTGGTTCATTTACAAGGATGCATTCAATCACGTGATGCATAATATGCTTTCAGAATTTTTCAGTGTCATGTGACAGATGGCAAGGATGAATGACCACTCTAAGCCCTGTTGTTACGAATACATGTACTCTCTGCTTTGGAGAGCTGAAGCCCAGTTTTACAGCTGAGGGGGAGGCACTAGTAGGTGTAAAAGATCCGACGTGTGAAATTTGTAACTGATACAGGTTAATGTTGTTTCCCTCCCTGCATACTTATCCACTAAATATTGTTTTTGACAGAACATAAATTGCTAATGAAATTTCAGTTTCTTACACATCACCAATTCTGGATAGATCTGGATAGATCCAGCAAAATGTCATATTGGCAAACCAGTTTTTCAGAAACCTCATTTAGTTAACTTGAAATCAATGCCTTCGGAGTATTTCAGGCTAATTTAGAAAGCAATCCTGATCCGAGTACGTTTCACATAGCCATGATGCAATGTCTGAGATGCACTCAGTTGTGCTAGTCTGCCTCATACCTCACCTGTGTTTTTTTACGTGCCTCAAATTTTTTTTTTATTACCCCCAAATTTTTGTGGTGGTTTTGTGGCAGAGACCAGGAGAATTTTTGCAAAGATTGCAGGCTGAAAACACCAGTCTTTTTTTTTTTTTTTTCCCTTGTGAGTGACACCAAATTTTAATCTAAAATTCTAGTTAGTGAATGGGTAAACTGTAGAACCTTCAGCACACCAGTAGTCTTTATTCACGATGCTCGTTTCACTGCGATTGTTCTCAGGAGGAAGTGCATGCAGGAGAATGTATGCCACTGTATTTGCTACTTAGCCTATCTTTGTCTTAACTACTTTTTTTTCTCAGAGTTCTAAAAGATCAAAATATTTCAATTACATATCTTCAGAAGGGTGCTCAATTCAGTGTTGATTTCTCTTCTTTGTCTGTTAGTAAGTAGTGAACTTTTTTGGAGCAGGGATCATCCCACCACTAAAGTGAATATAAATGTATTCACTATTTACATGTTAAAAAATACTCATCAGCTATAGACTGATACTAATATTCATAATTATTATCATTATATAATGCTTATACCTAGTTAAAGCTACAGGAGAATGCAGAAGTTTCGGAGATTGTTAGCTTGCTTTTCATAGTTTTCTTCTATAGAAAAGAAAATGAGTCCTCCTGTATGCCTTCCAACTAAAAGGATACTCACTAAAATAATAAAAAAACCTTGGATTTTCCTAAGCTGCTTATGTAGTAATAATTTTTACAGGAAAGTGTTGCTATATGCAATATAATAAGAAATCTGGAACTGAAGCAGTCAATGCTGTCGCATTCTCCAACCTGCCTATTTAGTTGCTTAGATAAAGATGGATACTAAAATAATATTGATGTAATTTGCCATAAGTAGTAGGAAAATTATTTCTTTTGATACAGCTAGGGAAAACAAGTGGCATGCTTTGTTAGAAATAATTACGTACGGACATTTAGTTTAACTACTGAAGAGTTGCAGAAGATCATAGAAAAGATGAATGAATGATATATCTCCTTCTAGTTGTATTAGATCATGGAAATGGTACACCGATCTTTTTGGAAAAGCTAATGCTGTTTTTGAACTGCAGTTAAAATACTGACTCGTAGCTGTTAGTACTGTCTCCAGTAAATACAGACTGTAAACGCTGATGTATGGAAGCTCTGCGGAATTCCAGATAGAAGTATAAAATGCCTCCGCATCCAAGTGTTACCTTTGCCACTTATTCACAGGCATCAGATGGTTGATAGTATCTCATGCTGCCTAACATTGCCACAGGCATATGTGAATGACCAAGATTGGTCCTCTTCAGGTCCTGTGTCTCCTGTGAATGCTTTCCAAGGAGGTTAACAAAAGATACTCTTAAACAGGACATGGGAATTCAGCTCCTGATGCTGAGAACACAGCTCTTAACAGAGTAACAGAGGGAGAGAGGTGAAGATGGGCAAGTTGTTCTTTGACTGATAGGTAGGCAGGCGTAAATTTTGGCAGAGCTGTGCAGACTGCCAATGTGTTGGTGGCTGAGATCATCTTTCTAGAGTTCATCCAGGAGAAAGAAAGGATGTTTGAGTCTCTCTAAGCCTTGGGCCTGCTTGTGGGTAGTATTAATACAGAGATGAATCAAGGTCTGATAATGAATTACAAATCTCACTTACAAGCACACCCCTCTTCTTGTATTGCTACCTAAAATGTAAAATTGCTAGGTATTTTACAGGTGTAGTGGGGGGCAGACGCTTTTTTTTAACCCTGCTGCATTCTGATTTTTGTAGCTCTCAATTTAACCTCCCAAACTATTGGGAGTAATCTAAATATCTGCAATAGTTACTCATCAAAACTGTACTTTATTATTCCCGTAAGAATGAAAATGTATAATTTAATGCATATGTAAATGCGTAATTCAATGTATAACATAATGTATCACTACATATATTTATGAAATACATAAGTATACGTTCTTTCCTCTGAATAACAAGAAGTTACCAAATACTGGAGAAGGGAGCTAATGGTAAGAATGAAGTGAGTGAAGAATATGCTATACAACTGAAACCATGTGAGAATTCTGTTGAGCTATGTTTATTCATTTCTATGGAGTGTTGCCAGCATACCTTCTACCTTTGCAGAAGGTGTTCTGTATTATCAGTAGCCTCAAAATATTTCAGTTATAATATGCCTATGTCATGTATAAATACTTTCTGTAGACGAGAAGAGGGCAGAAAATACCCTACAGATACTGGCTTTTGCACTCAGCTTTTTAAGACTGCCATCTGAGCACCAGTAAGCTTTAACTCTTGCTATCTTTTGAGACTTGCTGTAGTAAAAATGTGAATGACTTATATGCCTAACCTCACCTCCCTCTGAGCTGTTCTGCAGCTCTGCTGTTTGAGGGGCTGATGTTTGTTTCTTTTGTCCCACAGCAGGTGGCTACGTTTTCACTGAAATAGCTGATCCTGCTGTGGAACAACATCTGTGGCTTTGTGGGGGTCACACTGGCTGGAATAATTCAAATATTCCCTCCTGGGTCTGACCCTTATTTTTGTTTAAAGATACAGTACTAATTTATTGCTTAACATAGGATATTATATGTTAGAATTTATACTGAAGGCCTGCTGTTATTCAAATCTGACGTGTATTTTTAACAGCGGATAAGAAGCAGGGGTGTAACATTTTTTTGCGTGTTTTTTTTTTTTTTCCCAGAGCTTAACAGAAGACAGAGAAAATTTAAGTTAAGAATATCAGAAAAGGTCTGTTGGGTCACACCAGGGGGCCTTCATACTCGGGGTTTGGTCTCCAACAGTGACGTTAAGGGATGCTATTTAGGGGCTGTACACAAAGCTAGCCCCTTGATCCTGTGGTGGTAAGTTCGAGAAGCTTACTACTAGCTTTGTAAAGAAGCATTTTAATCTTTTATAAACTAACTTCTTACTAGCTTCGTTAAATCTCCCTTAGTTCTATTACTGGAGGCTTTAGCAAGCAGAAGTTTTACATCAGTTTATTTACCACCTTCATGGTTTGATTGATCGTTTCTTGCTTCAGCCTTCTCTCCAAATGAAGAGCCTCTTTAGTCTCTTTTTCTAAGGCAGGCACTCCATCCTTTAAAATTTTGTTTGCCCTTCTCTGACTGGAGTCTGTCCTTGAGATGCAGAGTCCAGAACTTCACATGTGGGTGGACCAAGGTTGTATAAATGTGCTCTTGTCTTGTTCTTGATGGCTTTCTTCATGATCCTCAATGTTTTGCTAGGTTTTTTGGTTGCTGTTGAACATAAAACTGTTAATTCCAGGGATCTGTCAATAATGACTCCTAGATTCCTTCTCAGAGTCCTTTGTCAGAATGGAGTGTGTATGATTTAGGTTATTTTTCATTAGATGTACTAGCTTACATGAATCCGCACTGAAGCTTGTTTGTCATCTTTTTGTCCACTCTGAGTTTTGCAAGGTGCTTCTGGAGTTCTTTGCCATCAGCATGGCATTAGTTCTGTGCTCGAAGGCAACTTCTTGTCTTTGTCCCAATTTTGCCAGCGGTATCATTCCTTTTGAGTTTTTTCACGTGTATGTCTGATGTCTGAGAGGGATAAAAGTGTTGTGGCAAATCAGTCAAGGTGTTCATAGATCTTAAAAATGGCTTGTACATAACACAGACTTTGCTTTTTTTGTTGGGTTTGGTTTTTTTTTTTTATTTTCTTTAAACCTCAGCAAACATGAGCTCAGAAGAATAACAGGTTAAGGCTGTGTCCAGAAACCCAGACCTGATAAAAAAGAAAGAAAACTCTGAAAGATGGCATTCGCAGCATTGAATCCAACTGCACTGAATGGGGAAATGAGAATGGTGGTATATGGTATTTGAGCCACATTGATTGCTGTTAAAATTATGCTTAATTAAAACCAAAGAAGCTTTTAAAAATATTGGAGTGCGAAGTGATGTTTACTGAAATAACTTTAATGCTTTCCTAGCCTCTCTACGGATTCACTATACAACAGTCTTAACTCCAATACCATCTAATTAATCACCTTCCATTTGTGAACTACATTTCATAGTAACATTAAAATAATAAGCAAAGCTTTTCCTCTCCTTTCTCCCAGTTTTATCAGAGGTTAGGCTGGAAGCCCACCATATAGAAAGGACCTCTTCATATTCCTTGTTTAAAAACAGGCTAGTCATTTGATATTCAGAGCATGTCACGTAGAAGAGCTGTTGCATTGCAAACAGCATTGAGAGTGAGGTTTAAAGAAACATTAGAAATGTATTATTGGTGTGCTGCATTACTACTTGGTGTTTATTAGTAATAAATGTGGTTTCACAGCAGCATAAGTGACTCCAACTGCTGTCTGTGATCCTGTCTTCCCTTCTCCCAGTCACAATGACTCCATCCTTACTAACGTTCTGCAGAACCACTTCAGCATGTTAGTCTGGCAGGAGACAACTCCTCCCCACTGGCCACTGGTTTAAAAAAAAAACCAGAACAAAACAGAAACCCACTTTCTGCCAGCTTGAATCTGCTTCACAGAGGACCTTAAGAGGGCTGATGCAAGGGAGGGCATAGAACTATGAAGGTAAATGCAAGAGGGGGGCAAGCTGGTTGACAGGCAGCAGTTAAATTGCCTTACATGCTTGTCAAACCTCAGCCTGAAGCGCCGTTCTCTTTCTTGATTTATTGTTGTTAAAGTACTTGGCAGAAGTACAGGAGTATTTTAGTAGTCAGCCTATTGCTTTGTTAATTTAAATACTTAGCTTAAAGAATTATATTTTAGATCCTTTGCAGGAAGGTCCCAGCCGTTCTGCTATCCATTGATGAGGTCATCTGCTGTGTAAATCTGGCTGTCTAAAAGACTGTCATACCAACTGTAGTTATTTGCAGCAATAGGATCATTCTTTCATTTTGTTTTCCACCGTAACACAGTTCACCAAAACAGCTTTTTCAGAGTAGTATGTATTCAAGTATGTAACAAATATTATATTTCTACTATATGAATTTAGTAATGGGTGCTTTAAAGTCAGATTCCTGATCTATTTAATGGGTGCTGTTTGCCAGAATCTGTAGCAAACAAGACAAGGTGGGTGTTTGCCACAGGAAAAGGTTTCAGTGCTTCCCTTCTTCATGGTATGCTCGAAACTCACCTAGCGCTACTTCATGACAAACATGTCCTTGTGTACAGCAGCTGCAAAGTCATGGTCAGCTTTCTGTTAGCTGATGCAGCTCGAGATTAGTTTAATGTGGAATAGTGAGTTCGTGATAGCCTGCAAGGATGTCATGGATGGACATGAACACTGTTAATATATAGTCTGCAGAGGTTTTTTTTCCCCCAAGTACTTGGAGGCCACGGTAGTGGTAATTGATGAATCTGTGCTGAATGCATTTAGCAGCATACTGATAGAGCAGTGCCACTTATGCTGCTTATCTGCCTTAAACAGACTATCACCATAAAAAGTGGAACTTGTCTTCCATTGTTTAATTATGACAATATCTTCTTGTGTTAAGATGTATGCAATCATTCATCTAACATTTTTATAAGATACTTCAGAATTATCAGCCAAATTTTAATATGTTCTTCCCTAGAAAAAATACTTTCACGTAGATAGGATGGTATGCGTAAAGGAAGCCACACTTCTGTGGGCATCTACAAAATATTCTAAACCAGTTAATTTCTTCTATGTACATTTTTTAAGAAGACACTTTAAATCTCAAGAAATCATTTGGTCTGTTAGGTAGTTAGTAAGAATGGCATTTGTACATTGATGGCATTGTACTCAAATTATTTTTTATACAAGTTTATTTAAAGCTTTCAAAATTTGCAAGATTTTTCTATGTAGAAAAATAATACATTTTGCTTGGATTTCAAAATTTGTAGTAAACCCGTAAGTTTTTCTTTTTGCCAAGCTTTTGAGTATGCTAGGTGTTTGTTAAAAAGCCTGAGAAAATGCATCTTATCTCAAATGTAATCATAAACCAAATTCTGTTATATGTAGTTCGCTACTGTATTTGCTTAAAATAAGCTAGGAAGTAACATAGCACTGCTAAAAGTTGGATGAAAGATTCAAATGTGTGAGCATAGTTGATCATACTACAAGTTTTCATCACATGAATTAAGTTTCAAATGAAACTTTCTCACCAAATTATTGGCAACTAGATCAGTTTGAGTCTCGTGTCCCAAGTTTGCATATACTTGCTTGGGATTCACCTTGATCCTATCAGTTTGTTAAAGAGCATGTTACTACTACTGCTTTGTAATACCTATTACACAAATATTTTGCTATGTTGCAGCTCAGATGAAAAAATCTTTTGCAATCTCTGAAGAGAGTGGCCTGCTTGCTGAAAATTTTCATGTGCAGATTTCAGGTTACTGTACAAAGTCAAACATGCCCATTGATGAACTGGGGATTGAAACAGACTATAGAAGTCTGGAATAGAATTTGAGCGTCTGGGCTGCTACTGATGTTGCAAGTTGGATCATATTAAACATTTCACATGGAAAATATACTGCTACTGGGATAAGATTGTTTTATACATATATTCAGTCTAGTTTATGAAATTAGAACTCAATGGGAGTAGAATTCAACACATGTCCTAGTTACAAGTGAGGAGATACTGAAATATTGTGTTATGGGTATCTTGCTCTAAATATTTCTCTGGAGAAAATACAAAATCTCGATAGGTGTGGGTATGAACAAAAGACGTGTGTGTAGAGGCATCAAACAAAAAAATAGTTAAACTAAGAACTAACTTCTAGGAGTTCTATCCTGTTTATTTAGTAATATCCTCACTTAAAAGGGAAATGAAATACTATTGTTTGTTACTGGTGCAAATTCTGAACATAAACAGACAACTCTGTTGAAAAGTTCCAAACTAAGATGGTTGCTGTGAAATGTTTTTCATTTGTAGAGAAGAAACAGTATTTCTTCCTCTTTAAGATTTGGTATTGATATCACTTCTGCAAAGTGAATTTGGTACTTCACCTCACACTGTAGAATTGCTCTTTATTATCTGACACAATTAGATGGTGCTGTAATCATGACAAAAGTAGGTGGTAAGAGAATTTGCTAGTAAAAGCAAAAAGCTCACCTGCAGGTTTTTGGAGAGGAAATTCATGCCATAGCATCAGCTATCCACTTTCAGACATTTTGTCATTTCAGTTTTCTGAAATAAAATTCATTAATTCTTTTTAGAAAGTAAAACATAAAATGTCGCACTGCAAAATGGCTCAATAAAATTGCACAGAAAATAACAGAGTCATAAATAATAGGTTTTTCTTTGAAGGTGTTACACTTGTACTAGGTATCAGACTATGCATCAAGTCATAGTAAAATGTGTGAATGAATGTGCATGATGCAGCAGGAGCTGTGGATCATGTAACAGGGAGACTATCACAGTAGGCTTCTGCTAGGTTTTCTTTGCCCTGCAAGGACTTCTTGGAACAAAGACATCCCACCTGGAGGTAGACGACTTCCCTCAGCCTCTGTCTGTTGCTGTATTTCATCACTTGCTTTTGACTGAGGCACCTGACACTTGCTGGCTGGGTTATTGTAGATCATTCTGGCTGGCTGTCATGGGATCACAGGTCCTCTTAGAGGTAGGCACCAAGGCACAGGAGTACGAGCCTGGGCCACGCCATACTCATTTTATATAATTTTAAGCTATGTATTGCTATAATAACCACAAAGTCTGGGGAAGCCATGTATTGGTTAATGTGTCACAGCTGAGGTCACCTAGAAATAATGTCCTTCATAATTTGAAAACTCTGAGAAAGGGAAATTTCTTTATAACCCAGTAGAAGTAAGCAACATAAAGTGCTAATGGAACTTGTCTTTTATAAAGTATGTCCCTATTTTCTGTGTGGTCACTCAGCCAAGTTACTTCATGCTTTCATTTCGCTATTAGATACTTGTTTGAGGTGGTTGCCCCTAGTGAGACTTCTGACATGAGCGAACAGGTCAATTATGGCTGAGCAAGTCTTATCCACTTTGTACAGCTGTCAGTGAAATGAAGACTCAGACCTGTTGTAATTTCTGTATGAGACCTTTTGGGCGCAGGTGGTTGTGACTTTGACTGCATGTTGCCTGATATTTTGGAACTAACTTAGAGCCTGTACTATCTAGAATTATTGTTAATGCAGTTCTTTCTAGCAAGATATCAATAAGGGTTCTGCATGGTTTTTCCAACTTTTGTAGATCTACCCAAACATTTTTAAAATGTTTTGTCCATCTTTCAAACTCTATCAATTTTTCTGTTATTGGGCCAATGTGACCTATAAGCAAGGTTACACTTATACAACATGCACTTATTTGAAAGTAATTTTTAATTACAGTTTTAACAACACGGCTTCAAGCAGCTGTATTAAAAATGTTACGTTTTTTACTTTTTAAAAGGTGTTTTGTAATTCTCTTTAAGATGTAACGCATGTGCGCAGATAGAAAGAAGCGTCTGCTATCCTGTATGTTGAAATACCCTCTGAATAAAAAGTACAGTGATTAATACTGGAAATCAGTTTTAGTATTAGTTACATTACAAATGCTTTTAGTAGTACTTGTTTCTTTACAGTCCTTTTAAAGGAGTTACCTGTAGAACAAGTTAAGAATTTTCTGCACAGTGCAGGAGAGACATGCCGTCAGTTTCGGCTCCCGGATTCCCCATTGCTCTGAACACCAGAGCAGATTTGCTTAGGCCAGAGATGGTCAAGAGCAGCAGTCCTGGCTGGATGTGGTGGACCAGTTTCCAAGGGACATTCTGGCCACTGTGTGCTGTAACTGATTGGTCCCAGCCGCTACAGAGCAGCTGGGAGAGCCAGATGAGATCTGCTGTGTCTGAAAGTGCTCTCAGACACAGGAACATACATGTATACCTGGTGGCACTTGTACTTGCTTGAATGAGTGAAGCTCAAGGGTACAACAGTTTGGTCCCATAGGAGCCTTAGCCAGGTGGCATGAGCCAAACCTGTGTTGGTGCTGAGCACAATACAGAATCAAGTAGCTGTTAACTGGCCTCCTAACAGCTTGCTTCTCTTGCAGAGTGGAAACTTCATGCACCTGAGGACCTGGCCTGGCATTACCGCAGGGATGATAAAAATGCTGATAAGAACTTTAGTTTCATCTTTTCTCAATTCAAAAGCCGCCTAAATATGCAGTACCTACATATTTATTAATGTATGCCTAAATTGTTAATCCATTATGTTGTCTTGCATACTTCCTGTGAACTCTGTAAGTGCTTCGGTTTTGTGCATGTTATTCTTATGTGCCAGGATTTCATAACTCACTGGATGATATTTTTGCCCGATTTGCAGAGAAGGGCATAGTCTTAATAAAGGTAGCTCTGCTTTGTTATCTGATGGACTATTTCCATGAAGAAAAATAAAATAATTTATTTAACTTTCATATATTTTCAGTGTTGAAAAGCTGTTAAGCTTTTGAAGGCTATGACCACATCTTTCATATATAAAGCGATACAGATTGTTGTAGTCGTAGTTTCTTTTGCTATATAGTAGCTAGATAAGAATATAGTTAATATTAGATGGATAAGAATATAGTTACAGTACCAGGTTATCTCACGGGATATGAAAATTTATGTGATTGTTCTTCTTTGTCTAGAAAGACAACGATTTATAATCTTTGAACAGTTCTGATAGGTGGTATGATGAAAGATAAGTAGAAGAACCATGGAGGTGACATAGGGTTTAGAAAATCTGTAATGACCCCCAGACAGGTTGAACTGAGGACTTACAAGTGGAAAAATGCATTTTTTTACTAGTAAAACTTTGTTAGGCTAGACATTTTTCAATGAGATGCAGTGACATGCTTAAAGACAAATAGATCTTCTAACTGTATAAGCCATATAACAATATATTGTAAAATTCAGGAGGTGTTCCCTATGAAACATAGCATTAATATTTCATGTATAACCAATATGGACACGATTAAATTGCTTTACAATGAAAAGTTGCTACCATGGTAGCAAGGAATATTACAAGCTAATACTGCTTCTATCTGAAGATGTATTATTTTGTGGTAATGAAATATTGTAATTACTGTGCGCACCTCTAGAGAAGAACCTCAACTATAGCTCTCTGGAGTTATTCTTCAAACAGTGTTACTATTCTGCATAAATAATTTTTATGTAAAGAACAGTTATAATAAATGGAACCGTAAGAATGAAATGACCATATTCAATGTTAACAAATGCATAAAAGGCAGACTAATGTACAAGTATGTAGATGGGGGGTGGGGGGAAGGTTGATTGCCAAGTGGGTTTCACATTAAAGTCCTATCCAAAGCTCACTGGACTAACTAAAAGTGATTTCTAAGACTTCAGTTAATTTCAGTCAATCTTGAGACCTTTCTTCTCTTCCATGAGAGTGAAAAGCCAGGACTTCCCTGAATTTTAGTGAACCAGTTTTCAGGATTTAGGTAGATAATACAGCTTCAGTGCATTTAACAGCTTTCTCTTGAACGCAGTGTTGTGAAGATTTATAGTTTCCTTTTTCCCAAAAAATGCAGCCTGGGTGTTCATCAGAATACTCTCTGTGCTATTTCATAATGTTTGTTTTATCAGGGCTTAGGAGGACTTTGCTTTCTTAGTATTTGTTTACTGTCAGGAACACCTTGCTCAATTTTTGTACTATATTTGTTCTGGAAATAGAGAGAGAAAACAGTGAAAACTCTGTGAGTTTGGGCTAGAAATTTAAGTTGGTGGCATAGTTAATATTAAAGTTGACAAGCATTTTCAGGTTTTAAAGGAGTTTTGAGTTCTCAGAGGAAAGGGAACTTTGTTATTTAGCTCATTCAGCCAGGTTTTTTTCTTAAATGCTTTTTCTTTTCCAGGCTGCTTTTCTTTCTTTTATTTAAGAAAAGGTAAACAAATTTGCATTTTTAAAAAGGAAAAGAAAGTCAAATAAAAAAATGGTATGCTCTGTTTTACAAGGACGGTTTGAGGGACGAGCATTCCTAGGAAGCTTGTAAATTATTTTTTTGTTTTCTCTGGGTGTAAACTATGAAAAACTATTTTTCAGTTTTTCCTCTTCTGATCCAACTGGATTTCCATACTTAGGAAGACAGGCCATGTGCATATGGTGCTTTGTTCCTTTCAAATACGCAACTCTGTTATCATTTGGGGAGTAAGTATAATCTAGTTATTTCTTGTTATGAAGAAACACTGAACTGTACAAAAAGGTGTTACCTAGAAATTTTTGTGCCTGTTATTAGCTTAAAAGGGAAACAGCTCTCCCTCTTTTCTTGTTGCATTATACCTTGTGTATTGATATGAAAATTGTGCTTTTGATTAGGTCATTAAGATCTATACAGAAGACCTGACCTTGCAGACTTAAAGTACATAAAGCTCAGAGAAAAGCCAATATGACATTTGTTCATGAAATTAGAATCTTGCTGAACTAAAGACTGTACTACTAGTAATAAAACTTTGCATCAACCTTAAATTCATAATACCGTACCAGCTACACCATACTGAACTCTTTCATGGAAATGCAGTTCGAACTCCAATGTTTATCCAATACAGAAGTGATGAATAGATGGCTCTAACGGAAATGCCATTTTTTGATGCCAGGTAGTTACCCAGTGACACTGAAGACGATTACTTTGGTTCAGGAATTTGGCATGTGATTTAGCAGTATTCTGGCCAGGATGCATTTCAATTGGATTTTATTAAATATGCCAATTTCTGTATAGTGTTTGACTTTTGGTGGCAGTGACATATGACATGAAAATGCATTTCTGCTTCACAAAGTCAGATGGTCTCCAGGACCCTGTTTTAGGGCCATGTCAAAACTTGGCATAAATTTGATTGTGAATTTCATTTGCACTTTTGTTTCACTAAAGGGTATCAAGGAAGATGCTTGAAGTGTAGCCACATGCAACACAAGCTGTGCTTTTTATCAAAGAGGTATCAGTCAACAGAAGTGGTGTTTATTGTCTTTTCTTGTTCTACTGAAAGGACAGATTTCATTCCCTCTAGAGCTCTCTAACAGTTGCAGAGATAGATAGAATTTCCTAAAGGGAAAGGATAAGTCTGCTCTGCTCTTGCTGTTTGCTGTTTGAATTGCTGTTGTCTGTGGCTAGCTAACAGGTGCTGTTTTCTCTTCTGTCCTGCAATTGCCGTCTCTTTGACCATCCACAAGGCTGCATGCCAGTGGAAGACGATGTAGATCTTAAATTCTTAAGCTTTTATAGGATTTCTCTTTTGAATTGATAAAACTGCATGCTTATACTTATTTTTAGACAATTTGCAGCTGAAGCATGTATGTTTCACAGCATGATAGAAAGGGTACAGGAGAAGTGGTTAGGCATGATCAGCAATTTTGGAAGCATGAGGGCTATGTGCCTTTTAAAAAACTATATTGCATAAGAGATGTGTTTGAAAGTGGGCAGTTGGGGTTTTTCAGTTGAATTCGGTAGTGGTGACGAGCATTGACATCTGTAAAACATGAGCTCATCTCTTTATCCACAAAACAAACATGGCACAAGCAGCAGCAACTTAAACTAATCTCCTCTGTGCCAGTGGTTTTTATTTGTCTTTTATAATTTAGTATCAATGCCAGTGAGAAAATTTATACACATGCTTTATTTTTTGCTTAGTTACTGCCTTCAGTTAAAGGTTTTGCAGGGTTGATTTTTTTAAACTGCCAACAAGTGTGACAGTAGCAGTGCTTTTATTTTTGATGTGGACAAAATATGCAATGAACTACTCTAAATGAACACAACTACACTGAAACTCTACTCTCTCTGTGTGCAGAACAAAGATACCCGAATGACTCCTGTACTAGAAGCAATACAATCACAATAGCATGAAGCTCCTTATATGTTAATTGACTCAGCTAGAAAATACAACTGTGTAAGAATAATATAAGACCTAAATTGACTTCTCTACCTCTTCACTGAACCCAGAGTAAATCATGTGACTTTTAAGGATCTAGCAATTTTTATGTTGAAGTAGAAAACAACAGTTCTGGCAGCAGGACTGTCTGTAAAATCTTAATTCAGATTTCTTCAGTGCCCATTGCTTTATGGTATACAAGTATTATATAAAGACAGCAAGAGGGAAAATGCATTAATGACTGTTATTTGGAATAAAAGTTTCTGTAATGTTCCTTAAAATAATTGCTGTTCAGAAAAAAGAATTAGAATGGAGCTGTAAAAGAAGACAGTTTTGGAACATTCTATCTTTTTGGAACAGTCAGAAATTCGCCTTACACATCACTAAAAGAGGATATTGTGATTTGGTAGGGTTTGTGGGGTTTTATTGTTGGGGGTGGGGTTTTTTTGGTTTTTGGTTGTGGGTTGGTGGTTTTGGGTTTTTTTTGGTTGGTTGGTTAGCTTTGTTTTTTTTACTGTCCAGATTAAGTTATTTATTCTAACGTAATTTCAGCGGCACAAAAAAATCAGTGGTGTATTCACTCACTTGTCTCATGTTGTGAACCCTGTACTCTGTTTCAAAAAACCTACCACCTCTTGGCAGTTGATGGTATGCAGAGTTTTACAGGCATATACCACCTTTTAGCCCAGAATTTTTTTTTTTTCATTTTACAAGCATCTTTTAAATAGAAGTTGGAAGCCAGTGCAGTTATATACAAATGTAAAATGGTTCTGTAAAAGTTAGTCCTTGAACATCTAGAATTTAATAGATTCTGTATGTACCACTGTAGCATGAACTTAGTATAATTCTGTTTGGCAGCAACAGAACTTCCTTTCAAAGCTCAAGAGGTTGTCTCAAACTATAAAGTGTATCTTGTGTATTTTACATATATGTATATATCTTACAATATTCTTTTTATTACACTGTTAAAAAAGCTAAACTTTAGGCATGACTCAAGACATGCCAAAATCTAATCATTCCAGATGCTAAACTGTTGATGTAGTCATCACTGATGAGTTGTCAGTAAAAGAAGTCACACAGTTTTACCATTTAGCCATGGAGACCAGAGAGAAGAGGATGACTTTACAGAACTGTTGCAGAGAGCCTGTCTCATCATCGCAAGGCCTTGGGTTTTGAGATGCTGAGGGATTCGATCATTAGGAAATATGCTTTGCATAATGTAAGATCAGCACTGTGTTATACTCTGGCTATCCTTGTCTGCAGTGTCTACCACATTAAGTACACCAGTCTAATAAAGATAATCTAATCATGGAACCTAATCTAATCAACTGTAGTGCTAGATCCATAGTACAAAGATGCCTAAAGTTAGCTTGGCATTTTATGTTATGAAACCAAATGAATGGTCCAGATTCAAACGAACTAGTGCAAGGAGGTGTCAAAGATACATTGTCTGCTCCAGTCTTCCCCTTTTCAGCAATTCCCTCATCATTTTTTGGTAATGGTTTTGGTTCACTAATAGGGCCCTACACAGCAGTACAACAACAATACCAAACTAGCCATTACCTACATGTGCTAACCTAACCAGCCTGGATAACACCAGACTTGAAGGCTTGACTTTATTTATATGGGGAAGTCACTGCCTGCTGTTACACCCTTTCCCCTGGCAGAGGGGGGAAATTCCTAAATTTTGATGCTGTTTGGTGGAAGGTTCTGTTCGTGTGCGAAGTATTAATTAGCTGTTATTATTCAGTTATTTCCTTTAAAATATTTTATGCTGTGTTAAATGAATACCAATCCCACAACAGCCACATCTTCTTATTCACTAGCTGTGATGTAAGCAGGAGGCTAGTGTTTTTAAACAAGGAGTAGTGATTTCTGGCTTTCCCCAGATATTAACTAAGTTAAATAGATTTTGGATAACATAGGAAGAAATAGTCTACTTAAAAGCTTGTAGTCCTTTGAAAATATTTGCAATCCCATTCAGCATGTGAATAAAGTCCAATCAAAAGACTCTTTCTCATGTTCCACAAAATAAATCCAGTGTATCCACTCTTGCCAGTATGCTAGGATTTTCATTTCCCATATAAAATGGATTTCTGGCTCATGACATGATTATAATTCTTGTATAAATGATTAGTTTTTATTGGGAAGATATTTTTCGGTTTGGATAAATATTTTTTTTTCCCTGTGCTGCTAAAATTATTGAGGTGGGAGGTTTGACAGAGAGAAGCTTCAGTATCAGAACCCAAACTAGGCAAAGGGCTAAAAATGCATCTTAAGGACCATTAGTCAGAATAACTTGAGCTGACAGTAGCTGAGATTGTTTATATATGAAGTTCATAAAATAGCAAGTTGGTTCCTTTAGCTGAGAAAAATACCTAAAGGGGTACATTTTTTGCTGCAGTTGCTAGGGAGCAGCTTATACTGTATCTGTGGGATATAATGGGAGTCATGTGTGAAACGCAGTACGCTGACAATTTATCTCAAAGTGGTTAGAGCTGAATATTACTTTCACAGAGCACATCTCATTGTACAAAATAAGAAGATGAGATGGATGCTGCTAGTAATGTCAGGTGACAGAGCCACTGTGGTATACAAGGTACAGTATACGTGTCAGTAGGCTGTCAAGAGCATGTCATTCCTACATGATTCATAGATGTGCTATGATTAGGTGAGCAGAAAATTAATACATTGGCTAGATGGGAGGAATGAACAGACCAGATGAGAAGAAGGAAAACATGTATTTTCATCTATTTGATAGATCTGGGAATGATGGAGGTCCTGAGAATCCCAGGTCATGCATTCTTTTTAAGACAAGCTCATTGATTGGGAGTCTGTGTTGCCAGTAGTATGTTGTTCAGCAAAATGAGGATGGGTAAATCGTAGGGGGATCTGACTGACCCTGCTCCAAAGTGAAGTTGCCACTGCATTTGCAAAAACAGCTGCGAGGCTATGAAATGTCAACATCTAATAGAAACCTTTATAATTACTTGGTTATAGAACTTAATTATTTTCTCTCAGAATCTGTCAGACTGGAGTTATTTTTGTTGAAAACACAGCCTTAACAGTTTGGTATTATTAAAACTGTAAATGTAATACCTCAATTATACAACCATAACACTGATTTCTTATTTTTGTAGCATTAAGCATTTTCAAAAATGATCCAAATATTGCTAAAGGTTTCCATTTTAATATCATATTTAAAATTTCACAAATATTTTTTCCTTATTGAGTCAATACAGTGATAATGTCTTGAAGCTTAAATTAATTGCTTCACTCCTTTGAGCACTGGTGCAAGTTTTTATCACATACTGTACACAGAGATCAAGTGTGTTTTGCTCAGCAATTACTGCATTTGTTCAAAGTGAATTAGAAAATCGAAAATGTTAGGAACTCTCTTTAATTAGATGATTAAAGAACCCGGCAAGCAGTGTGATGTTCAGATGAAAACAAAAGGTATTTTTTACCATTTTTAGGCCATGCTAGAATTCAGATAGGACACTAGTTGTGCTGTGCAGTTAAACTGCCACAAAAGGGTTTGCAGTCTCTTGAAACGTTGTATGGCATATGTTTATAGTTCTCAACCAATTTTGTCGTTCCGTGCTCAGCCGCCTCACCTTGAAGGATGCTTTCAATAAGCAATCTTACTGTACGCTGTCTGAAAACAGGATGTTATTCCTGACAGCAATTTGAAATCCATTGGACTTGGCCTTCACAAAACTTTGTGAGCAGATTATTGACTACTACATGCTATCAAAATGCAGCTGAAGTTAATGAAGTTATGACTGTGTACACTAGCCAAAGATTTCCCCCCCCAAAAACTTCATAATCTGCTTTTGCAGATTACTAACTTCTCCCACCTTTTCTAAATGTTAGAGTTTGAGTTTTTTTCTTCTCTACGCAACCTTTAAGAATTTGACTCTTCCTTTTAGTCTCCTTCCAACAGTTGAACTTCTGTAATTTTTTCATAAAGGTCCAACATTTTTTTCGCAAAGAGATCTTTTAGTATTGAAGCAACATCTCAAATTGATTCCAAAGGCTCTGTTTCACTGTTCAGACTTTGTGTGATGCCTTCTTTTGAATAGCTTTGTTCCATACACATTGTACTGAGAAACAGTTACTTTATTTCAGAAATGCTCCTTATTAAATAAAATGCAGAAGCCTTCTTCTGTAACTTTTTTTATTTTTCTCTTATTATCATTTTCCTTAATTGATTTATATATGGCTTATATTATCGTAAGTTTTAATTATTGTTATATACACTTACATGTTTTTCATTCAGCTGTTTGGGTTTGCTTTTATGAATGACGCACGTAAAACTAGTCATTCAAAAGAAAAAAGGACTAGACATGTAGTTGCTGTTGCAGATAGTTCTCTGCTATCCCACCTTCATTCTACTTTGCTTCTGAAATAGCATAATAACATTTCCAGTAGTAATACAAAGAAGAATGTCTTATAAAGAAACAGTCTAACATCTGGAAACTCTTTTTTGGTCTGTCTCTTAAAGTACAAAGTACATTATTTCTATTCTTCCTTTCCTCCCAGTCAGTTTAACTGTTTAGAGCTGGACAATGAGCATGGGAAACACCAAGGCAGAGTCAAATACTTTTGCTTTCCATGGTACAGTGAAAATCTCTATGTGTTTTTTAAAATACCTACTGTTGCAAATCTTCTTAAGATAATTTCTTTCAGTTGAAATGGTTAGTACTTACAAGATTGTTGTATTATTACCAGTAATGATCCTAATACTTATATAAACTGTTTCTTAAAATCCTTGAAAGGTCTATATAAAAGCTAACTAGGCCTAAGAGATTCTTATTATGCATTCTTTCTGAAGTTTAGAGCGGCTGGAGCAGTAAGAAAACCATTAATTGTAGTTGATTTTGTAGTTTGGCATTTTTGAAATCTTCTTTCTTGACCTGGATAATGCATATTTGATTTAAAATAGTAGATCGGAAGAGAAGTTTTGTGTCTCTGCTGCAACCTTTTTGTATTAGATTTATAGTGTGCTCTCCAACTACCTTAACTCTGCGAAAAGAGTTACAATTTGTTTTTAGGAACCTGAAGCAGAAGATTTGATGTGAAGTACTGGATCTAAATATCTAACATCTTATGGGAAGAAGGGGCAAAACTTGGAAAATAAATCTAGAACTGGATTATGAATGTTTAAATGGTACTGGTATTCAGAATGGGCAAAATCCATACCACCTGGATCTTTTAGCTCTTTAAATCAAAATCTGGCTTTTTTTTGGCTGAAGTCCAGCTCCAATTCCTTAGCATCTTTTTGTGAAACTAGACAAAATTTTGTTATATCTTGTTTAAAAAAAACCAACCCTTTCGATCTGCAAATGCCAAGTGAGTTGTCATATGTTCCCAGAGATCATATTCAGTCTTTTATAACAAAATACTATTTTTCTTTTATGCCTGTGAAAGAAGATGAGATTTTTAGGTAAATATGTCTTCATGATTGCAGTCAATTGATACTCTGCTGGAGTTAGTCCTGGTAGTTATATTCACAGAAATCTGTTACAACAACATAGTTTAATTTCTGAGATAGCCATATAATGTTGCAAAATTGAACATCTTTCAGAGAATCACGTTTTAGTTTAAAGCCACTCTATTATTATTGGTAGTATTATATATAATAGTATTGTGTATCATGTTGTTATTATATTATTCTTCCTTACATGTATGTAACTTGGATGACTTTGTGCGAGGCAGTGTAAACGTAAAAAAGGACAACAGCCCCTTCTGCAAAGCACCTGAAGTTTGCCATTAGTGATTCAATCTACATTAGATATATGAATTATAGGGTATCTCTGAATTTGAAATTTTTGCTGTCAAGAAAAAACATGTTTAAAGGAAGAGCAATATCTTCTAGTAAGCTGTATTTTTACAGACCTTAGCTTCATATATGATGGACTTGTTGACAATCCACTTATTTCTCTCTACCTGGGAAGATCTCTAGGTCAACTGAGAATTCAGGGTTTCATCACAGATACAAAATTTGTAAAGTCAACATGATTAGTGATGTCTTGCAAACTGTCTGCAAATTGTCTTTGCACATCCAGTATTTTTTCATTTTTAAATACCACTTCAAGTTGATTGCGAAATGTTCTAAAACATTACGCGTGGAAAAAGGATGTAGCAAATAAGCACATTAGCAGTAACCTGGTTTATACAGTACCTATCTATTACATTGATATTTGCGTGTGCTAGTGAAGTGTATTTATATTTTGTGGAGAGTGAAGAGGCTTATCTGTTTATCAAGCTTGCTTGTGTGAGTCTGGGGTGGAGGGAGGGAAGTCCTTTTTGAAAGGAATTACACTTTGCACAAGATTGGGATTTTTAGGCACTACAGAGTAAAAGCACATAGTAATAGTAGTGCATTCTAATTTTATCATTCACTGTGCTTCTTGTTGATTTTGTTGGAAACAAAATCAAGTAGGCTTTGACACTGAGCTGTTAAACTAGGATATTTACAGGAGGCAAAATGAACATCTGTGAAATCTCTATTTCCAGAGCAGCAGCCACCCGAAGTGTAGGCACTCATGCAAATCCTGAGCCCTCTCAGGGAAATGTTCAGGAATGTGAGGTGTGGCATAGGAAAAATGCTGGAATACTGCTGCTGCCCCTTTAATCCTTATAAATATCTGCAAATACAAATATGTAGCTTGTTTGGCTGCAAGGGTAAAATGAACAATGTTGGGCTGATAAAACTTGGAATCAACAGTAATAGTCCTGTAGGGAATAGCAGTCTAGAGGTGCCATAGTGTGATTATGCCACTGGCATAACTCCTGTGTCTGAGCAAGGACTGTCATTCTGTTAGTTTGGTTGGTTTACACCACATACATACAATTCTTAAATGTCCAGAGTGAGCAATTTTGTGACTAGCAGAGTAATTCAAAGCTGTAATTTCAAGGTTAAATTCTGACTCCTTGTCTTTAATGCCATATAGTCTATATTCTTAATGCCACATTCTTCCTGATGAAGCTACAAAGTTTGCAATCGAAGTATATTCCCAGTGCAGACAGCAGCCAAACTGCAAACAAAACCACATGCATTTGTATGAGTGTGCTGCTGGACAGTATTCAAAGTATTAAAAAAAAAA